>OX382271.1:13238592-13592279 GCA_947507595.1 Pyralis farinalis | reverse complement strand
AGGTGGTAACGTCACTCACTCGCATGAACACATCATCCTCCAGGGATTTGTTATTTAATGATGCCAGAGAAGTATAACTTCTCACGCGCGTACTTAAGTACACGCACCCATTTTTTTTTACACTAAACTATTTTTTACTTTTTTCATTTACTACACTTATCAAAGCTTATAATCTTTATATTTGGAAATTTAATATTGTTACAGTAGCCTTAAATGATAGGCATTAAAAGTGCTTTTTTCTGTAGGGAAATTTGTGATTTTATACAAAATTACACATTTGATACAGAAATATCTTTAACCATCTTACGAATTTGTAGTTAAAGTAGGTACACGTACAAATTATTACGAGCGGGAGAGCAGCGGCGGTGCGTGCGTGGGCGCGTGCGATATTAAGCACGGCGTAGCCACGACTGGGCGTACCTTTAGTAGCGATAAATTCTGTCAATATGTGCGTGCGACGACGCATACGTACGGGATGGTACGGGCGCGCACACATACAAACCGAACGCGGTGCGTATCTATAAGATAACCTACTTGTTTGATTTTACTATGCCCCTGGTGTTGCAAATATCTATAGACTACGGTGACTGTTTACCATCAGGCAGGCCGTATGCTTGATTGCCACTTCACTGTGGTTTGAAAAAAGTCTGCTGACGAGTAGTGCCTTGACACGACGCTTAACGCCGTGCGTTGTGGTGAAGCTGTGCTGGATCAGATGTGCCTAGGGGCGCCCTGACTTAAACCTAGTAGCCAATAGGGTAGGTGGTCAGCAGTAGGTGCCTGACCAGCGTTGTCAGGTATTCTAGTAGATTGGTCTACCAGTTGTTGTTCTGTGACACAACTGGTTTAATACATAAATATAAAAGAATTTAAGATATATAAAGCTTATTCGAAGTGGTCTCCATTGGCTGCCATACAGTCCTTTAAACGTTGAGGCTAGTTATCAATAGAAGCACGCACTCTTTCCATGGGAAAATTCTTCACTGCCAATCGTACGGATTATTTTAGGGTCTACAAATTATTATGGCATTTAGAGCAAGCCGTACTCTCTAAAACTGACCATAAATCATAATCCAGCGGATTAAGATCGGGACTAGACGACGACGGCTAGTCTTCAGCTTTGATGAAGTCCGAAACGTTCGTTTCCAACGAAGACTGCGTAGACCGAGCTTTATGATCCGGCGCCGAGTCTTGCTGGAAGGACCATCTTGATTATTGAACATGGTGTTGTTAAGGGGCTTCACTACCTCCTCAAGAATGGTATCTTGATACACTTGATGTTTTGATACCTTTTTCACAAAAGTATGGCTCAGTCACTCCTTCATAGCTAATACCCCACCAAACCATCACTGACGTCGGATAGTGCCCACGTTGCACTTTGTCGACTAATTGGGAAGCTTCCTTAGAGCTTTGAGCATAAGTACGGTCATTTTATTTGTTAAAATATTGCTAAATTGTAAAAAAATTCTCATCCGTAAACAAAATTTTTCTGTGACCTCCCTTTGCGTACCGCTTCAGTAGTTGTTTCGATTTTACCACCCTATTCTTTTTAAATTATCAGTTAAAAAATTACCAGTATGTCTCTTAAAGGATGCAAGTCCTAAGTCATCTTTTAAAATACGCGAAATGGTTCTCGCAAAATATTGCAAAATATTGTACAATGTATTGGCGCCAAAATGAGAACACTCAATGAACAATGATATAAAAATGACAGATTCCAAACTCAAATGTAATATTTTGTTTATTTTTAATTGTAACAGTATTTATGGCCAGACTAAGTATACACTAGCCGATCCCGAAACGCGACGTACTAATAGGTACCCCACTTCACAGGTGTTTCGCCGCGTATACGGTGGTAGCCAACCATTGTATGCGGGTATTTACCCTACCACCGGCTGAGATGCTGGAATCTCAGGAAATTCCTTAGTCGCCTCTTACGACACCCACGGGAAGATAGGGGGCGGTGATATATAGTACTCTATCTCCGTCACCGCGCGGATAAAATGCTTATACGGAATAATAATGACATTGACAAAATACGAAAGATATAATTATGCGCAGTCAAGCATATGCATATGACGTCAACTGTATTTATATAGATTATAGTAAGCGCGTGTAAAGTAAGTAGGTATATTTTTTTTACTCTCCAAATATTGAGTTAACGTCTTACCTTTTAGTTATCCTGTTTGTTCCTTTAAAACAGAACATTTCCAAGGTTTATTTATAATGGAAAAACATTTCAAGTTGAGAGATAAAGACGAGATATGTACCGCGTTCGTGCATTATACAGAAGTACGTTGAATTTAACCACGTATTAACGTATACGCTTGCGCTTAAATTCTCTTCTGTTTAGACATCTCAAACGATGAAAGACGTATGGATAAAAGTACGCATGGTAAGACAACATAATCGTTTATAAGAATCAAATTATATAATGAATTTATTAAAAGAAAAACACAAAATTTAACTTTGTTCCTATTAATAATTTGCAAATTGATTTCATACACAAGCTAATTGCTGTTTTCCTCCTCAATGGTACGAGGGATATGACAATGGCCTATGTATATTCTATGTACTGCTGTCCACATAGCAACGAATGTCATCAATTAACAAAACCATCAATATCTTAACAATAAGTAAGTATTGGTATGTTAGCAGCACGGGTGATATTGTGCGAGCGATATTATAATGTATTGCAAGCGCTCATTCATACTTCATTCATTCAGTTCAGCGGACCACGCTAGCGATTTTACATCAGGTTGCCATATAGGATTGTATGCTTCCGACGTTGTTTAAAACAAAATAGCAGAAAATCGTCGAAGATAGCAAAGCCTTGCAATTATGTCTGTGCTATGCTATCGGAGCATATATACGTCTGCTAGACAAGAAGTTGGCAATTCATTTGAACAAACCCTCGTCCAACGCGTACATGGTCAACTTCGATAGAAAACGATGATACCGGACTCAAAGGACCAAAGCCTTTAGTCACAATCGCCGAAGCCCAGCGGTGTGTAAGATAAATAAGAAAATCAGTATTGTGCCGACCATGGAGATCGCCGTATCGCCGATCGACGGTTGCTGATTAAGTAGTGGATCTTTTACGCCAAAGTAGGAGGATGTAGGAGCCTAGTTGGGCTATGATTTACCTACTTCGATAAAATTGATCGTGTTTTATCAAAAGGTGATATCAGGAGCGCTAGAAACCGGCGAGCGTGCATGACAAGACATGAATTTTGAAAAAGCGAATGGGGTTTGTAAAGACATTCATCACTCCACATTCAACACAGATCACTCTGCCTACCCCTCAAGGGATTTGGCATGAAGTAATAGATAAATAAGTCTTCTAGTTTCGCCAGGAGCCGTGTTTTGTTACGGGGTGGCTTGTTAAACACGCAGCTTAGCAAAAAGCGATGAGTTCAGTTTTACAGGGCTCGTCATGTTTTGTCTATGACTTCTGGAAGAAGATCGTTATTTGTTCTTGTCTTCCCCAAAAAGGCAAATAGAGTAAGCAAGAAAAATTTGCAAATCTAAAAACACTACAATGTTTCGCTAAATAAAATAAATTATCACTAATAAATTCGTCTGGGAAGGTTAGTCATTGATTACAAATGGACAGGAATAATAAATGAATTTCCGCGGTGCAAGGTTCGCCAAACACGATATATAAGAAAAAATAAAGTCTTGACAATTCGTATTGCACTAAATAAAATGAAAGTACGCATGGTATTTAAGTGTGAACTAAAAATGTTTTGTGTCTCTATATGAAGTATAAAATCCAAAGGAGTGAATGTATCTTATGCATGATTCCGTGAAGTCAGGGGTTCTCTCGGGGATCACTGGTAGTAGGATATAAGTTCTGCTGGTCACTAAGTCCAGGACCAAACTTATAGTTCGGCAGGAAACTCCATAAGACTTTGTTGAACTCTCTCCAGACTTTTCAATCAACTTCTTATCACCGGCAAAAAAAGTATTTCAACATGAAGTATAAACAACAAGTAATAAAGATATCACTTATGGTATTGTAATGACTTAACTTCACAAAGATTCTACCGCAAAAAGGCCAGTAAATTATTTTGAATGCAGAATTTTTACCATTTGAACTGAGACATGAGAAGGTTCTCGAAAACCACCGAAGATGTATGATGATGATGTATTAAACTTTTTGAACGAAAACAATTTAAATATTTTAATCATATCCAGAATCAGTTTTATATAATAGAATCTTTAACATGAAAAGTTCAATTTTTAATATTTTTGGTGTAACTGTGCTAAGCGCAGAGTCATTATAGTTCCACCACTGTCTCAATATAATGAATGCGTAATGCAGATAATAAATGTTAAATATATCGTAATAGAGGTGCCTGATGGTAAACAGTCACAGTAGCCTGCGGACATTTGCAACACCAGGGGTGTCACTCATGCCATTGCCGACCCTCTAAAATCTCTTCACGCCTTTCTTGAAGAACCCCATGCTGTAGTCCTTTGGAAAAACTTCGGCTGAGAGCTCATTCCACAACTTGAGAGTTCTCGAAAGAAAACTTCTCTGGAGCCGCACAATACATGACCATTGCGGTTCCAGCATGTGAGGGTGAACTCCACTCCACTCCACTGGCCGTCGGGCAGCGATGTGGTTATAAAAAGTAGCTGTCGGCATAATATCGAACAATTCTTCAGAACACAACCCGTAGTATAATCGGTAGAACACACAAAGGGAGACAAAATCTCTCCTTAAACTTAAGGGTTCAATACCGTGTGTAAGCTTAGGATCGTCGACAATTCTCACGGCTCATCTCTGAATCGAATTACATAGTTCAAGCTGGTATCCAGGTCCTCCCGCCCAAAGGTAATAGTAATAATAATATTTATTTATTTGCTCTCTTACAGTCTTTAATGGTCGCTGAGGTCTATGTACATTATCTAAAAAATATTAAAGGTTGTGGAGAGTGTGGTGTCTAAACTAAGCCGAAGCCTGTGACTCAGAACAAGAGCTCTCTCCCCACGAGATGAGACAGAGGTACAATTACAATAAGGGGACGCAAGAGATTAGCTAGTGTCCGACCGAAACTAGTTTTTCAGCCGAAACCGAAACCGAACTTTCGGTCTCGCTCTCTGTTTCGGCCGAAACCGAAACCGAAACTTATTAAAACATATTTAAAATTACGATTATTTAATGAAATGTACTATTTTTTTAACATTTATTTTCATATTCAGTTAAATAGTCTCAAATAAAATAAAAAGACCGTCAACAAATATATTTTTTTTATGACATGAATATACAATACTTACTCTTGGAAGTAAACTTAAAAAAAAATTGGCCAAAAATTGGCCAAAGTCGGACTCGCGAACGAAGGGTTCCGTACCGTTATCTATAAAAGCGGCAAAAAAAACACGTTTGTTGTATGGGAGCCCCCCTTATATATTTGTTTTATTTTAATTTAATTATTTATTCTTAAAGTATTTTTTAGTATTTGTTGTTATAGCGACAACAGAAATACATCATCTGTGAAAATTTCAACTGTCTAACTATCATGGTTCATGAGATACAGCCTGGTGACAGACGGACGGACGGACGGACGGACGGACAGACGGACGGACAGCGGAGCCTCAATAATAGGGTTCCGTTTTACCCTTTGGGTACGGAACCCTAAAAAACAACTTTCAGTTAGAGTGCTTTAGACATATACTATTATACTCGTAACTAACTAGTAATACGTAATTGTGTGTAAGTGTGTAATAGGCACAAAGCATTCAGTTTTAATTAGGGAACGTTTACTGGGGTAAACAAATACAAATCTAATTTTAAATTTAAAAAAAACGCGCAATAAACGGAAAAGAACGAGGCAAGATGATTGACTAGGTAATTCTCGCGAGCTATATCCTCCTATTCCCTCATAGTCAAACACGAGTTACCTGCGAAGTTTACCGCCGAACACTTGAGTTTCGGCGGGGCCGAAAGTTTCGGCTGTATTTTGACCAAAACCGAAACTAAGGCCGAAACTAGATTTTTAGGCCGAAACCGAAACCGAAACCAAAATTTCGGTCGGTCATTTTACTATATAATAATAACTAACTAATCCTATATGTTATAGGATAGTTAATAGGTGTAAATTTAGTAGTCATGTATATAAAAATATAATATTTTACCCGCATTTTTATTTTTTTAATACGTGCTGCATGCACACTATCAGTCTTCTAGTAAGTGAGAACGTGAGTGTGAATATATATGAATGGGTGTACGTATGAATTATATATAAGAGAGATCTAAGATTCCCCCTATAGATTAACCCTATTCCACAGGATGAATCAGATGCTCCGTTTCGCGATAGTTTCGCATATGTAAGTAGAAAGTAATTAATTTTTTTTATTACAAACATATTTAGTGAGTTAACTACAAGAATATTACGGCTGGATCGTGTTGATGATATGCACGGGTAAGTAATACTGGTGTGTAGTTTCAGGACTGTGTAGGAAAAAAGCTGCTGGACTGTGAGGATTTCACAAAACTGATAGAGATGGTAGGTGGGAAAGATAATAGGCTTAAAGGTGCAAACCTTGAGAAGAGCTCTCTGTGCTCTCTCAAGCTTGATTAAATCTGATTGAGACGCACCAACCCATGATGTGATGCAGTATGTGAGTACCGATTGACAAAGGCCAAAGTATTTTCTTGATTGTGGGATATGGCGCAACTTTTTGAAGATATACATCAGTTTACGAACTCTTCCTGCGGTGCCACTATAATGACACTTAAAGTCTATGTATCTATAACTTAACGCCAGATTCCTTGCGGGGTGGGCAGAGAAAACCGAGCGCCACGTAACAAGATCCTTACATACCTCACTCGTTTCTTTAACATTCATTGCTTTTCACATGCACGCTCGCCGGCTTTTGACATCACCTTCTGATAGAACACATTTAAGGGCAAAGATGATACATAATCCAGCCACACTTTCCTCTTTCTTGCTACGGAGGATTCAACCTCCGCATCCCATCAGGCAACTCCTTTCACTGTTTTATGCCTCTTTGCACACCCACATGCTTCTTTTGCACTATCCACCATACTTTCTTTCCAAACTTTCTAACAATCATCCACATCTAAGTTGGAAAGGCTTGCATTTGCAAGTCTTTCACTTACCAGATGCACATGCGTTCTTCGTACACTTTAATCTTGCAATTTTTCGCTCCTTATCCTTTCATGATGGAAAGGCATACGCAAAATACGCGAGTTTTTTTCCTGTATCTCATTACTGCATGTGGCATATTTTTAGTATGCAAAGATTAAAAATTCTCCGAAAGGGATACGCACTCGCCATTGCCTCCACTTCCTGAAAGGGCCCAAAAACCAGCTTACCACCAGATCATTGTTTTGCATAAATAACTTAATATTCTAAACAGTATTAACGTGAATTTGTACGCGATTCCTAGGTTTTTCGAAGAAGAATTATTTAATGAATCCTAATAACTACTTGAAATACTGCTTGAACTCACCAAACCTACGTGCAAGACGATTCGAGATGACCCATGAAAACAGCTTTTAGACATGGATCAGAAGAGAGAATAGTCCATAGTTTTTCAACAAGGTTCTGTAACCCTTCTTGAAAAATAACACCACCACGCTTCTGCACCATGCCAGTGGCGTTTTGTCCTCGAGAATGACGAAACCTAAAAAATTCCGATGTAATTCTATCATCACCCATGGCCATACTGTTCTTAAGCTGTTTAAAGGCATCCTAATCTCATATAGGTTAATGTCCGGGATATACTGGGTGAAGTGTCAGGTCAATTTGGCTCGTGGGTCTGACGTCGAATCAGAATCTGGTCCTGGTGACTTGGTACATAACTAGTAACTAAATATTCATTAAGATCTCTGCTTTGGACGAAACAATGTCGGCAGTTTTGGTTTTCAGCTACGTCCACTGGCTTTGACCAACAAATCAAATCATATGTCGAACAGCATCTAAGTTTCTCAACTTTTGCTGCTGCAGCTGTTCGACATATGTATAAAATTTCTCGCAGTCTAGATAGTGCATTCGAAAATTGACTGAATATTTTGCATAAATTGTTAATGTGTACCTTCTAACTGAATCTGTTATCAACATATAAACCTAAAATTTAGTTCTGTTTCAGAAATATTATGATTTAGAAATTTAATGTCAAGTTTAGATTTGTCCTTATGCTTTGTTTAGAATTCCGCAGTTACGTTTAATTTTTTTTTTTAACTTTTTATTATTAAGCCAATCCATTATTAATATCAGCGTTTGAATAATGACAGTCTTAGTGCTTGTCAAATTATTTCCACTAAATAGTATGGAACTGTCGTCTGCAAATAATGTAATATAGTGTTTCATTACTGATGGCAGATCGTTTATATAAATCAAAAACAACAATGGACTTAAAACGCTTCCCCGTGGCACACCGTAAAGAACTTTTTTACTTTTAAAGTAATATTTAATTTCTGTTTTTAATTTAGCGCAGATTCGTTCAATTTATTTTACTTGTTGTCTATAAGACTCAAAGAAATACTTGTTGTCTATCAGTTCTTCTCAAAAGAACTGATAGACAACAAGTATTTCTTTGAGTCTTTATGCATTTCCTCTAATTTCATATTAATGAAGATTATTTAACAATATTTTATGATCCACACGGTCGAATGCTTTCACCATATCCATAAATAATGCTATACTAGGCAACCTTTTATCTACTTGAATCATAGATTTGTACAGAAAATCATAAATTGCTAGATTTATGGTCTTACTTGTTCTGAAACCATATTGTGGTGTCAATATGTTATTTGTTACAAAAAATAGGTTTTTTTTAGCCCGTTGCGGCAGCGACGGTGGTGGTGGGGGCATGCGGATTCTGTTCCAGATGGCGGACGACCGCAGCAGCCGAGGCAGAGACTACCGGAGCAGCCATGGCAGCGTCGGTATGTTGCATTTACTAACAGTAGAGGGTGGCTGCCGGCCGGCGCTAGGCCGCATGAACTAATTGGTGGCGGAAGCACACAAAGCAGGTCAGATCAAATTGCATTGACTGTCGCAAAATAACGCCTGAATAATAATAATAATAAATAAATATTGTCGGACAAATTACACAGCGCCACCTAGCCCCAAAGTAAGCGAAGCTTGTGTTATGGGTACTAGACAACTGATAAACATACGTAAACACATTTTTTTTTTGTAAATACATTAATACTTATTATACATAGAAAATACCAAGACCAATACAAACAGACATGTTCATGCACACAAATGTTTGTACTGTGTCGGAATCGAACCCACGAGCGTTGGTGTCAAAGTAGCGTAACAAAGCGTTCCAGCACTGAGTCACTGAGCTCGTCTATTATCTGAATCTATTAACTATTTAAAGAACTTAGTTCCAACTACATGGACAGTTTCAATCAGATCACTGGTCGGTGGAGACGCAGTTCTCTAAACCTTCGAAGCGATTTCGGAGTTCAAGTTGAAAGCTTTCGGGGTATTGGATGTGGGCTTTTGAAGGTGTTGGAGTAGACTTCATCAGGCGGGATCTTTTCAGTCTGACATTAGTATTCAAGACGCCTATCACCATACAGTAACCGCTACCGGTTTTCGCTTTAGCGATCACGAAGACGTCATTGAATCTTCTGGTGGTCAAGATGAAGTTTACCTCATTCCTTGTAGGATCACCAGGGCTCAACTAGGTCTATTTCCTGTATGATAGTTTTCTGAAGAAGTAGTTCATCATATAGAATACCTTCTTGTTCATGAAGTCGGCCGTCTATCCCCTTTCGGTTACGGTACCCTATTCCAAATTGCCCCATTTTCTGCTCTGTTACGCAACTCTGGCCTAGCCATGCGTTGAAGTCACCCATAACAACCGTGTAGTGGGTCTTGGAGACATGTATAGATTTAAGAATATCCTCATACATTGCCTCCACCTCCCCACCAGGGTGCGTCGAGATCGGCGCGTAGTCCTGTATCGCCTTTAGCGAGCATTGGATGGTGATTTTAACGACAAGTACGCTACCCTGGGCGACACACTCCCGATCGGTTTCATCAGAATAATACAAAAAAGAAACACTCTTCAATTTTATACTAATTTAGATTCTAAATTTTATATAAAACCAAGTCGTTGGACCTATCGAATACGTCTGCATTGACATGATCGTCTTGTACCACCCCAGCCCATATATACAAGATTATCTACATCTTACTCGTTCGTGTGCATGTATGGCACTCATTTCTCCTCTGCCCTCCGAACTTGGCACTGCGTAATTGGTGACGTCCGCCATAGATGCAAACGTTTGTATTATGCGGTAATTAAGGTATGATTGTTAAAGTAGCCATTTTTTGCTACTGGATCACGAAACTCATTCTAATAAATATCGTAAGTAGCTAGTGCTATTTAGCTAAATTTTTACCTTTATTCTCTACACATGGAGCGAACCAGCCTATTTATCGACTAGTCCCTCCTGAATCCTGTTCGTGGGCATGCACCGTCGGATAAATATGTGATCTATAATTCTGTGGTTATTTTGATTTTGACTTGACTTGAGTTTGATTTCCACTTGCAATAATATTCTGACAATTATCATTGTTGGCGGTTTTATTTCTTTGTGTTCTTAGATTAAACTGTCACAACCGATAGTCCTCCTACTTGTCTATATATTGTGTCAATTTCGATAGAGCAAAGCGACTTCCGAGCCAAATTTCGTAAGTACATACATTTATATTTATTAACTTAGTTTGAGCAATGCCCACCAAAAATATTCTACTTAAAAGGGCAGATTGAAATAATGTCAATTTTTATGCAAGTAGTGCTTGCTCTTTAGTTATAAAAATAGCATTTTTATTTCTTTTATGAAATATATAATAGAGATAGGAGCAAAAGACAAGAAACTCAAATGCTTACATTAATATCTTGTGTAACCGCCGTTTACATCTATGACTTCTTGAAGACGGATTCTCATTAAGCTCACAAGTCTCGAGCGGATATTAGAAACGCGAGTTTTTTTCCTGTATCACATTACTGCATGCGGCATACTTTTAGTATGCAAAGATTGAAAATTCTCCGAAAGGGATACGCACTCGCCAATGCCTCTACTTCTTGAAAAGTCCCACAAACCGGCTTACCACCAGGTAGTGGTCCGTTTCAAAAGTGAGACCTCTAAAGGCTCTTGTATCCATTATAGTATTTCGGAGACGTCTATCAATTATAATCAGATCAATCACACTTTCTTGGGCATTGCGTGTCCATGTATACGTGAATATCCTTGTGATGAAATAAAGTATTCGACACGAAGAAGTTTCGTTCCATACATAAATATAGAATCGACTTACCTGCTTCGTTCACTCTCTTATTCCATAGGTACCAAGAACAGCTTCATAGCCATCTCGTTTGGTCCCAACCCATCCATTCAAATCTCCACACATAATCACTCTTTCATTCCCTTCAGCTAAATCCAGCACATCCCTCACAGACTCGCAAAACTTTTCTAGTTCTTGGGCACACCCTGAGTTTACGGGAGCGCATGCTGCAACCAGAAATACTCGTATGATGCCCAGTTTTATACGAACCCAGAGAAGTCTAGGTCCTACCAAACAGTAATCTTTTACACCAGAGGCTAAGCGAGAGGAGATTATGACACCTACACCAGCACTGGCATGATCGTCCCGGCTACCCCAGACCATAGGGCCATCATCCCACCGGGCAGATCATCGGTGTCGCTCCTCTTGCGCTTAGTCTCTGTCACACAGCATCTAAGCGTCTCTTTTCATTACGTCTATCAGCTCGTTCATCTTATCACTCAATCCACCTCTCACATTCCACGTGCCTATGCAGCACTCGGCACTCCTCAACCCGCCTCGACCCGCCGGAATTAGCGCTGCGTGATGGGTGGCGGTCTCCATCACCGCATGCACATATGTTCGCACCGACGGCAAAGGATCGGTATGCGTCGCCTCCGGGGGACGCACATCGGTGCGTTTTCGGGGCAAAATCTAATTGATTGGCAGGGGTCCAGTCCACCACTCATACCCACCACTGTGTCTCCTGTGTAGCCAGAATTAACAGTTCATTGCTGCCCCGGAGGTTAAACTACAGCTGCCTTGGAACTCACAACGAATTTAATCAGAAGAACTTTGTAGGAGTAGGAAGTTTTGGAATTGACTTCCTCCTCTTGGCATAGTGAGAGACAGCAATATGACAAATATGACATTTAAAAACCTTGATTGGCAAGGGTCGCGAACGAGCACGTTTCTGGCACATGACCCCCGTCAAATCAATAAGAAAAAACAAATATAAAAAATAGGGTGCCTCTGTGTTGTTTTGTTGAATCGGTACAGAAATGAAGTAATATTGGATCGAATTGTGACATGTGACGAAAAGTGGATTCCTTACGATAACCGTAAGTGAAAAATGCAATGGCTGAACCCAGGTCAAACGCCGCAACAGTGCCCTAAAGCAAAGCTTACCAATAAAAAGGTAATGGTAGCTGTTTGGTGGTCTCTTCGTGGCGTTATTCATTATAGCTTCCTCAGGTCTGGTCAAGCAATAACAGCAATGTTTAGTGTGCCGAACTTCGAACAATGATGGTGAAACTGGCAGTGAAACAGCCCCGACACGTGAATCGATTTTCACCAATATTGCTCCATGATAACGCAAGACCTCACACTGCTGCAATTAGAAACCATGCATCATCCTCCGTACTCACCACACGTTGCTCCAACTGACTACCATTTTTTTCGTGATTTGGACAATTTTATACGTGGTAAAATATTTTTTTACCAGGAGGCACTACAAAATGCTTTCACACAGTTTGTCGAATTTAGATTCCTAAAAATCTATCGCAAAGGCATAAATAAACTTTCGATTTGATGGCAGCAATTTATAGCTCGGTAAATATTTTGATTTTAAAGATCTTAGAAAAAAACGAGTTTTAATTTTTCAGTACAAGTCGGCAATTTTATACTGTAACCCCTTATATTTCCGTATGTATAATATTGTAATAAGTTTTCCAAAAAAAGTAATTGCACTTGAGAAGTCAATGTCTAATTTTCAGTTATACAGTCAACGTGTTAAAACAGACCAAGACAAATAGACATGTACATGCACACAAATCTTTATCTTGTGAGGGAATCGAACCCACGAGCGTCGGTGTCAAAGTCGCGTCACACAAATACGACAGTGGCAAAATTATGACGTATTGATTGTTATTTAAAATGCCTGACATCTGAAGTCAAAGGATAAATATTTTATTTTGATCTTTGTTTTGAATTTCATTAAATATCTGACTCACAAACAACAGCCTGCAAATGATTCGGCGTAGGTAATATTAATACATCTGTAATTTTGCAACTTGACATTATATATGTATATATATATATATATATATATACACATAAATTTATTGTAATAGAAATTGACGATGAAACTCTACGAATAAATATTTATTTATTCGTAGATGAAACTATATAAAACTAAAAGTATGAAAAATTCAAGAATATACGATAAGGTTTTATTTTATATAGCAAATAATTTTCAAGACCTCTCGTTCAATGCAAATCATTTCAAATTTTATGTGAAAATTTATTTATCTCTGAAAAAGTAAACGTCACTTATAATTGTCAATATTCAATAGTCAATAATGTATGTTTTTATAATTTTTATTTCTAATTGAAAATAAGATTATATTAATGTTATTTCTTTATTTTACTGAGGTACCTCGCAATTTATCAACAACCGAAAAGATGAATATAATTTATTAGGTTAGAGTTCTTTCGTTACAACCCTCTCGACATACCTATCAAATGAAAGGACTGTCAATTGAAAGGACATAATTACCTCCACCTGGGCTGCCGGGGATCAGTAGCACAGATGAAGGCGGCCCTCTAACGATCGCCACCAATGGCCCGCGTCGGAGCTCATTCTGAGCCGCAGACAGCCCGGGTTGGGGATCATGCTGAGCCACCGACTGCCCCCGTCAGATACGTTACGTCGGTATGGCTCCATGTCTGTTGACAAAAAATATAAAATTTTATTCTCTATATATACATACCTACCTACTCCGCAATGGACCTGGCGTGAAGATATACATACATATGAAGCATACAGTTTGCCTCATGGTAAGCAATTACAACAAAAATATAATATTTTATTCTCTCTACCTACATACATATAGTACATCATACCCACATCGCAATGGACCTGGCGTGTAAGCTCAGACCTGACGGGAGTCATTTCATGTCAAAATCAGTATGTTCCTCAATACATGGAATAAGTATTTTTGTTTTTGTTTTTACATACATGTCATTTAACCTGTCTCTCATACGCCAGCGCCTGTACGTGGGACACTCCAAAGATTTGCGAAAAATAAAAGTGTTTTATAATAAAAGTAGGTAAATATTTTTTTATAAACTAAATCTTTTCAAAGTACTCTTCACCAGCCTCTATATAAAGTTTCATACGTTTTGACATACTGGACCAGTTTTCGAAACACTTTTTCCAGTCTACCGCAGACACCTCATTTACAGCCTGCTCGAACTCTGACAGCGCATTTTCCGGCGACGAAAATTGTATCCGTTTGAGCTATTTTTTATTTTCGGGAATAAAAAGAAGTCACATGGTGCTAAGTCAGGGCTGTAAGGAGAGTGGCTGAGGAGTTTGAGCGGCGTGCTGTTCAGTAAGCCAATTCTGCTTAATAACTGCAACTGCACTGCTGCATGGCGTGTGTCAAAATGTGTACATGTTGATGTTTCGTTATTCTGTTAAGCGATCTGATCATCTGACAGCAGCGGCGTTGCAGCAACGCTGCAGTAAATGACTCTTATTCTGTTAAAAACCTGCACTGCGCCTGCACTTTTCCTGCAATAAAAACGTATTCTGTTAAATTATATTGACATTTGCATAGCGGTGACAGAAGTTTTGAAGGAGCTTATCTGCAGTTTTGTTAACGTTAGTTTCAAACAACTTTTACGAAATGAAATTAAAATTCTGAAGCAGTAATTTATATTGCAAAATATTTGTTTTGTTTTGGGAAATGTTTGTAGGAATATTTGATTAAGTAAAGCTTCTTTTCAGTTAGAAATATCTCCACGCCGGCAACCAAGGACAATCGAGTGTGAAACTATAGGAGTCAACATTAAGTAAAAATCCAATTTATTAGATTGAAATATGGTAACATGACAGGAATTAAGTAGTTCATTTGCAGGATACGCACAGTTCAGGCGTAGTTGCAGTGCAGGAAATTTTAATAGGATACACCTATTGGCACTGCACTATTCCTGCACAACTCAAGTGACAGGCGTAAACGTGCAGCTGCAGTTATTTAGCAGAATTGGCCTACAGGAAGTCGCTCGTTGTGAGCGCGGTGTGCGTTATCGTGGTGGAGCAGTATCCCGCGGAGCCCTGTATTTGATCGCTTGTTGCTCACAACAGAGAAAACTTCAGCCAAGCATTTGATAGTATATCATTCGAAATCGAAATGCTTCTTTGGTTCTGTAAAGGTATTGACACCAGGTAGCCAGTCAAATAGAAAAAGCTCACGATCAAAATTTTCGCAGCGACGACCAGGTCAGTCGTGGTAGCGACGGTGGAGGGGGCATGCGGTTTCTGTTCCAGATGGCGGACGACCGCAGCAGTCGAGGCAGAGACTACCGGAGCAGCCATGGCAGCGTCGGCATGTTGCATCTACTAATATGGGTATGAGTGGTGGGCCTGTCCCGTTAGTAAAAAAAAACGTTTTGAGCACATTAATGCACTCAGAAAGTAAGTAGATCTGATTCCACCCACTTCTAGATTTCTTCACTTTGGTAGGCGTTGAATCCTTTTTTAAACACCCAAACCGTCGATTGGCGCTTCGTTTCTGGATCGTATCGTCAAATCCAGGACTCATAACCTGTAATGTGTAATCAAATTCTTTAAGAGAGGTAATGCGCATCACATTAGTCTGGGGAAGTACCTCCACCTCACAGAAAATCGCAGCCAAATAGCAACTCACTGGAGGTTCGCTGGGTTCCTGCGTGTGAGTGAGGTCACCAGTAACTTGCTAAGGAGTTGCTGTGTTAGCAGCAGAGGACGCGTCACGCGAGTGATACTAAAAGCGTTAATAGGCTGCGGTAACCGCTTTACATCGGTGTAAATCTACACTTTCATGTTATTTGCAAATGTCGCTACTGCCAGCGTCATCTGTTAAGAAGAAGATTAATTCATCATAGTGGCAACGCGTAACCGTCAACTAATAGATTGGATTTGACAGATAGATTCCGAGTTGGCAGAGGCCACGCTTTCTCTGACCTTTTTTCAATTGGTGAAACATGTAAAATTAATTTCTTGGAGTCGTAGTGGACTCGGCCATCCAATGTGGCTTTTAAACTAATAAGTTAACACGGGGTTGCACCCTTAAGATTGAATATAATGAATCAGGTTTCAATCAGGAAACATGGTGTCACCGCGTCTTCAATTAGTTTTGACCTTTCAACTTTCAATTCCCAGTACATAATTGAATTGAACATTGAAAAACACATCATTCAAGTGTGTCTGAATAGTTTGCATTTGTGAAGCAGAGGATGTTTTTCATTCCCGGTAATTTGATATCAGGGATCTAATGGTTACTTCTTTTCATTGCAGACTAAGGTTCGTCGCAATGCAATTCGCGGGCGCAATGCATTTCGCAGGCCCAGATTCCAATTCACAGGCCGCAGTATTTTCGCAAACCGCAGCCCTTAGTACGCAGTTTCTGGTCGTCTACATATACATATATACATGTGAGGTGCAACGCTGGTTCTCGTCATCCCACCCGAAGCCCCGCTTACAATTAGGTGATCGTTCTAATATTTCGGTATTTTCTATAAAGTGTTAACTTACCAACAAGTTTATATCGGTCAAACTGGTCGTAACAAACACGATTCCACGAACACGTATAAAAACAATCGCCCAGAAAGGTCGCACTTCGCCGAACATCTCATAGATAAAGGACATAATTGATCCCCCACTAATACATATTAAATCTTACACACCATAGACAAAGGTTTAAAACTAAATATTAGGGAACAATTAGTAATTATCTCAACTCAACAACTCCCCTCTATTAAATATCTTTTCACTCACACCATCCACCATCCCTCAATTCAATATTAGGGACGGCACTACGATGGATTTGTCACTTGTAGCATTTTTTTCTAACGAGTAACGTCTACAGCGCCTGAGGATGCCTCGCGGAGAGGCGAAACACGTGTCGCAGCGACGACCAGGTCAGTCGTGGTAGCGACGGTGGTGGGGGCATGCGGTTTCTGTTCCAGATGGCGGACGACCGCAGCAGTCGAGGCAGAGACTACCGGAGCAGCCATGGCAGCGTCGGCATGTTGCATCTACTAACGGTCGTGGGTGGGTGCCGGCTGGCGTTAGGCTGCATGAACTAATTGGTGGCGGAAGCACACAAAGCAGGTTAGATCAAATTGCATATAATAGATAAACGTTTTGAGCACAATAATGCACTCAGAAAGTAATTAGATCTGTACAAATGTACTAGGTACACCTGGCTTGTGGAGTATGCGACTTTATGCATAACCCTAATGCGGTAGGTAAATTTAAATGTATGTGTAATCTGGCTTAAAGCATGATAATCTAAACTGGAAGAATATATAAATATATGTTGTCCATATGAAGAGAAATTTATTTACTCTTTAATATGGCAATATGGCCATATGAAAGTTAATTTAAATTTCCTATTAATTGTGTCTGAAAGCGATTGTAAAGTATAGATTGTAGACGGAGAAAAGAATAGACGTTTTACATCTCATTCACATAGTAAAGAGACAGCAATATACGTTTCAAACGTAACAGAACGAGACATTGATAGATTATTTTCTGTCCCTTTTCAAGTTTCAGTTTTTTCAAGGACAGCAACTCGAATTGTGAAACAAACTTGACATTTTTCTCTGTTGTGCAAAACAGTGTAGTTTGGAATACGTTTTATTTCATTTTTATGAATAAAACTACTGTTTTGGTGTTTGAATAAACATTAAGGATTAAATAAACTACGGTGCGGTGTAATATTATTTTATTTTATACGACAGGGAAAGGAAAATCTAAAGTGTATCTTTTCATGGGTGTGTAACTACATTTTATAGCTTGTTGTCTATATATTACACCTTTTGCCTCATATTCCCCCATATTATTTGCACTTAGATTTGATAAAACCATATTGTAACTCGATATTCATTAGAAATTTTGGAAATTTTAGATTTGTAAACTAAATTTGGTGATTATAAATGTATTGGCAGTTTTGGTACGCAATTACCCTAATGCTACTAATCAACAAACAAACTACTACTATTATGGTATTATGGTAACTATACTGTACTCTAAAGAGTAAAAACAATTTCAATTCGTTGTAATTAATACTTAAGGAACTGGCCACTAAATGTGTATACATACAGATCTTATTGCAGGCGTACTTTATTTTCATAAAAAGAAACTAAATATTACTGTTGATATCATATAATTTAAACATTGTTTCATTTCAACTCCTAGAGAGTACCTTCCTGGGCTACCTGCTAGTCAACCAGTGTCTTGCCTGCTATAGTAGGTATTTCTCAGGTATTTAGCTGTAACCGTACTCATTCGCAGGAACTGAATAGCCTTTCCAGACAGCCGGGCTGCTAATTTTCAATTGACTTGACTTGACTAGCTAGCTAGAAGAAATTGGCTCAGTGAGCCGCTTACGATCTAAATTTAGTTTCTCAATAGGCGTGCTGAATAAGTATGCATTAATAAAGTAGTACCTGTTATAAGCTTTAATGAACATACATAATAACAGCTGATCTAATATTTACATACAAGAAATTAAAAACAGATAGACAAAGACACACATGGTCATTCCGGAAATACATATCTTCTACTAGAACCGTACCCATAAATCGGTTACATGTCACTAGCCATCCTTAACCACTCTAGTACAACACCTGTCAAAAGACCTCATTTAATAGGGAACGATGCAACGTACACATAGGTAAACTATCTCTTTCTCAATCATGGTTACAGAGTACCTTTATTTATTATTGTCTCCATCTACGGTATAGATACATGAATATGTATGTATGTATATCTTCACGCCAGGTCCCTTGCGGGGTAGGTAGAGAGAACCGAGCGCCATAAGACGCGGTCCTTACACACTTCACTCGCTTCTTTCACATTCATAGCTCTTTTCAATATATTCTCTTTATATAAGTTTGTGCGTTACTTTGTCTTACCTTCCTGATAGGTTTAGGTTAAATCAGGTGGCGCTCTTTCTTCCTCTTATCTATTGTTTTTGAAACAGACTAATTATTGAATTTCCCGGTTTTTGGCCTGCAAAACTACTGGAACCTACGCCTCGCACGCAGACTAGCCGTTGATCATCTTGCCTAGAGTCTCTAAAACCCTCTGCTGCCGCCACCTACACATAAATGTTACAAGGTGGGCCGTATGCTCGTATGCCTACCGATGTTGAAAAAAAAATGGAAGAAATGGGTAGAATTTGTATGAAAGTGATAAAAGAAATAGATTTGATATAGAATAATGCCTTATCGTGACCTATACGTGTCACAAAGGAAACATCGTATTTTCCGGACGCACAGATAGGATTCCAAAATGAATACGGATTCAGTTTTCTCACTCCATAAAATGAAATATCTGACTTTAGAACATAAGGTTTTCTGCACTTTAGTGGATCTTAAGGAAGCATTGACAGGTAATATAAGTCGATGATTTGATAGGATTGCGCGATAGGACCAACGGAATATATTGCCAGAATGCGGGATTGACGTTGCCCTGTTCCGTGTTATGTTGACCACATGTGAGGATTGTACAGCTTGCAGACGCCAGCTTGTCGCTCTATTCGATATCGATAATGTTGATATCAATATCGGGTTGGCAGTCCATACTATGTCTCGACAATTGTATACAGAGAATAAGATCTATGTAGGATTTCGCATGGATCTAGATTATAAATTGTTTGCGAAACAAGATGTGAACGATGAAAAAATGAACGTTATTTGAATTCATAATAGTGGAATAACACTTTAAAATAATAATAGACATTTATTTTGTTAGTAACTTTAGAACTTTAAGACTTTAGAGAAGAACTTTAGAATTCATGTTATTTATTACGTATCTATATATAACCAGATGAAGCGCCTGGCAAAAGTAATCTGCAATGTTTTAGGAATTCTATCAGACTGTTGATTTATTTGAGGCGTATAATGGCGAAACCGATGCCACCAGACCAAAATCATCGTTCATGAATAAATATAAAAAAGATAGCGTTCAAATAGAGTTTAGTCTAGTAGAAATCATAAATGCAAGATATTGTTAAAGCCACTTAGTTGCAAAAACATCTAAAATATCAGCGAAAATTGAAAATATTTTTGGCAATTTCGACTAAAACTTATGATAAATAAATATGGGCAAAAGATGAAATACTTTAGTGTCCTATTTGAAAACGTATCCTTTATGTAACGTTTAATCCCGAGATATCCTTTTACCTGCCTTGGCTCCATGCCTTGCGCATATCGTGTAACACCTCAAGGAGTTATGAGTACCTACTAATATGCGAAATCTCAGTCCTACATGTACGGGAAGCTTTTCTTCACGAATTTATATAGCGTATACGTGTTTAGGATTAGGAGTGGATCTCTGTTACCTTCAGAGCCAAAGCAAATCTCACCTTAACGTGGTGCATTGCCACCCCTAAACAATTCTAAAAGCATATGCTGGTGAACAAACGAGGTGCTCGCAGAACAAGAGTACTTCACAACAATATTTCTAGTAATAATACGAGACCTGGGATTTGTTGTTTTTGTTTTTATTTATCGGGGGCCAAACAAGCACGAAACTCGTTTGATGGGACCTTGTTTACGTAGCCTACACTTACAAATAAAGGTGTAACACAAGCTGATAACACAACAACTCCTCAGAAGATTACTGCTAATCTCACTCGCTTGCAGGGACACATCTCCCTGAGAACTTGTTATTTGGTTGGCGACTTCAATGAAACGGAGGAACTTCCATGTTCGGGCTCCTTAAATACGCACTGCCTCTCTTTTCCCAAGCATTGTTTGTCATTAGCAAGATGTACGACTTGCAGGTAAGATTAACTTTGACTCAAAAGAAGATAATGAGTCACTTACAACCCATGTTAAGGATCAGACAGTCTTGTGAACTAAATGACAGTCACCTACTTAGCATAGCTACATACTGAGATGAACACTGGCTTTTACAAAGAAAGCACTGTCATTGGCGTAAACAATACCAGGATCGCCATAAAGGAGAATTGAATTGAATTGAACTAAATGACACACGGACGGTGACTTCACACACGACGAGTTCGGTGGCGCAGTGGTGAAACCCGCTGTTACGTTACTTTGACACCAATGCACGGGAGTTCGATTCTTTTTTTTTATACAACTAAATTGGCAAACAGCCATGCGGCCCGCATTAGATGGTAAGCGGTCACCGCAGTCTATTGACGCTCGCAACACCACGGGGATGTTACTCGCGCGCTGTCAATCTTGTGACCTAAGGCTGTTTCGTCACAGTACCTAGTAATTTTTCTGCCATATGTCACTCTTCAAACCAGAACACTTGGCGGTAGAAATAGTTGAGACAGAGGTACCCACGCAGACGACTTGTGTACAAAGTCTCCCTCTGGTAAAACCCACACAGGACAAACATACGTGTGCATGAAGATGTCAGTTTGTCTTGGCCTAGGTATATTTATGAGAGGTAGGGCGCATCAAATTTAGAGAAGTACCTCTATCACACAGAAAATTGCAGCCAAATACCTAACAACTTCCTAAAGGGTTGTTATGTTCCTGCGTGTAAATAAACTCACCAGTAACCTCCTAAGGAGTTGCTGTATTAGCTGCAAATGTGGCATCGCACGAGTGATAGTTAAGTAGCGTTCATAGGCACCGGTAACTGATATACATCACGTGGGTCGTGTGCTTGTATGTCTCCCGACGTTGTTTAAAAAAATAAAACACTGAAGCGTTTTTAAAATCTTTTTTGTCAGGAGATCAAAGAGATGCTGGCTCAGTTTCTACTGTTCCGTGTTCTTGACTATGACAGTGCAGTCCTTCAGAACATATACTGGATAAATCTAACCTACTTCAATATCAATGTATACTATAATGTATGTCTTCGTAAGAAAGCTTTGGAATAATTGTGTTGCGTTAATAAAACTAGGAAAATTTCGATATCGTTATATACAAAGTTCGATGTGTATGTATGTTTCGTATCAATCCCAAGACTGTGGAATTGATTTTGATCAACTTTTCTGCCAATCTTCAGATTAGCTCAGCAGGCGATCCTGTGAAGTTTGTTAGCGACCAAATCACCCGCGCGAAGCCGAGGCGGGTCGCTGGTTTTATGGTTATACCTAATCCGGCCATAAGTTCTGTTACAAATGAATATGCATTTATTTTTTTATGAAGTAATGTAATCTTAATATAACTTATATGTACATATTTATGGAAGACTCAGAAAAAAATTAAAAATATTTTATTCGAAATGGCCACATTTGACTTGGATACAGGCCTATGATCCGTCTGGCAACGAACCTATGGATTTATGCACTGTTTCCATGGGAAAAGCCACTGTTTGCTCCAGAGATTTTAAGACAAAACGTCGGCGTGTCATTTCGAGAAGGCTATGTCCTCTAAAACTGACCATAATTTGTATTTTAAGGGGTTCAGATCTGGGCTAGAGGAGGGCTAGTCTTCAGCTCTTATGAAGTCCGGAATGTTGGTGCAGGTGCAGAGTCCTGCTCCAAGGTAAATTTTTAAAAAGTGTATTGTTGAGAGATTTTTAAAGTTAATAGATTCAGGCGTTATTTTGCGAAAGTCAAATCTATATGCAATTTGATCTAACCTGCTTTGCGTGCTTCCGCCACCAATTAGTTCATGCGGCCTAGCGCCGGCCGGCACCCACCCACTACTGTTAGTACTTGGTACATGCCGACGCTGCCATGGCTGCTCCGGTAGTCTCTGCCTCGGCTGCTGCGGTCGTCCGTCATCTGGGACAGAATCCGCATGCCCCCACCACCACCGTCGCTGCCACGACTGGCCTGGTCGTCGCTGCGACACGTGTTTCGCCTCTCCACGAGGCATCATCAGGCGTTGTAGACGTTAATCGTAAGAATAACATGCTATTGTATTTCGATTAACGTCTACAACGCCTGATGATGCCTCGTGGAGAGGCGAAACACGTGTCGCAGCGACGACCAGGCCAGTCGTGGTTAGGTTAGATCAAATTGCATGTTGAGAGATTTCACAACACGATCCAAGAGAGTCTCTTGATACACTTTGGCTGAAGTCTGCACTTCATTTTCAAAAAATGATGCTTTGTGACTCCTTGATTGATAAGACACCTCTCACCAAACCATTACAGACGCAGAATGATGACCACGTTGTACCTTTTCGACCACTTGGGCGGCATCTTTAGAACTGTGTGCATATACATTGTCATTTTACTTCTTGTTATGCTCTTCAATCGTGACATTTTTTCTTCAGTAAAGAGGATATTTCTGTGCCTTTCGCCTGTGTATACACGGTACATAAGGCATTTTGATTGATCCACTCTCTTCAACTGAAGGGATTGATTTAGGGCATGTCCTGTATATCGACGATAAGCATGGAGATTCAGGTCTTGTTTTATTATATGCGATATTGTCCTAGCGGGAATCTACATTTCTCGCGATAAGATTTTTTGTTTCCTAATGGGGTTTCGGCGAATTCGGGCTTTAATATCATTAACAGCCTTTGTAGTTGTAACAGCCCGTGGTCGCCCCAATCTTTTATGGTGTTCAACAGAGGAAGTGTTGGTGTATCTGTCGATAGTAGATACGATATACGTACATACGGCTGATACCGAGCTTTTGAAATGTCTTGAATGTGGCCGACGGGTCCAAACCTACTTGTGCAAGGCAATCATTGCAATCCCATTTTCTTTAACACCCACCTTTTAATCAATTGGGGGTAATCATGTAAACAAAATATGTAAAATAGCGGGAATTCGAAAGAAGTTTTTAATATAATAAATATGTTCCAAATTCAAAATAATTAATGAGTTTTGTTCTCATAAGATTGAGCTTCAGATTTCAGAAAGAAAATAAAAGTTTCTATGTAACAGTATTTATGGCTAGACTAGTTAGATAAAGATAATAATGGTAAGAAATGTGAAATATTAAAAGCATATTACTTTTTTTAACGGACTTAAATATGTCTTTTTTACGTTATTTTTATTTATACGGTTGTAAATATGCTAACTATTTAATCTACCGAGAAAACATTTTCATCAGAACATTTATTAAATAAATTGGACACACTTTAAAATCAATGTTTTCGATTTGTATTTAGTCTTGGTAAGAATGAGCTTATTTATCAATCTGAGGTACGATAGAAAAGAAGGGGATAATTTTCACTTTATAGCATAGACCGGCATTTATAAATATGCAAGCAGTATACAAGTTGTGTAAGTAAAATTACTACACCTGAAGAGTTCTACAATAGTTGCTCGACTGTACATTACAGAGTACAGTCATCCTTCAAGCATACAGTAGCTATTATGAAGCTATTGAGCTGAGGCTGCTCTCTTATAAAGCTTATGTACTAGTGGGGCAGGATCCTTAACGATCCCCGTCTCCTTTACCAAAACTTTCTGGATTTCTTATACGGTACTGGCATATTACTTCATATTTCACTGCATGACTATGGAATGAACATCGGTTCGAGATTAGAACATTGCCATTAATAAATACCTGTAAAGAACAAGTCAACAGTTTTTTATCATTTCTGCGAGATTAAGCTTACCTATACATACCTACATTAATTTTATTTAAATATGGCTGACTGGCATAAACTCATCAAATCGTGCTATACAAAACTGACCTTTATTTAATAATTTATAAGTAGTCTAGCATCATATCTGTAATTGTTTATTAACTGTAATAAAAATATGCCTCAATTGAAGTTGGGTTTATATATTTTTATACATAGTCGGGAGGCCATTTATTGGCCATTTTGTGAGCCATTTTTCATCGGATTCGAGTATAGTTTTAAATCAATTTTTTTAGCCTTTTTCCACGTTTAACATGAATTCCGATGCTGATACTTACATGCCAATTATAGCAGAATACGACACTGTAACTTACTGTACTTGAGAGAACAGTGATAAGTAGATATAAGGAACCGTCTTATTGACCAACTGGTCCTCGCTACGAATCCTGACGTGTACCACTAAATTCGTATTTTCGGATTGATGTACATATAATATTTGTAATTATCCCTTGTTCGGCGGCGTAACAAAACATCATGAGAAAACCCGCACATCCAAAACAATATATTTCGATAGACGTGTGACTCAACCTAAGAGAGGTCTGGTTTTCCCTCTGGGTTGTGGAGGTCTCTGATCTTGCCCACGGAATATAACACAATTTAGTCACATAAGTTATAATGTCGTTTTTTTTTCTCCCAGCGTTATCCCGTTTCCTAATACATTGGGATCGGCGGAATCCGCTACCTAAGCCTAAAGATTTGGAGAAGAAGAAGAAAGACTGATATTTACATGGAGCGAATGCCTCCTGACTTCCACAACCCGAGGGAAAATCAGACCTTCAGTATAAGGTACACACATACATCTTTCTAAATATAATTTCTGTACTACTATAATTTCTCTACTACTTTAGGTACTGGTTTTTTCACGATGTTTTCTTTAACCGCCGAGCTAGTGATAATTACAAATAGTACGTAGGTATTTGTAAATACGAATAAATATGATAATATAATGATAATATAATAATAATATGCCCAGACAAATTAAAATACATTGTTATTAAACCTCTTTTTAAGAAAGGAGATAAAAAAGAACTTGGCAATTATAGACCGATAGCATTAGTACCAATTTTTTCTAAAGTTTTTGAAAAGATCATATATTCACGGTTAATTAGTTTCTTGCGCAAATTCAATATAATTAAAGACGAGCAAAATGGATTTCAACAAAACAAATCCACGACACTTGCTGCGTTCAAGCTTCTTCAAAACGTAGTTGAAAACATTGATAAAAAAAATCGAGTGTCTGCTATTTTTTTTGATATGAGCAAGGCGTTTGATTTTGTTGACCATACAGTCTTGTTGAACAAATGCGAGCGATACGGAATTAGAGGCAAATCAAGTGAATGGGTAAAAAGCTATCTAAAAAACCGTTGGCAATGCGTAGAGATAGCTAGAATTGATGAAATCCGTTTGGTAAGATCATTTAAATCGACTTACAAATTAAATAACTGTGGTGTCCCGCAAGGCAGCGTACTAGGTCCGCTTCTATTTTTAATATATATTAATGACATACCTAATGTAACAAAACATCAATGCATACTATTCGCAGATGACATATCAGTTATTGTACCTGACGATAGGAAATCTAAAAATCATGACAATGAATTACGCCTAACAATTGACATATTTACAAAATGGATGACTAATAATAATTTGAAAATAAACATTTCTAAAACAAAACTAGTACAATTTCACAATTATAAAACCAAAAGAGAAAAAATCAATATAAGACTAAATCAAGAAACAATCGAAGACATAAATGAAATAAATTTTTTAGGTATCACATTAGATAGTAACTGTAACTGGAAAGGACATATAAGTAACATTTGTATAAAACTAAATAAATTCGTTTTCGCTCTCAAATCACTACGTAAAACTACATGCGAAAAAACTGCCTTAGTTGCTTATCATGGATACGTATGTTCGGTTCTTCGCTATGGAGTGCTATTGTGGGGTAACTCAACTCTGTTCAATAGGGCCTTTGTCACACAAAAAAAATGCGTACGAGCCATTTGCAAAGCTCAACCAATGGCGTCTTGCAGACCTCTATTCAAAAAGTTAAAATTATTAACCCTACCGTCATTGTATATTTTAGAAGCTGGCATATTTGTAAAAAAACACCCGGAGATGTATCAGAAAGCAAACGAAAATAAAAAATACCTATCTAGAGACGCAACAAAACTAGTATTACCGATGTCAAAGTCCACATTGTACCAGAAAAATTGTTATTACATGACTGCAAAGATATACAATAAAATACCAAAAAGTATACGAGAATTGACATTTAGTCTGTTTAAAATTAGATTGACTAAATGGTTAACTGACAAATGTTTTTATTCTGTTAATGATTTTTTATTGACTAAAACTGACGTTAGATAATTGGATAATTTTGACAATTTAGACATGGTATTAACTGCTTTTATAAAATAGTTAGAAAGTATATAAATAATTAAAATTGTAGTTATTGCATCAAATTTGTAATAGTTGTTAAGTGTATGTATATTTGCATGTCATATAGCTATGGCAAAATATGCGGACTGACAATATCAAACGAGACCTAAATGTAACCATATTTTATGCAATAAAATTATTATTATTATTATTTTCCGTTGCTTTTTCTCAGCCTATAGCTGGGTATTAATTACATGCGCCATAGTTACGGGCCAAAGCCAAGTAACTATAGCGTGCCTAAATATAATCTTCCTGTTCTGCGTAATTTGGATTTGTGTCGTCAATCTGCATAAATTTCCGAACTGTTCTACATGTATTTAAGATTGCTGCTTTTTGCATATTGATGTATGTGTATGGTGGGATATTAAGTAATTTTAGACTTTGATGCAGGTTATTTGGTATGACTCCGGTAGCTGACAAGACTAAGGGTATTATATAAACCTTATTCATTTTCCAGATTCTTGTTATTTCTTCTTTAAGTTCTGTATATTTGTTAATTTTTTCTGTTATAGTTTTACTAATATTGTGTGTATTAGGGATTGCGATATCTACTATGTACGTTATTTTGTTCCGCTTGTCTTTTATTATTATTATTATTATTATTATTATGAAAATACGAATTTATTGGTACATGACAGTATTCGAAGCGGGAACCAGTTGGTCAAAAACCACTGGACTATCACTGCTTCAGATAATAAACTTACTGTATATTATCTTCTTGTTGTATATGAAAGGTTAACCGAAAGCCATATGAAATGGTCCGTACGCGTTTCTTTACAAGTAAGTAATACAGTCACATCTATTTACTAAAAAACTTTCCGCGTTGATTATTAAAGTTACTCATTCAATAGTGATGTAATTTATTATTCTGTGGTATATCGTGACGCATACCCAATACAAGCGATTACGCAACTCTTTGATCAATAAATAGTCGATATTGTTTTTGTTCATATTTCTCCTAAGCGGATTTTTTCTACACAGGTTATCTTTCGTATAAATTTCATTCCTCCGTAGCTAATCTTCTTCTTATACTAGTATAAATTTCGATTTGTGTGTATTTTCCCTATAAAGTCCAAAACGATTGGACCAATTTTGATGATATTTTCAACGAATCTATCTTCAATTTATCCCAGTGGATACCCGTAATATTATGGATATTCCACACATAAAATGAAGTCGGTATTTTTGAAATTTTATCCAAAAAATGTTGTTTCAGGACCATGCGGAAATGCAAAAGAAAGACTAATAGAGGGAGTACACCCAAAGAAACTTCTTTTCTTTTGAAACTGTCACACCATCGACTTCACATGCGTTTTGCGAGGTGCCTTCTACTTCTGATGCGCTCTTAGTAAACAATGCAGACTATGGATTCAAAACTCGTGAAAAAAATCCTGTAACTGATGAAAGAAATGTGGGTATGCCGAGCACACCGTTTACTTTATCTGAAAATATTAGACCCTTTCCGAAAGCTGAACCACGTTTAGAAAATAAAAGAAATATCCGAATATGAAAAAGCACTATTTACACAGACACAACAGAAAAAGAAAATCTTATGCAACTTAATGCAAAACAACAATCTAGTAAGACGCTGGCCAAGAAAACAAAGAAGCCAAAGACAACATGCGAAAAATCTACAGGAACTCGAAAGGACGGAAAGGGTAAAGGAAAAAAACTCTTCGTGGTAGGACGATAAGAAGAAATGTGACGAGGATGAAAGTGATGAGGTTGAAACATTTTGTGTGGAGTGCACTGAATCCTATAGCTCTAGTATTTTAGAAGAAGAGTGGGTGCAATGCACTGCGTGCAAGTTGTGGGCACACACAAAATGTGTAAACGGGAACATATTATTCTATGAATGTAATAATTGCACCTCAAATTTATAAGACTATTATGATCTCAAAATAATTTATTTTATTAATAAAATAATATATAACATATATACGAATATATATAATAATTTATGTAAATAATATATATAAATATATATATATATATATATATATATATATATATATATATATATATATATATACATACTTACATCAAGACTGTTACCAAATGGTTAAAGTTTATAAGAAGTTGTTTCGTTTTGTTTTAAATACTTAATTAAGAAAGTACTCTGTTTATTTTTAGGTACTCAAATTGCCTAATGTTTAAACGTCTGATTTTTCTTATAATTTGAATTTTATTGTGTTTAATTGAAGTGGCGGAAGATCGCCTATTGGTTTCAATAAAAAAATGAGTAATACATTTTTTTTGTGTCTTGTATCCTATTTCCTCCTAGATTTTGACCTTACAACTTCATAGGTCAACTTACCCTAGGTGAATAGTCAACCTACCCCAAGCATGGGGTAGGTTGACCAGTTTTTCCTATTATACAAGATCTGGCCTGTACTCTATATCATAAAGAATAACGTGCTTTTTGCCACTTTTTTCCAAAGCTTAATAGTAAATCTATTAACTGAACCCGATTTTAAATTAATATAAAGAAATAAAAATAGAAACGTTTAAGCTGAAACTTGGTCAACCAATCCCGGTCTCCCCTACATACAAAAAAACGTAGTGTGGAATTATAAAACTACTCGATTTTGCATTCAATTAAAATAACACAGCCAAAGGAAACTACTGATGTATACATATATATAATATGTATATCTATAACTTCACGTCAAATCCCTTACAGAGAGAACCGAGCGCCACGTGACTCGATCGTTACATACCTCACTCGATTCTTTAACATTCATTGCTCTTTTCAAGCACGCTCGCCGGTTTCTAGGGCTCCTGACATCACCTTTTGATAGAACACGACTATATTCTATATATAATTTATGTATATAGAATATAATCAAAATTATACCGGAATCTCATACTACTCTTAGGAAATCCTCGGAGGGCGAGCGGTGCCGTTATAGAAAGGAAATGCTCCTGTGGCATCATATTGAATAACTCCTCGGTACACCTGTTCATGATATAATCCAAAAACACACAAAGGTGGGCAAAGTCTCTCTTTAAACTCAGGGGGCAAATGCCGTATGTAGACTCGACAATCATCCAAATTTCTGAACCAAATAACAAGTTCCTAGCTCGAATAAGGAGTACCATTCCGAAGGTGATTTATATAACAAAGCAAAGCCTTCTTTTTGCCTCAACCTGAACTGCTCTGTAGAGCGCAACAAGTTTCTTGGATGCGAGGTTGACCTTCACTACAACTGACTACGGAACTAAACTTCATTGGAGATCTCGACAGCAAGAATACCAATGTTATTGGCGTCAATAAAAGTTGTGTTCTGGAATTTAAATAATCTCATATCCGTAAAAATTTAAATTTAAAGTCGTTTTCAAACTTTAGTGAAAATCTTAGAAGTCGAAATAAGTTGAAAGAAGTTTTATTGTTGATATTAGCATGCTACACTATTGCGCTAGTGACAACCTAGCGAAGACAGAGCCATTACGTTGGTCGTTGTCATGTCATTTCGTGGATCATTATCACCCCCCATCTCATGTATCACCACTACGACACTGATAACTATCGTATTTGCGCGTTAACGATGCCACAGTTACTGACAGTTGTGGTTACTACGTGCTGAAAACATTTTTCAGTGGCATAATTACACGTTCAATATAGTTGAAGTTATTTACTGGTATTGATGAGTGTTTTGCTATAACCATGATGGCATGCTGTTGTGCCTGTGCTTTATCATTTTATGATGTGTTTTGTGATTGTGTGTGACAGATTGGCTTTACCAACTGTTAAACTGCACCTACTGCACTCTTTGAAACTGGACCCTATTCAATGTGGGCAAAGGATTTATAATAAAATAACGAATAAAATTTAATGTTTACAAAGTCCTTAACAATTCAAATTATTACTTATAAAAATATCAATTGGAAAATGGTATTATATAATTCATGAGTTCTTTAATGATACCTAATCTAATTAATTAATGTAATTCGTTCTGTATTTGATATTTTCTATCTGTGGAAACCTGTTATTGGCGCTCTATTGTCTATTGTTTCTTCTACTTTATTTTTTGTAAGCTGTTGGTTTTCCTTAAATATAAATAAATAAAAAAATGTGTTTATTAAAGTAATAACGTTTGTTTTTATCAATAAATGAAATTCTATGCATTGTATGTAAAAGTTATAGATTTAAGTTTGCTGTGGCCTACGCAGGGTTCATGTTTGCGACTCATTCAGATTAATTAAGAATATCGTGCAGCATTATATGCGATATATATATATTGACTGATAGGATTTTGACAAGCTTGGTGGCACAGTATCTATTAACGCTACTTTGACACTAACGCTCGTGAGTTAAATTCCCACACAGTAGAAACATTTGCTTGCAAGAACATGTCTTTTTATATTAGTCTAGTTGTTTTTAAGAAAGGCAGGACGCATCTAAGCCCTCTGGGGAAGTACTTAGAACTTAGAGAAAAAATCAACCAAATAAGAACTCCCTTGAAGATTGTTGAGTTTCAGCGTGTGAGTGAGGTCACCAGTAAGCTTCTAGGAAATTGATGTGTTACTTAATGTATTGCAAGCGGTCTTAGGCTATATAACTAATTCATCATGTGACCATTTTCATCATGTGACCATATTCTTGTATGCCTCCTGACGTTAATATAGTATAAATAATACTAATAATTTAATGTTCGAATCATCCACGACGTTTTCAAAAATCTTTTTATTACTTCTCTTCTAACACAATAAAAGCACTTTACAAAGAATAGTAGGTACATGCATAAGTTTTAAATTGCTCCGTGTTGTGGATAACGCGGAGAAAGGCCGCCAGGAATAGATTAGTCGAGCCGCGAAACGATAAACAGCACATAATGATATCAAACTTATTGTGAGTACATTTACTCAACGGACGTTCGTTAGTTATTAATTAGTATTAAAGTAAAATTTAATCTCGTTTTGATACATTATCAATCAGTGAATTAATACACAGTTTATAGAAAGGTTTATTGGCTATAAATAATGAACATTTTCCGAAAATCAGCTGCTAGTATAATATTAATGAATTAAGTCGTAAAAATCATTCATTCTGAGAGCTTTCGTGGCGAGCGCTGCGCAAATAGAATAGTTTACAAGAAAAAAATGTTTAGTGGAACAGCTTCTCATAAAAAGTACTAAAAATGTACAAAACTTCTATTTTTAAAGGTTGAATTCCAATTTCACTTTTTATGATTTTTATGTCAAATTAGGTTCAAAAAATGCTGTATATGCGAAGGTGTTTTTAGCAGCATTAATCATTATCTATAATAAATCAATGCGTGAACCAAAAACCTTGTACCCCTTTTTACGAAAATTACGCGGATGGAGGAGTATGAAATTTGGCACAGTTAAAGTTTATATGGGAAGAAGTGCAGAAAGCTAAAACTTTTTTATGATTATGATGATAACGCTTGGAAAATACATTAAATTAATAAGAAAAACATTACACACACTACCATGCGTTTTCGTATGTAACCAAATATATGATAGATGCTTACTCTTTGGTTTATACAAAAATAATGAGTTACAATTCCACACTACCCATGAGGAGCGTTGTCGTGATGGAGGAGGATCCTACTTCTTGGGCGCTGCTGTCGTACATTTTTCAAGACAACTGGTAAACAATTACTCATAAGTATACCAATCTGCAGTAATAGTCCTTTTAGCTTTTAGCACAATTGTTGCGAAATTGTAACGTACATTTTTCAAGACAACTAGTAAACAATTGCTAATAAGTATACCAATCTTCAGTAATAGTCCTTTTAGCTTTTAGCACATTTGTTGCGAAATGACGCGTCCCTCCAAAAAATGAGGCAGTTATTATATATCCTTTGATGTCTGTCCATCTTTACATTTATTGGTAAATCTTGAAATAGAAACCTCCCTTGGACAGATTATCTTTTAGCTTCGGGTTCGTATTATATACTTTAATGTTATGAATCTATAACCAAAAGTCAAACTTTCTTCACCAATCATATACAGCATTCCAGTAACCATCGTTATACTTTTCAAACATTTCGCGTCACCAAGAAAATGACTCGTTTTTTATTTTCCATCACATTGTGAGTTATCTAGTAAAGCTTTTTGATAACTAAATATTTCTGTAAAACTTTTTTACTTGACCAATGCCGAAACTTTTAGGGATTTCTTGATCAGGTTCAATCATTTACCGCACCACATTCGCGTTATCTTCAGTGGTCACTGTAGAAGGACGTTATTAGCACAAATCATCAATGATCTAACTCCGACCACATTTGAAATTATTAAACCACTTATAAACAGCAGCATAGGATGGAGCTTCGCCTTTAAATCTCAATCGAAGTCTATCTAATATTGTTGTCGATTTAACGCAATATTAGATGGACTTCGATTGACATTTGTAATAAAATGTGGAGCAAAAATTTTCTCTAGTCACATTCATTTCGACGTACACAGGCGCTTTTTACATTGCCACCAATTTATCAAAACAAACGCATAAGAATAAAGCTTCCCGAAAAGATTTTATTATAATCCAATATCGGTCGCAGGTATAATAAAATCACAGCGGTATAAAGTTTAAATCCAATAGAAATTTAAATGATGATGATTGACTTGGAAGATGATGCAAGGCAATGAGCAAAAGCGTAATTAGAATTACAGAAATTTGGCACCACTCTCGTTATTTTCTAATTTGAGCTAAACCAATAAAAATAGCACTTACTCGAAGTGTTGACTTCCTGAGCAAATTTGATACCGGTATGATTTTATTATTCTTCTTCTGGACGTAGTCTATATATATATATATATATATATACGTATATATATATATATATATATATATATATATATATATATATATATATATATATATATATATATATATATATATAGAGCAATGCACAGGTTATAAATGGAATATTTGTTCTGATAAGTGTCGCTACTATTGATTCAGATGCCAAGAGAAATAATATTTCATATTTTTTCTATATGTCCAGCCATCGTACGCGCATCGTCACGCAAAAATGACACGATGAATATAAACTAAATTTAATATAATGATAGTTTATACTCCTACACATTATTAAGACCACGTTTTAAAGTAGCCGTGCATAATTTGAAGAAACAAAATCCACGCTAATCTTGTTTGCACATAGAATTAAATCATAGCTGGATACGTTCGTATAGAATAATTTTCCGAAATAGTGATGTAGCCAGACTATAATGTCGTTACAGAAGTTAAACGCTAGTTTTAAATTTTCTTGTTTGCCTGTCTGTCTACTAAGTGGATGGTAATGACGTTTTACACATTGATACAGTTCCCGGCAAACTTCTTGAGCATTAGGTGACGTAGTGAGGGAAAGTTTGCGCATTGTACTCACTTACGTATGCTTACGTCCAAAAAAGTGTTTACATACTCTTATGTAACTGTAACACAGTCATACTTCTGTCATTATCTAAACTTATTAATAACTTTTTAATTCATATATTTACTAGTGGCTGCCCAAGACTTCGTCCGCGTGGACTTCGTTTCAGTAGCCTGTTGTATACTGAATATAAAATATTTTTACTTGTCGTAATTATTTTCATCACTATCATTTTATATTTAATCTTCTTCATCTGACTCCGGGATAAATGCCCGGTTGCTGTTAAGCCTCGGCTTGGGAGTCCAGGGCTTCTTCTAATTTTTTTACGGAACCTTTTCATAGTAGGGACAGATAGGGGTTCATTATTAATTGTGTGGTAATTATGAACATGATTACAGATAGATCAAAACTATCAATTTCGGTTATTTTTTTTCTTTCCAGATCCCATCTTACCCGGAGTCTGAAACACAGTGTGCAAATCGGACATTTTTGTTGCCTCTGAAGTCTGTTTCACCGTATTTATGGCATGCCTTTTTAAAACTATGTTAGTTTGTCGTGGAAAAAACAATTAACAAAACTAATTAACAATATCTTTATTAACTAACGAAAACAATAAACAACAAACTCAACAATAATTATAACAGAGAACGATAACGAAAAATTGTAACAAAAAACGTCAACAAGAAACTTTTCACTGGCCGCAAGTGTATTCGGAACTCAGCAGAACGTGAAAACAGTAAGGGAGGCAAGGGTCAACTGATCTACCAATCATGCGTTCGATACGATACTCCCCCGCCGTCGCGCCCCGCACTTACTTTCAAGGAGATCCAATATTCGCTAATGCGCAGAGTGCGCAGTCAAGGTCATTTCCTGAAGAAGTTTCCTGGGAACTGACACTTTTTTTATCACAGAAAGGTTTAGAGTTCCTGTAAGATACTCGTACTTGTAAAATCATAATTCAAATGAGCGAAATAACGGATAACATCAACTTCTAGAAAAAAATCATCAGAGGAACTTCAAGCGTCAATTGCTTTTGTTCCAGCGCGCCTCGTAAAAAACATATTTTTCATGTACAAGTATATATATATATATAACTGTTGTTAGTCCTTTAATTATCATTAGGAATGTCCGTCAAGAATAATCTTTATAGACTTTTTATTAACAACTGAGAATGTTGCGGCGCACCTACTTCGTATGATCCTTGAAATATTTTCCTGCAAATTGTGTTCCATTATCTCACACATTAATGTTTCAGTGAGCAACCGATGCATTGATTAAGGTGCAATAAGACACTTCTGGATGCTCTTATCCAAAATAAGTTTTATTAAATTTAGATGAGGGCTCTTGGAACGCCAGTTCAATATATGGATATCATGATGTCGTAAGTAATACTCGTATATTGCGTGTAGCTTGCCATTATCTTGAATAAAAATAAATTCTGGGCCGAGATCATACGTTGCGGCCATGGTCTTCCAGCACATTTTCGATGTCAGGACTCAAAGTAAACCCTTGAATGAACGAAATCTGTGTACTTATTCAAATTAAACCCGCTGCCGACCATCACGAAACCATATCAAAATTGTTATAGTGCTGGACTGCAACGTTCGCCTGGGCGTCAGTAGACACGGAAAAGGCCATCGTGATGTGTTAGACAGAATCTTGACACAGTTAATAAAAATTACTAGTCTCCAATATAGGAATTGCCAATCAGGGTACAATTGGAGGCACCGTCCGTCGGTGCGCTCTAAAATTAGCTTCCCCCAATATTTCCTACCCTAGTCGGAAATTTCTGCACAGTGGCTGTGTACTCGTATATTGCAGATGTCTTGTTACGTAAAGCACAGTTGATATGCATGATATACCGATTTTGCAAAGGAGTCGTTTTTCTCGTTGGATTATTTACTGCCCTTTTTATTACTCTCCCGTCTCTACATAACAGAAGCGCGAAGGTGACTTCTAGTTTACTTATTCTATACCTAATTAATAATTCGACCTTCTTCATGTAGAGGGACGAGGAGAATAGGATTTCAGTCCTATCTGGCGTAATAACTCTAAACGAAATTATGACTCAATTCAATCAATAACAACACTTTAACGGCTTCTTACAATGAGTTTTCTGTGATTATACATATATAGACTCTTGACCATCATAATTTAGAACCACTAACGAAGACGCTTATATGCTTTTGTTTTTCTTTGTCAGTGTATATTTAGTGGGCAGTTATAAATAACACTACGAAATTCAGTCGTACTTTAAAATCATATTCGCCAATTTGTTTTGATTTCGTATAGTAAAGGGTTTTTTCTACTTTATTTTTCCACAGCTTCTAAGGGTCGTATGGTGATGTTGAATAGCCTATACCCATCCTCAAGAATTGAACTATCAAATGCAAAATATTTTTTTCAATTCCGTCCGGTAGTTTCAGAGATAGGCGCGTTCAAACAAACTCTTCCGCTAAGTATATGTATATATATATATATATATATATATATATTAGTACAGACATATACGAATACCGTATTTATATTGGCATCCGTAACCATATTTATATTGGCACATTGATCTTATTTTATTTGAAAGTGAAAACAGTAGCCTTAAAACCGACGTGTGTCCATAAAAAGAGCAATAAATATTTAAAATGAGTGGCACGTGAAAAGATCGAGTCATGTGACTCTCGCTTCTTACTGCCTACCCTGCAATTCACTTGGCGTGAAATGGCTGTTGACAACATTCGCATGGATGGATGGATAAAAAATTAGATTGAGACCTTCCAGAAAATTCCAGAAATTCTTAACTGCAAAAACCACAAATTAGAATCAGAAGTAATAAAGGCGTATTAAAGGCTATAGACTTTGTTATTTTGACTTTAGTACTTTTCAAATTGATAAAATGTGTCAAACACGTGCCACGGGCACGGGAGCGATTACGCACCAAGCTGGCGTAAGTGTGATGCGATGCGATACTATAATAAAGATTATGGTAGCGACGACGCGTGGGCTGTCGCCGCGCCCCGCTGCCGCCGGGTGACGCATCGCCGCGCAGTTCATGGTCACGGCATCAGAAGATATTTCCCGAGATAACTGCAATTTTCAATAAGTTCGTAAAACGCAAATGAATTTTCTTCTAAAATGTTCAATTAAAGTTACTTTTCACTATAGTAAATATACTATACCACTACATTTCTAAATACTCGTGCAAAACATTTTATATTATTCTGCATTGATAGATGTTAATTTAAGGTTTATAGTGACCTAAAATTCACTTTTATCAATGCAGAATAATATAAAATGTTTTGCACGAGTATTTTGTATTACAATGTTTCGAATTGGGATTCGCGAGATAGTTACCTTGTTGTTGTGTAATGTTTGAATTACAGCTATTATATTTATAATTTAAATATTACTATTTGCGTTTCGACTGTTACGGTATTTGCATACTACAAGAACTTCTTACATCAGACATGTGAACAGAAGGTACACTATGAATATTAACATTAAGTCACCAGCGTTACCGTTATTTCAATTATGTATGTAGTTACTATTATATATTTTATTTTATTCTAACTATATAGAACAAAATACAATGTGACGATATTACTTTAGTAAGGTTAAATGTAATATACCGGATGTATCAGGAAGGCTTACTGTAAGATTATCTTCGTAATCCTGAAAAAAAAATAGTTTTCATACATATTTACGAACTAATCGCGTTTATATTGGGCGATGCAATTTTTCTATGCGATTTCGATGTCGATGTAAAAGTTGATTATATTAGTAAATCATTCCTTTCGGCTTGTTAGAATGTTGCTTTTTAGGGTTCCGTACCCAAAGGGTAAAACGGACCCTATTACTGAGGCTCCACTGTCCGTCCGTCCGTCTCCGTCCGTCTGTCACCAGGCTGTATCTCATGAACCGTGATAGTTAGACAGTTGAAATTTTCACAGATGATGTATTTCTATTTCCGCTATAACAATAAATACTAAAAAATAGAATAAAATAGATATTTAAGGGGGCTCTCATACAACAGACGTGATTTTTTTGCTCGTTTTTGCTCGATTTGATAACGACAACAGGTAGACGCTTGAAATATTCACAGAATATTAAGTTATATATTCACTTTAAAAATAAATAATTAAATTAAAATAAAACCAATATTTGAGCGGGGCTCCAATACAATAAACGTGATTTTTTTGCCATTTTTATAGATAATGGTACGGAACCCTTCATGCGCGAGTCCGACTCGCACTTGGCCGGTTTTTACGTATATAAACATGTATGTATACAGTGAAATTACTCTAATACGAAAACTACACGAAACCAAAGTGTATACTACTATGTATGTCGTTTTATTCAATAACGCAAAACATGTGCTCACAGATCTATGTTGTGTATTATTGCGACAGATATCGTATGGTGTATAGCGATGAGGCATAATTGTTAGAATAGGTAGGTTATGCACTGTTTGGACGGCCCCGACCCCATCCCATCAGTTGGGACACGAACTAGCCGGCGACGCCACCAGTCTACCATAGAGCGTCGTGCGCGCGAGCTGTCCGAAACCAGCAACCACGGCTTAAACCATCGACAACGGCACCGAAGCCCGTCCCGCGACGTGAAATCGTAACTGTACTATAAAGTTGCTGCAGTTGTTTATCCACTCAGGAATTCATGCCACCAGAACGAGAAGGCCTAACGAAAAAACATTGTTTTGTAAACATCTGCGTAAGTATTGTTGGTTTACACTTTCGTGAAGTAACTCACACTTTTTGGTTACATGTTTTCGCGCGTTATATTGTATTTTATTAAACAATAATTGTAAATCTCCATTATTTTTATGAAAATCAGAAATATGAAAATCGTATCGTAATCGTTTAAGATTTCTGTATTTTAACAATGATAAACGCTAGCTAGGCCGATGTGTTGACAAATAAACGATTTTTAGGGCTGAGCATACGCACCGGGGCGGTGCATTGTATTAAAAATCACATTTAAAATACGTAGAAACCTGTAGTATTTTCCAATGCGATTATTGATTTAAATTTTCATTTTTACAAATTGTATTATAGTAAATTAATGAAAAATAAACCAGTCGTAAATCATTGCTTTGTCAAAGTGCCTGATTATAGCTTCAAGAAATGACTTTTCTAGCGATGTATTTATTACTATGACCTTATTTTTACTATCGTGATAAACATGTTCATAATAAACCCGCTTCACAAGTCAAATTTACAAAATTATTACACTGGTGTGTGTGTATCAACTAGCCAAGTAAATATTATTTAAGGCTTTCCTTATCAGTATACTATCATAATATTGTATTAATGTAACCTAATGTCATAAAAATGTGGAAATTTTCAAATATTCGTAGAAAATTTCCAACATCGGGTAGTGGCTAACACGCGCATGACAATATAGAAAATGATGTCACCTCCCAGAGTACATTGCTAATAGATCATACCAATGGTAGCCGCGCAAACAAACCTAATTACTGAATATACTTTAACTACAACCGACCTTTCAACGTCGCGACATGACAATCATGCTGCAGCATGATGTGATGCAGCTTGATCTATAAAATGTTAACTTATAATAAAAAAATACCTCAAGCTATTCCTTAGACGGATCTTCAAGGTGAAAGGTCTGGTATTTATTTTTTTTTGTTTTTTCTTTTTCTATGCGTCAAAAGTGAAGGTTAAAAGAGGATTGCAATTACTATCACTGTTGCTTATCTGTATGTTGACTTTTTTATGTACAATGTCGGGAGGTTTCTGTAAGAGGAGCTGCTTTGATGCGCCCTTCCTTTCTTAACAACACACAGACCAAGTCAAAAAGACATGTTCAACATTTTTAGACTTTTTTAGTTAGACAACGAAATTTAGATACTTTATTTATAATTATGACCCAAATCCAAATTTTTATGTAGAAAAAATTCATTAAGTTGTTTTTCGTGGGGGTGTATGAAAAGAAACTGATTTTTTTCTTTATATGGAATGTGATGTAAATTTATTTGTCATTATCCATTAACAAGTATATGGCAGGACGTCAAAATTGATAGTTTTACACCTCAGTGTTACCGGGTTGCATTTTATAATAAAGTTTTACTAAGATAATAGGACTGAACTCATTAGAAAAAATGTATTAATATATGTATATTCTCTATTTTGCACTAAGACAGAAAAAACGAAAACTCTGACAGTATAGAATGTACTTACATTCTATACTCTGCACTCTGACGTTACAGTTGTGCCTAAATAAAACTTTTTTTCTTTCACCGGTGAATACATACTAACACAGACAAAACACCTTGTAAAGTACCGTAATAGACAAATACGTGTGACAGTAGCAACAAGTATACGTGGGTTAAGCGGTGAACGTAGGCTGTGAACACCAATACAAAGGCGCTACTTTACTGTTCCCACTCTGCCATCTCCGTTGTTAACGCAGGAATTCTCCTTTATGGCTAAGCTTACACACAATTCTTGCCGCTAAACTTTACAACTCTTTACAATAAAATATCCCTTTTGTTGAGAAAAAAATTGCAAAATATATTTTAATACAAAAAGTGCAATTTTTTGATAGACTCAAGTGCCCCCCACCCATTCCAGCGAAACTGTTGTATTTGGAAATGAAATAACTTCAGAAACATGGTCATATTTACGAAGCCCAAATATAAACCGTATGCAAAAGTTTTGAAGGCGCTCAAGCTTATTTAATTGCTCTTCGGTGATACCTAGGTAACAGGAATCAGCATAATCGAGGATAGGAAGGAGCAAGGGTTGTGCTAGTGTAATTTTAGTGTCTACTGGTAGAACATTTCGTAACCTTCTAAGGGAACCAGCCGCAGTAAACAATTTCCTACTAACTTCGGTAATCTGCGCTGACCAAGACATTGAATTATCAAAAATGATTCCCAAATTTTTCACTTTATCGCTGAACTTTATTGGTGTGCCGTCAAATATAACATATAATATATAACATAAGGGATATTATTCCAGTCAATTTTTGATATGCGACGATATGATGGTATTAATGAATAATGCAAATAAAAGAGGAGACAACACGCCACCCTGAGACATACCAGCAGTTGGAGAGCACCAAGAAGAGAACGTATCCTCAATACATACTCGCTGCTGACGTCAACACAGATAAGAACGAAACCACTCAATTGCCGAAAGAGATATATTGATCGAACGTAAACGTACTAAAAGAATGTCATAATCGACGGTATTAAACGCGTCACTGAATTCTAGTAACGCCAATACCGTAAATTGAGCGTTATCCATATTATAACGGATATCCTCGGTAATTTTCCAGAGTGCGGTAGTCGTGCTATGACCCGGACGGAAACCTAATTGGAAGGAATTAAGAATTTTGTGCTTATCCAGGAAACAACTTAACTGCTGCTGAACCAAGCGTTCGAGGACTTTAGATAAAAAAGGAAGATTAGAAATGGGACGGTAATCTGAACAAGACGAAGGATTATTATAAGTTTATTATTATTATAATTATAAGTTATTATTATAAGTTTTTTGGGTACAACGTGAGCATTTTTCCAAGCGGAAGGAAAATATCCGGATAATATGGGGTTATTTAGGATCAGTGTAATAGCAGGAAGGATGATATCAAGAATCGGTAGGATCATAAGTCGACTAACGCTGTCATCCTCCACGGCATTCGACGCTACTGTTCTTCTCAACATCACTGTCAGTAAATTGAATAAAAAAGAATGGTGGAAAATCTGGAGCTGGAAGTGACGATAGATAATTAAGTATCGCTGTTTTAGTGCTGCTATCAAAAACAGCAGAAGAGGAAAAATGGATATTGAGATCATCTATATTGACATTATTAGAATTATTATGATGACTTTTTCCAACTTCAATTGATTTTAAGAATTTCCAGACCTTTGCAGGGTCCCCATTCTTGACGGACTTATGAATATGGCAACGTTGTGCTTACCCAATATACTTACCCAAATACATACCTACTCTTTGAAGAAGAGACTTCAGAGAAGTGATTAATATAATTCGTCTATAGTCTTACATACTGAAGGTCGACAATACCTTTGGTTAATGTTTGCAGTCTATAGTTAAAATGATAAGAGATTAATATTATTTGTATTTTGTATTATTTGTCTATAGTCTTACTCAATGTCAAAAATAATCATAATTGTGATAATGTCATAGACATAATTTGCCCAATAGATATTTGTGATTTAACTATATATTAATACGTGAATGAAAAGCTTTGTACTCCTTTTTAAGCACATTGCGCGCACATTAAAATTATGCATGATATGTGTTAAAAATATACTAAACTAAACAAAACACTAGAGAGTGAAATACAAAATGTTGATTATTAATATATATCAATGTCAAATACATAATAGATTGTCGCTAAAGAATCTTTAAACAATATTGTTAAAATAAAATATGCATTGTTTAGAGGAGAGCGGAGCTGAAAGTGCCGATTTTGAGAAAACCCTAGATAAATCGAGCAAGACGAATGCTACGGTTAATAGTTCTAGTTCTAGTTCTTCGGTAAAATTCAACTAAGGTTAAAAATTATACCCAGTTTTTGTGCTTGTTGAATTGTTTTATGTAAATTGCGGTCATAAGGCACTGCTGATCCCTCGCTGAAGCAAGTTGTGCCGCATCTGAGGTCGGTTGTCCCGTCCATAATGTTTGGATTTCTACACGGATTAAAAAGACTTTGGAATAAAAAACCATAACATTTGATAGCTTTATATTAATTCGAAATTAAATTTGTAAAAACATCAACAGTTTAGAAACTTTAAATAGTTTTTAAACTAAACATAAGAGAAAAAAACAACACCTGTACTCTTTTAACTATCTGATACTGTAAGTATCTTCTACATTAATATTCTTTTACCTAATTTTAATATAAATGAGATCTATTATAGACTATAGACAGAGTTATTAAAACTTTGTATATACATTGTATATTTTGTGAATGAATTAATGAAAATGTGAAATGCAATGTGAATTGACTTACTTTGGCTAAAAGTAGAATATTTTATAATATACTATTATATTAAAATAGACAAATTAACTGTGCACATTGACGAAACATGTGGCTTGTACAGCCGAACCCCAAGAAAATGTCAAACAATGCGATAATGTTTTTTTAATAGGGCTTAATCAAGCTATACCGTATTTTTCCTATGACGTTTTTATAGATACTGGCAGCTTACGTATTAGATTAAATAAATATATATATATATCTTCTTCTTCTTCTTCTTTTTAGCCCTTATCTACCAGTAATCTGGTGTAGGCCTCCTTCAGACTCTTCCATTTTTCTCTGTCCTGTGCAACTTGCATCCAGTTGGACCCTGCTATTTTCGTAATATCATCCTTCCATCGCATTTGTGGTCTTCCTCTAGGCCGCTTTTCTTCCCAAGGCCTCCACTCCAGGGCCATTTTACACAATGAATTGTGTTTTCGGGCTATGTGACCCGCCCACTGCCACTTCAGATTCGCCATTCGCTCTACGGCATCTGCGACTCCACTCCGCCCCCTAAGCCATGTATTTGTTTTGTGGTCCATCAGTGTAACCCCCACGAGCTTTCTCTCTAATTTCCTCTGGGCGACCTGTATCTTGTTAATGTTATCTTTGGTCAGGACCCAGGTTTCCGCTCCGTAAGTTAAAACTGGCAGGATACACTGATTGAACAACCTAGCTTTCTGTTCTGCTGTTATGTTCATTTTGAAGGCAAAGTCCAGTTTTGAATAGGCACCATATATATATATATATATATATGGTGTGATAATAGAGGTATTCCTTGACAAAAGAATCTTAATAGGGTTCAAACTTAAATATTGAGGAATTATGGTGGAACTTCGACCATGGATCGACCTTTAGTTCTTACTAATTTACCCACTAAACTACTGAGTACTATAGCTACGGTTAAGTATGACTAAAGGACTTCGCGTCAAAATTCGAATATTCGAAAAAAAGCGACAGACACACGCACAGACAAACATATAGATTTCATATAGGAACGATGTTCCTGAAAAGAAGTATGATAAATGTGAGAAAATAATATTAAATATAAGATTTTAGTACATAAGATGTTAAACGTATCAAGTACCTGCGAGGACGTCAAGTAAAATATTTTTAACTTGAGCGTGACGTGATTCATCGTCATTTTAGCTCATTTTCATCCATTACTGGACATAGGCCTCCTCTCTAAAAACCTTCACCTTGATCCTGTGCCACCTGCATCCATCGACTGCCTACAAATCTCTTGAGATCGTCGCTCCATCTAGTGGGAGATCATCCCACACTACATGTACCATTACGGATAGGTACGCCATTGAGAACCTTTTTTCCCTACCGGTTGTTGGTTCAACGAACGTGTGGCCGGCCCGCTGCCACTTCAGCTTGTTTATTCTTTATGCTTTGTCGTTTATGATAGTTACTCATTTCTGATTCTATCACGAAGAAATAGCACGTTCAGCGACCTAGAATTTCCCCATACAGCCCACAGTAAAGGCAAAGGGAAAAAGGTATGACGTCAAATATTGCATATCTCAAATATTTGAAAACGCCCTTCATAAACCAAAGTTAACATAGATAACGTTTACTTCCAAATAAGTAAATTGAATTGGTCCAATATAAACTGAGATATGTGAAAGCAAATATTTGCAGGACATTACCATTTTTTGTCTGCAATGGTTTTTGATACTTATTTCTACAGTTTCATACTTAATTCTTAGACTTTAAAAATCTTCTACTCGATTACGATCCGTGTATGCAATATTATTTGACAGGAACTTGGTTGCCTATACACATAAACTAATTAACGTTGAAAACGTTGTGTGTTAGCGCCTAAATATCTCAGCGTTTTGACCCTACTGATCAATGGGAGAATATTTTAACCAATAAGCCGATGAGTGCTGCGATGTTGATCCGTGATTTAGCCAATAAATCTACGCGTTGTACTTTTAATATCTGTCTTATCGGCTCACCATAGGTTACTTCGTTCATGCCTGTACAATAGGGTAAATAAATATACCATCACATTATCCCTGTAGATTAGTTGGAAGTAGTTGGAAGTATCATACAATGCACACGTAACTTCCTATTGACTCATACATTACAAATATTTATCACTAGCTTCTACATGTGAGGTCTCTCTGGTGATGTTTTCAAGTCGTAGTTTGAAGTTATCGGGCAGACAGATATAGGTATAGATACAGGTATGTTACATATAATAAGCAGTTACTATATAGCCTATTGTCGACGGCAATAGCAGGATTGCTTGCCTTTGTTGATGCTGTTATAGCGTTTTCGTGTTTTTTTGGAGAACCTCATATTGTAGCGGCCCTTGTTAAAATGGTTGATTTTTATAACGTCGGTTAATAAACAAACATGTCTGAGACGTGAAACGGTTATCATAGGTATAGGATAGGCCTATAGCCGCTTGTAAAAAGGGAGTATCGCTCGCGCTTTGTAGTTTCCGCTGTTATGGCTGCATTAGAGTAAATATGCAGTTTCGTGACAATGTTACTCGTGATCTAATCCAATCCAGTGTGCCTGGACAATGATCTTTCAAGAAATTGTTTTATACTTACAGTCTTCTCAAAGGTACTTCCTCAGTCGAACTGCTTCTGTTTATGAACATATCTAAAGTTTTCGTTACAACTCTTTACTCTGCTTACGTTTAATATTAATAGAAGCATAGTCGTCATAGGATCGAGTTTATAAAGAAAATATCTATTTATCATACATATATTATAATCATACAGCTGCTATCGGTACAGAAGCCAAAACAGTATTTTTTTATTTTATGTATTTCTGTTGGTTGTGCACGCATCACACAAAACAGATATGGAAATATTTAGAGCTTTTGTATAAAATTTGTAAAAGCAAACTCCAGTTAGGGTTTCAGATTTGGAAAGTATCTCTACATTACGGAAGAGGACAGCAAACTTAATATTTCTCTGGATTCTCCAGAGAAATCTTAAGTTTGCTGTCCTGTTGTATTCTTATCATTAAAAAACAACAAGAGAGAGCGAGTATGATAACCAGGAAGATGATGGAAAGTTGAAACATTGCGATATCATGATCTCAGAATCAGATCATAGGGGAGGACCCCTCACTTTTGTAAGGTACGAGTATAATAGACTTCAATCATACATAGGTATAGTATAGTGCACTGTTTGTGAGATCACAAAATCGACACTTAGTTGATGATGAATGAATCACCAACTAAGTGTATATCAATTAGTATTTACTGATATGATTCACAGGCAATTTGATAAAAGCAAATCGTTTGTTTGATAGTTTGATTTTTCTACGATCTTTACATTAGTTTGATAGAAGATCTAGATTTTGATTGAAATGCCTTCATAATATTACTTTAAATGAGAACTGCTGCAAATATATCTTATATATAATATATTTATAGATACACTTAAAACCCTTATCGTAGTACAAAATTTGGTCCGTCAGAGGTTAGTTAATTTATGGTTAGAGGCGCACTGTTTCTATATCGCTCACTTATTCATTTCTCAAAACAATATTTTTTTTATGTTTACAAAAATACAATTTTTTACTTATAAATACAAAAAATACTTTCACTCAAAGCCGCTAGATGGTAAGAAGTGTTGCAATTGCACGCTGTTGTTGGGCGACTTGTGTTCACTTCAATATCGTCATATCTCAATTAATTAAACATATTCAAAGAGAATGTACGTGTTTGCGCAAAGACGTCAAATTAGAATTACTACGCTATAGCAGCAACTGGTAAGAACAATTTATTGATTGTGCCATTATGAACCAATATTATGGATCGGACAATTAGTGTGCATATGAGTTGGACCACAAGGAACGAAGATTTTTAAAATAACTGTTTGTAGAACACAAAACTATTTTGAATTATGTCAAAAGTTGCCTAGTTATTAATTGGTACCTAGGTATTGTGAAAATTATGCGTTGTTTCTGTATTACACGCTGATATGGCTTTATTTCATAGTATTTTCTACATTTAATAACATTTGAAATTATACTCTTCTTGCATAAAAATGTATTTTGCTTGGAGTATTATTTTAGGTTATGATATTAATGCAATTAACTTGAGGTGCGTATTTTGCACTTTAGGTGACTCAAGGGCGGTTATTAGTTCTCCTTGTTAAAAGAAGTAATGACAAAGATATGGAAGAAGATATTGCATCTTCTGCAATATCTTCTTTTATAACAATCACAACGTATCAACTGCTCGACTGTCCCACAACTAAATCTTTGGAGATTAATAGACATCCTACTATTGTGAAAAATAACGTCGTCTTCGTCTAGTTCATTAGCGACGTCAAGTGAGAAGTATCTAGAGAAGATGATATATCTGATGTCGGAAGTCGCATCGATGATAAAACGAGCCTTGATAACATTATTACAGGAAACCAAAGAGTATCATTAATAGGTAGACATTAACTCAAACTAAGCGAGAGCTTGCATATCTTAGTTGCCGTCTACGATTGACAAGCTGGTGTACAGTTACCTAAAGGTGGAAATATTACCTTTAGGTAATTGTAAACCAGCTTGTCAATCGCTATTTATTACTATTTACTTTATTACACATGAAAATTAACTGTATTAAATTTTACAATTCATGATATGATAAATAATGTATCCAATTGTTACGGAAATCAAGGAAGAAATGAACACGGCAGTAGTAGCCTCCACTACTTAAGAAAAGCATCAAAATAAAAAAGCAATGATGCTAGAAAACTTGAAATTATGTTTTATAGTGACAACTGTGCTCGAACACAAAAAGAACAAGTTTATTGTAGGAAATTTATTAAAACTCTTAATAAAAATAATATTACCCATAAAATACCTTAGGTATACAAGGCCCTTCGCAGAATGATGGGAATGCAGTTCACTCAAATTGAGCGCAAAGTTAAAAGTGGCCCGATGTATACACCCGAATCTTTTGTATCTGCTATCAATTTTAAAGTGCACAAACTGGGTAATAAAAATATGTATACATAAAAAAACTATTTTTATGAATAGGATGTGTGAATCTGATGATATGATTAATGGTGTCCCGACTCAGACAAAGAGTTTGATAAGGTCATGATTATCAAGTGGTAGACTTATATCATAGAGCCACAATTAAAACCGGCCTTTGAGAGAAAACCAGGCATCTGAAAAACGAAGTTTGACCTGAACAGGACTTTGTCTAACTCTGTTGTTGTAGGTAACATTTTAAACCATAACTTACATGATTATAAGACTGAAATAAAATTATTGTCACAAATTAATGAACAAGGCTTATTAACAATGATTGTTAATTAAATAAATTATTGTGTAGTATATGACCGTAGTTGCCAGTATAGTAATATCAGAATTAAGATCAAAGTAAATAATTGTGAGAAAAATACGTTACAACCAATATTACGCTGTTGATTGTTCCATACTTAATCTGTAATACGTTAATATCTTTCACATTAATTTCTACATTATTTACATTAAAGTTTTAAAGAATTACATTAAAGTGGTGAATTTATTCGTTTTATGAACTCCTTTGTAGAGGTTTATGTGTAGGTAATTGCTAATTAAAATGTATATGTATATCTTCAAGCCAAGTCTTTTGCGAGGTAGGCAGAGAGAAAAACGAGCTCCATAAGACGCAGTTCTTACTCACCTCCCTCGCTTCTTTAACATTTATAGATCTTTTCATGCACGCTCGCCAGTTTATAGGGCTGCCGACATCACCTTCTGATAAAACACGAGCAATTTGGTGGTAGATTAGTCTTGGTCTTCCTCGTCTCCTATATCCTCCACATTTAGCATTGTATATCTGTTTCATCATTCTTTCATCCTATATTCTTTTTACATGTCCGAACGAACGGAGCATGCCTTTTCTTATCTTAACACCGATACTCTCTTTCAGACCAACTCTCTTTCTTACGTCATGTTTACGAACGAATAATTACAAGCATTCATAGGCTAAACACAACACTTTATATTAGGTGTACTGTATGCTTCTATGCCTATCATTTTAATAGCCATTTCTTACCAAAAATCAAATATTAGATTTGTACTTAGTTTAAATAAAAGCTTATTTTGAAATGTATTTTAACATGTACTTTCATTTTAATTCTTTACACATATTAGTTTAGTTGCAATTAAAATCCTTGCACAGAATAATAAATAACAAAGTGTTGTTGAAAATACCGAATAGTACATGAACTAATATTACTTTTATTGCGTTTAACAGTTCCACTGAGAAATTAAAACTGAACTGACAAAGTAAGGAGATTGTACGTTCACAGATTGAATAAGGCTTTATAATTAATTGTGATAGCACAAATACACAACCACTTGAAAATTTAATTACAATGCACAAATAAAATAACTAGTGTTGTTATTTTTAATAAATTATAGGTACTAAAAAAAATATGCAAGTGTACACACTAAAATTTATAAATGTAATTTTTTTAGTCGAATTTGGGTGGATTGGTTTGGGTGATCTAGAGAATTCAATGCACTACTTGTATTCGACAATAAAACAGATCAAATGAGCATAAAGGCATCAGTTTACTAGTGACCTATTTAAGGTTAGTTTTCATCATCAGACCTTCGTCACCCTAAAACAATAACGTTAGGTCCCAACGCTGCATGCGTTCCTTGATCTATTAATACCAATACCACTGTAAACAGCACAGGGATTTTTTAGGTCATATCAAACAATGTGCAACGTAATAATAAGACAAGTATTGTAAAAAGGAATTAATGCTAAAACTAGATATGTACCAATCAAAACACTAAATAGACAGACGCCAAATTTGACAAAATACGTGCAATATTTTATTTCTGCTAATTTTATAGTTGATTGGCAGAGAGAAGAGATTTTTTCTCTGCCTACCCGGCAAGGGACCTGGCGTGAAGATATACTACATACATTGATGCTACAATACGTTGATATCTAAGACTTTCCAGTTATGTGTGAATAGCACACACACTGGCGCTGCAGGGTCAGCAAATGTTCCAATTTCACCATAAAACAGGGACAAAAAATGTGACTTCAGTATTCGCTGCAATCTGATTCGTATTTCATTGAACATCGACGCTTCAAGGCTTCTGTGGCATTCGCCACCAATTTCACACTATATTTGTTGCTTTGTCAGTTGTTTCGCTTCGTCAATCGAAGGCACGACGACGACATCACGCTAATGTATAGTCAAACGGCTTTACCTTGAAACTTCAAAAGAACAGAGTGTAAATAAACATCTTTCTAGTGCCGTATTCGTTCAGACTCGTCTACGTACATGTTATTATGTTAGTGACAGTTTCGATCAATCTACTTATCGGAGATATAAAATTATCACGTCATCTTCATTAATATCTGTCACCTATTAATACACTTGCATCAAGTGACATAAGGTCTATTTTTATAACCAAAATTAATCTTACTTGCACGCACCTTGTTATTTAGCAAAACAAGCTCTAGAAGAGAGATAGATAAGAGATAAAATGAAAGTTACTCCACTCCACATTACATAGATCCCAAATAATTAAAACTCGCCAAGTGCGATTTGGACTCGCGAATGAAGAATTCCATACTACCGTAAAACATTTAATACTACATACATTTTTAAATAATTTAGTGTGTAGTTGTGTGGATTATAATATTTATAATAGAAATTGCAATTGTTACGTTGTTTAGTTTCTGAGATAGATCCCGCAACAAATGTAGTCTGGGAGTTTCAACTTTCGCCGCCCTACATTTTTTCATTTTTGCAGACAAAAAGAATAAATCATACGAATACATCATTTATTCTTTTTGCCTGAAAAAACTCTACTCAATTTCAATCTCAACTTTATATCCTCTAAACAATAACACCCGGTTCTATTTTCATATATATATATATATATATATATATATATATATTATAAAAAAGCATTAAATACTCGTACGTATACTTAACTAATTTTATGCGCAAAATACTCGTATAAACATAATTAAAAAGATTTTAGTCAATATGCGGTTTTTGGACAATTTTCCTCACAGTATATCCAAATTTCAGGTCTACAACTCATTCGCATTCGCAACTCATTTGCAAGTGAGCTGAATTATAGTAATAATGTTCAGTTTATGATTTAGGTACGAAATCCTAAAAATGCCTTGGTTCCTGGCAAGTGCGCCAGGTCATTAAGAGGGTGCACAAAGCTAAGTGGCGCCCTCATTTTGTTTTTATTAATAACGCTGTATTTAAGACCAATTCCAAAAAAAAACGCTCTATAGGGCACTGAAGAACCATATATATGTTTGTTGAGACATATTCTGTTTTTATTATTTATGTAGAATTAGTCATACTTTTGATTATTGCTATAAGTGGCCACAAGAAGCAATGATTAAAATTTTGGTTACTTGTCATCGATAATAAATACAAGATATGTTTAAAAAAAACGTAAATATGAACCATATTATTATATTCAGTGCCCTATAGAGCGTTTTTTTTGGAATTAGTCTTAAATACAGCGTTATTAATAAAAACAAAATGAGGGCGCCACTTAGCTTTGTGCGAATTATATTTTTCTGCAATATAAACTAAAACTTTCATATATTTACGTCAAGGTCCTTGCGAAGTAGGCAGAGAGAACAGAGCGTCACATGACCGACGACACACGAATGTTTCATAAAATGCATTTATTTTTGATTTCGATTTAGAATGATTTTAAAAACTAAGCCTTCTTAGAATAAGACTACTATTTTTTCTGTAATTACATAGCCTATATTTTTTTAAGTACCTTATGAAACTGAACTCTCATCGGCAGAATAGATACAGATTCTGTCGAAGAGAGTTCACCTACATTACTTAAAAATATTCATTCTATAAACAAATTCGATCTTGCTAAGTATATAATATGTATACTTTTTATACCCCGCAAGGCACCGGTGTGAAGATATATATACGTACATGTATATTACATATTATTCACTACACATACAATTCCTAGCGGGGTTAGTAGGCAGGACCCAGCGCCACATGAATCGATCCTTACACGCCTCACATTCCAGGCTCTTTTCATGCCCGCTCACCGGTTCCTATAACTCGTGACATGTATAGATATGAATATGTATAGATATCTAGATGTGCTAGCTTGTGTATACATCTACTTTTATTCGTTTTCAGAATGGCTCCAGCCCAGCAGAACGTCGAAGTATGCGATGATCCAATCCACTCACAGTTAAAAATGAGACTTATGCAAAATGAGTGTAAAGGTGATAATTGTGCGAACAGTTGCAACAACAACCATTCAGTGTTACGAAATCTGAGTGCCAGTGACAAAGTAAATAATGACCCAGAATTCGATATAAGTAAATATGAAGCAATGGAATTTACGCCACGTATTAGGTGGCCCGACCTTCTAGTACAAATATCTCTACATTTAGTTACTATTTATGGACTTTATTTAATTATTGCGAATCAAGTCAAGTTCCTAACGACGTTGTTTGGTAAGTGTTTTTTTTTTGTACAATATTTTTATAACACTAAAGGAAGAATAATAAGCGGTTACTGTTCCATATTGAGGCTTCGTCTGATGATACCTTCTCTACGCTTCGCCGGATGTGAAGCGGTTACCGTAAGCCGAAGACCTTTAAAACATAAAACGTTTTAAAGGTCTTCGGCTTACGGTAACCGCTCATGGTCATCGCTACTATCAACTCAGTATCTCAACAAAAGCTTTCTAATGTTCTTTACCCAGAAAACAATAATTAATTTGTAAGGTGGAAATACATCCATCTAGTAAAGAATGTATATTAAAATTACGCCTTGTCTTTAGTCTCATTTGCTAACCACTTTATGCGGGTGAGCTTGATTTTCACTCCAATGATCTGATCATTATTGATTATGATCATGTAATTGCTAGATAATTCTTATCTCGATCTCGATAATGTAATTGCTAGAAAATATTTTCACGTTAGAGGTAAAATTGAAATATTACTAAAAAACTGTGTTAGTATTTCTTGATCTTTTTTGAAATCCTTGCCAAAATATAAATGACTCAAATCACACTCAAACCTGGCCCAAATTCGATTTAAACGTCGTTCTGACGTGACGTCTTTGTAAAGGAAAATCTTTTATCTATATAAACTTAATAATTTCGGTCAGAATTTTTAAGTTAAAGTTAACACTGTGATAATTGTAAACATCGTTCTATATATCGGAAATATATAAATAATCATTAATAATCTGTAATTATTTTAGACTCGTTATCGTTCTATTTTTCCAGACATAATTATAATCTTTACCAATTGCAGTTATTTCAGATTGTCAACTTCAAAATATAGAGAAAAATTGATAATTTCTGTTTATTTGACGCTTTTTTTAAATCTGTGCTAGTAAAAATCATGAATTTATTTTACTGTGATGTCGACCGTACCATTTATAATTTATAAATATTTTAGATTATTGTTTTACGTACTTATAACATAAATATGTTAGAGAGCGGGGAGATGGACATACAGATATAATAATGTACAGAATGCATAATAATCGTAGCATGAGTAGGTATTATAATAACTTTTTAAAAGCAGAGAGCATGAAAGTAGAATAAATGCGGTCGAGATGTAAGCATTGTGGCAAAATTTGTGGCATAACGATGAAAGAAAGATGTTGGTCTGAAAGACAGTGTCGGTGTTAAGATAAGAGAAGGCATGCTTCCTTGGTTCAGACATGTAGAAGGAATACATGATGAAAGAATGATAAAACAAATATACAATGCGAAAGTGGAAGGATGTAGGAGGCGAGGAAGACCAATAACAACCTACTGAGGCCAAATTGGTCGTGTTTTATCAGCTGATGCTAGGAGCCGAGCGTACATGAAATGAGCTATGAATGCGTTCGATTCTCCATGTCAACCTCACAAGGAATTTAGCGTGAAGATATATACATACAAATATAAACTTTTTTATACGGTAATTAAAATAATCATTATTTATATAGGCAATTAATGTATCCATGAAATATTGACTTGGAAATTAGAAACAGTGTACGAGCTGTAGATTTAACTAATATTAGAAATATCTCTAATAAAATCTTGCAGGAAAAGATTTTAAAATAGGGAAGAATCCCGTTATTTGATAATGCAATATTATCCATCTACACTAATACACAAGAAGAAAATCTTTCACGGAATGTAATGGACGAGAGGAAAATTAAAAAAAATGAACAAAAGGTAGAAAATATTAAGTTCGGTTTACGACCTAAAAAGTTATGTTCATCCATGTAAGCATTACGATAAGTTTTAGTAAGTAGATGAATAAATACGTGAAAATGTTTCTAACGTAAAGAGTAAATACATCAAGGTGAATAATAAATAACACTTTGTCGCCAAGGACATCGCATGTTTCGTACATTAATGGGAATTTCAGTTTCACTGTAATGAAATGTCACTGTCATCACGTAGTCTGAACAACAAGCATACTCTCCACCTGATGTGAAACAATTACAGTAGCCTATTACCGCTTAGCATATTACTATTTTTTGAGGCAAAGAACAGTGTTTGGCCCTAAAAGTGACATTTATTTATTTTTGCCTTAAAGAAATTATTAGGTAAAAAATATTGTAATTATCAGATGTCAAAATGCAAATCTTAGGTTTACGTTTCAATGTCGAGTCATTCTGTCTGTAGCATTTTGAGAGAGTCGTGAGTGTGTGCTTTTGTATGTATACATCTGTATATACGTGTGTGAGTAATATGTATTGCAAAACCAATTGATTTGACCTTTTATAGTAGATTAGCGACTCGCCACGGCTGAGCACGGTGATTCAATCCGAACTGTGAGGTTCACAGTTCGGTTGCGATTGAATCATCGTGAGGTTAATCTAAAGATTCTCTAAAATTTTCATTAAAATCGGCCCAAGCATTTTAGAGTCCGTAGGGAACACACACAGTCATCGAATTTTATATGTAAGATGTTGTAATTTGACGTCACATAGAACTAATTAGATTTTTTGGCTACTTGGTGTTAAATAACGGGCAGCTCGTATGCTTGTTTACCATCTAAGTGGTATTATAAATACAGAATAAAGAAATCGATTTTATTTTGAGACCAGATCACAAGACTCCCATCGATCATAATTTATTAATGTTCTTATTAAAAAATCGGTTTGGGTCTTCTCTAAGGTCTGTAACTCGTTTCATTTACGAGCTAACGGTACATGGTTCCTATATTGTCGTTTGAGTACAGATCCTGAATTTTGAAACGGTCCTTAATTTTAAATAATTAATAAATTTTACCTAAAGTGTAATATAATTTACAAAGAGCAGGTTTTAACCTTTTTCACATTAAAGTTTTTAACAAACATGTTATAAACAATGCCTGATCTTATATAACGGTTAGCATTATCAAATTTAAATAGCGTTTAACGCAAGCCAAGGCAAGGCTTTCATTTATCTACATTCATATATTAATCAAGTTATAAACTTTATAACTGCGTATTTACATCCATTTACAAAATAAACAGAGAAAAAAAAATGGTTTCTTTATAGAAAGACAGCTTATATATTAGAATATAATAGAGGATGCATGGCAACCAAAACCGTAGGCGTTCAAAACTGCGGGTAACGCACACCGCCTAGTAGAAATATTTCTTTTATTCCCAAAGTAGACACAAGTGTTGTAATCCCAACAGGTTATGTATTGGTAGAAGCGAAAGTAGAACATCCGAGACGAGCCTTCTCGCTCTGTCGTAGATCTCAGTGTCAAAACAGTTATAAATATAATCATGTAACTGTTTTTGCATATCACAAATATTCGTCAGAAACAATAAATTGGCAGCATTTATTGTTTTTGATGAATATTCTTATCTATGTAAATCGGGGTTTTTATAGCAATTTGATGTTATCAGTCAGTATTATAGAATAGTTGTTATTCGGCCCTTATAGGTGCGTACGATTTTTTGTTTGTTGTTTACTGTGTTTTTTTATACTGTTTTATATTTTCTTATCAGTTTTTCTATTCTTTTGCCTTTTTTATAATCTGCCGGAATTTGGGAAGTGACCTTCGGTGAGCAAGAAATGTAGATATTAAGCAGTTGCCAATGACGGTCTTTCTTACGCCAATGGTAAATTGAAAAAGAAATGTAACTAATATTTTTTTCTGTTCAGCCCGTTCGTATCTCAGTATGAAAATAAACAAATTGATTTAGGCGATATAGGCCAGATATCTAGTGTCTTAAAACTCTAACACTATTTGTTCAATTTTATGAACATGCCAAGAGTGTTTATTTTTTATTTACGAGTGATAGAAGGTCACAATGAAAGTATTGTATAGGAACATCAACAAACTCCAAAATCCTGATTAAAATTCCAGTTTAGATAAACATTCCAGAAAACTGTACCAGCTGAACCAATGATCCAATATTTATGAAAATTAGCAGATATGTTCAGGAATTTTCTAGTATTTTCTCTGTCTTGAATAAAACTAATATATGATTAATGTTTAAGTACAACATCATTTTTGTTTTTTTTTTTTTTTCAAATTACATTTATAATATTAAAATTATTATTTACCAGCGTTTCCCTAGACCTTACATTATGCCAGAAAGAGATTTGATCTATACTGTATAATAGGCGCTAATACATGGTATTCTTAGCAACCTGGCAATCATGGATTGAGATTTTGGTATAAGAGACCTACCTTACAACATAACAATATTTAGCAGTCAGAACCCGTTATATACGTTTTCCCATACATTTCGCGGCCGTATACCACCCGGGTTTCGAAGGGTTAAGTAGATCGACAGTGGAAGTTCTTTTCTACTGCCAAATAACGACTTCCTGGAGTGTTGTAGTATTGTGAGTGATGTGACTTGAAAGTCATGTAGCTATAATGCTTCTAAAGGAATTCGGTATCCAGAACAAGTGTGGCAAAGCGTGAGTTAAATGTTACTGAATTGCAAACGTCTGGAGTAACCGCTTCCCACCTTCCAAGTAATAATCTTGTTTGTTACGCCGTTATTGTATGAAAACAGATTTTCAAGCTACATTGGTACAATGTAGAGACTTAAATAATATAGATTTATTTAATGTTTTTATATCTGCGTATTAAGAAAGGTTTACGTGGAAGCGAAATGTAACAAGGAAATTTCTGAAACTGCACACCAGTTACACTCAACTCCCCCTTCCAACGAAACTATTGTATTTTAAATGTGAAAAAAAAATTATGGTAGTAGTACATAAAGTGAATTTATCACGGCTAACTATAACGAAAAAAAAATCGACCAAGTGCGAGTCGGACTCGCACACGAAGGGTTCCGTATCATTATCTATAATAACGGCAAAAAAAAATACGTTTGTTGTATGGGAGCCCCCCTTAAATACTTGTTTTATTTTAATTTAATTATTTATTCTTAAAGTGAATATATAACTAAATATTCTGTGAATATTTCAAGCGTCTACCTTTTGCCGTTATCAATATCGAGCAAAAATGAGCAAAAAAATCACGTTTGTTGTATGGGAGCCTTAAATATTTATTTTATTCTATTTTTTAGTATTTGTTGTTATAGCGGCAACAGAAATACATCGTCTGTGAAAATTTCAACAGTCTAACTATCACGGTTCATGAGATACAGCCTGGTGACAGACGGACGGACTGACGGACGGACGGACGGAGAGCGGAGCCTCAGTAATAGGGTTCCGTTTTACCATTTGGGTACGGAACCCTGAAAACAAACTATGACGGCTAAGCAGGCTTTACAGATTAACGAGTAGTAATTTCTTTTATGAAAACGTACAAATGTCACAGAATATGACATTGCACTTATCTGCACTAAGCGTTTTACTTCCTAGTTTCTAATTTGAACGGCCAAGTAATGGAACTCTGCCCTGCGATACATAGGCAATTTCATAGTTCATTTTAATTTCATCGATAATTTTAGTTCCGATATTTTTCCTACTGTGGCCAGACGTGCACTTGACTTTTTTTTATTTTCGGATAAGGCGACATCTGTCGGGTCCGCATTATATTTATAAAACTGTAATGTCTACAACTCTACTTTTGTGTAAAATGAATGAAACACCTATTTTATGTTTACTGTTGACTGTAGATACTTGGAATATCTAAAAAATATATTTTAAAATACGCTGTGTATATAGATTAGATTAAATTGTTTACATTTTACAAGAGCCTATAAGTTTGAACAACATCGATATCAGAATATCCATGTGCAGTTCCAGGAATCTTGTATTATAGAAATTATTTCCAAGATATTCTTGATATAATAAAGACAAGATTCTTTATTTACATTTGCACTTAGACGTACGAGTATCTTACATACTTTAATAAAACCTTATTACATTTAGTTTAATTCTAGTTCCAACCTGTTATTATATTTTAGACAAATCTTGGAAGTCGAATTTAACCAGCTTGCAATCATTGTATCAATTTGAAACATCCTCCGAAGACCGAGAAGATAGCTTTGAATCATTCACAGTTCTGGAGTTGGATTTATTAAGAATATCTTGGTAATATTCACCCATCGACTTATATTACAAGTCAATGTATTCATTTGTATTACTACTACATCATTACACTAAATCTCTTGCAGGGTAGGCAGATAGAATCGAACGCCACATGACTCTATCGTGGGTTTCTTCTATAGTATTTTTCATTACTTTACTATATATATTATAAGTTTTTGCTATTTTGTAAATATCTATGTTAGATTGAGATCATCCAACATTTTCATAAAAATCATATTGGACTTCGCTCCAAAAATTGGCACTTCAGGCATTGCAATAGTTTTTTTTTAGTTTTATGGTTGCTATGGTCCGAATCTTCGTCTGTAATTTGCAGTTTTTTAAACGCTGCTTAGTGTGAACTGTCCCATCAACTTTATTTTTACACTAATTGGTCTCTTCAAATAAGTCTTTTTCTCTTTAATTGCACCGATGATCCATTCACATCGTCCCCACATCTAGTTGACTGTCAAACTCTTTGTTTCTATGTATTTCAGATGTTACTCCATATTTTGTTTAAATAAGTGCCTTAGTCACATCATTTCGTAAATATTTCCATTTAAGTTTTGAGATAAACTTGTTTAGTTAGATCGACTTGGGAACTTTGTAAATAGTCTGCGTTATCTTCACCGGTCAGTGATTCACCAGGGATGACATTGCTATTTTTGCCAAGCTGTTTCCTATTTCCTGGTACATAGTCAATCAGTATCGAGTGTTCCCTGCTACTACTGTACTGTATTATTACCATATACTGAATATTTCTACCGCCGTGCAAACCGTGTATTTGATCAACCGACGTGGCCATTTAAGTTTGCTCCTAGATGGATGTTTTCATTCTTGGGCATGCTGTTAGTAAGGAGTTGCAGATCGTCCTAGAAAGCATGCTCTATAATCTGCCTGATTATTATGTTTGTTGGCCTAATGCGCATATCCAGGACTCCTTCTACATTGCTGCTTGTACACAGAATGTGACAATATATCTTTTACGATTACGCCGCTTTTTCCAGTCATAGGTCTGAGAATTCAAGTGTATTGCCTCTATCGGCGAGAGGCTCGCCCTTTTATTATTCGTGTTATTTCGTTTCGTTGTGTTTTCATATTTGGACAGGAAAAGTAAAAGGCTTTTAATATTTACGACCGGCCATCGCGTGACTTCAAGACGGTAACCCTCCTGGAGGGTTCGGATGCCGCCGCTGGAACATTTCATCCAACGCACGAACGCACGCTTGACAGAAATTATCGCAGTGGAAGGCAGAAACGACTATCTCTTGCCTGAGTTCAGGTTAATGATCTGGTATATGCCACGAACTAAAGACTACAATAAAAATTACGTTATTTAAACTAAAAGCTACTAATTATATACATCAAATATCTACTTCAATAATTAAGTACCGCGACCAATGTTAAGGTTTATTACTAACCTAGCATGCGATTAACAATGAGTTAGTTTGTTTTTTTTTTGTTATTCTACACTGGGGATTTTGCGTCAGGTTTTTACTATCTACACTTTCATCAAAATATGCAATTGCATATCACATCTTTTGTTACCTTGAAAAATAGCAATCATCTCAACATAGCCTATATCTCAATATGTACAAATAACTCAAATTTTTCTTCCTAGCGCTAGGCGAGGTCCGCTACCTGCCTAAAGATTTGTCAATGATACTGATTTTGACATGGATCGACTACCGTCAGACTTCCACGACCTAGAGAGAAAAGCAGACCATTCTTATGTTAGGTCACACTTTTTTCTATATATAATTTCTTGGACATGCGGGTTTCCTTATGATGTTTTAATTCATCGCCGAGCAAGTTATAACTGAACTATAATAAAAAATATCATCGTGAGATTTTACCCGGTTACATAACTACTACGTTTCATATTTCTATTCAGTCCACAATACTAACGTCAGCTACTAATTCGCTACAGCCTCGTATTTCAAGGAAAACTGAGGCAGTTTGTCACATTCGAGCAATCCTGACGAACGAGACGAATGGCACTCTACACACTACACTTTTTTTTTACACCACTAAGGCGGCAAACAAGCATACGGCCTGCCTGATGGTAAGCAGTCACCGTAGCCTATGGACATTTGCAACACACTCTTGCGTTGCCGACCCTGTAAGAACCTGTTCACGCCTTTCTTGAAGACACTCTAGCCACTCCCAATGCATACGTTCAGCAGTGGACGAATACGACCTGAAATGATAATGGTGATAATGGTTATATTACTACTTTACAGTTTTCGGAAATAATTGTTTTATTTCATATTAATGTTATTTATACCACAGTATTTTATTGAGTGAAACATAGCTGTGTTAGAATGAAATGACTATATCGGTGGAATTATGGACTGTTAGAGTAACACTAGTTAGTGTGTGGTGTTTTTTTATACCATTACTACAAGCATATGGCCTGCCTGATGGTAAACAGTCATTGGACCTACACCTATGAATCCTCAAAAATCCCATGTGTACTCGCAACGTGTAAATAAATTACCTAAGGTTGTTCACTTACTTTCTTCTAATAATACTACACCAACCTCACTCATCCCACGGCAGGGGACCGGTCTCCCTTGAACCGAAGGGGTTTAGAGTATACTCTACCACGCTGCTCAACTGTGGATTGGCGGAGGCCAGTATTTTCAAGCCGCCCAAAAGCCACTGACATTTTTAACGACTCCCATCTATCGACAACAGCCGGGACCGACGACGGCTTAACGTGCCCTCCGAGTACGGAGAAGCTCGAAATAGATAAACCCATCCATAGACGGGTTGCAGTTGAGCTTAGATAATATAATATGTATATAATATTATATAAGTATTCACTTCTCCTAAAGACATTTAAAAGTAACATATTCTAGTTGTATTTAAATAAGTTACTGTACTAGAGATCTCCAGGCTCGCTAGTAATAATTTATTAAATAGAAAAGTAACCATTTAGATATAAATAGGCGTAAATGTTTGTAAGCATGTATGGCTACATGTGTTTATGTCTGTGTATGTTTTTGAGACATTTTAGTTTATTTTTGTCTATGATAAGTGATAATTTTTGGGTCTTTGTTTACGTAATAGCATATTTGATTATTGCACATCTAATATAATGATTACAATAATACATTTTTAAATTATTTATATTATCTGTGTATTAATACATTACTACATAAACATAGGCCATCTCAGCTCTGAGCTAAGAAGATAAATTCTTGTTCCTTCTTGTGTGTGAATTTTTATAAACCATTAAATTTGTTCACACACAAAATAAAAAGCAATGAGAGTATTTAATTAGAATAAAGGCGTAACGCTTGCTTACCGCGTTAAGGATGATGCATGAAAGAAAGTTGATCTGAAAGAGAGTATCGGTGTTAAGATAAAAAAAATGTAGAAATAACAGGTCCAAAGAATAACGAACCAGAAACAAATACAAGCAAAAGTAGAAGGATGTAGGAGCCGAAGAAAGTCAAGACTTACTTATTACATTCAAATTGGTCAATTTGTAGCAGACGTTAACATCAGGCCATTGCCAGCATGAAAAGAGCTCTGAATGTTGAAGAAGCGAGCGAAATGTGTAAGGACCGCACTATGTTGTCTCTACCTAATCCGCAAGAAACATGGTGTGAAGAAATGACAGAAATATTTCAGACATCATCCATTTGTCAATTTAATGGATGCGTTTATGATTTATACTAGCCATGGCAACGGTTTAAATCATAAACAGTATACAGTAAACACGTAAATGCTAAGTACATCATTTAGGGTCACAGGTTTAGTTCTAATAATTTTATATGTCTATTGTGGAAAACAATGGCTAATAAGCAACAATGAAAATAGTTTATTTGCCATTGGGTACCTGCTGCTGGCACTTAGGCTTGGAACATATATCATTGCATAATAGGAACTGATGGCTTCATCAGTTCATTTTATGGATGTGTGGATGTTCAGCATTGATGTCACCAGTGCAAATTTTCGAATTTTCCATCATTTTTCGCCAATATTCGGACTGATGCGCGAGGTCGGTTCAGGCGCTGATATTATCGAATTACTCAATAATTCTAAGACTCAATATATTTAGGTATATAATTGCATACATCACGGTGCGTGTGTGTGTACTGTTGACGGATACAGGGAAAACCTTAGGGTTGTACTACAAAAATAACGATATTGTAGGCGACTTCTTAAGATATCAATTTTAATGTAGTTTTTTTTAGATAGAAGAGATTTTGTTTAATAAATTATTGAATACGGTAAGAAAAGGCATGATCCATTTGTTCTGGCATGTAGAAAGAATGCAAGATGAAAGAAAGACAAATATGCAATGCGAAGGTAGAAGAATGTAGCAGCCGAGGAAGATCAAGTCAGGAGGAGTCAGGAACCATAAGAACCGGCGAGCGTGCGTGACAACTATGAATGTTAAAGAAGCAAGCGAGGAATGTAAGGACCGCGTCTTGTTGAGTTAGGTTCTTTCTGAATCGGCAAGGGACCTGGCGTGAAGATATACATACATAAAAAACCTATTTATTATACAATAAATACACACATTCTACAAAATGTATTTAAATTAGAAATGTGCAACCGTTACTTATGGCCTGTACGTGCCACGTATGTGTCATTAGTCACGATATTTGTAATGGGTTTTTGATATTTATTGTTGAAATCGATTAGAAAACAATCAAGGTAGGGGTCTATTTTTTAGGAGGATTCCTAGTATTACAATATTAGCCTATTATTATTAGCCTTTTATACTTTTTCGAACCAACTCTAAAATATATAATTATATACCGTTAGGAAAACTTTGATGTATTTAGACTATAGGTACTATAAGGATGAAAAGCCTGTATCTTTGGATGAGATTAATGATGGTTTGGTTAAGATTACCTACTTACCCTACTGATCGAATTTAAAAAGTAAGTTCAGTCATAGAATCTATATTGCAAAGGTTCATGGGCACGGTGGCCGAGTGCTCTTTGAGCTGCGATGGACCCAGCATTGGCATCTTTAGCGACTCCATGGCGGCGCTCCAGGCGGTGGCGAACGTCGAGTCCCCCCATCCCCTGGCGGTGCAAACACGGGATGCTCTTAAACTGTGCAAAAGCCAGGGTAAGAGTGTCTCGTTGTTTTGGATCAAAGCACACGCGGGGTTGAAGGGGAACGAATATGCCGACGAACTCGCCAGGGGCGCCACACTGGGGTTGCGGAGGAGGCTAGATTACGACCGCTGCCCTGTCTCATTCGTCAAGGGTATGATCCGCAAGGGGACCATTGACGAATGGGACAGGAGATACAAATCGGCAACAACAGCTTCGACAACGAAGCTGTTCTTCCCGAGTGCGGCAGCAGCATACGGCATCGTGGGCAAAATGGTTCCGTCGAACATTACTACGCAGGTCCTCTCGGGGCATGGTGGGTTCTCCGCGTACTTGCATAGATTCAAGTGCGCGGATGATCCATCGTACTTCTGCGAGCCCGGCGTGGATCAGACAGTGCAGCATATATTGTTTCGGTGTCCCGCATTCTCCAAACAGAGGTACAATTTGGAGCAAGAATTGGGAATGCGGGTCACCGAAACTACAGTCTCCGACGTCGTGATGGAAAAAAGAACATTTTTTTTTTAAATACTGCGTGAGTAACGGCTGTCATAGACCGTAACAAGCAAAGCAGCTCCACCTAGGACTAATGCAATATACCTCGGCTATACTTTGTATAACCGATGGGATCACGGTGGCTAGGTGGAGCTGTGAAGCTCGCTGTCGCCCGTGTCTGAACTGACGCAGTATAGGGAGGGCAATTTGGAAATAGTTATGATCGCATCACCGGTGTTCTAAAATGGGTCAAATTAAAATTTTTCGAAAATAAAACTGAAAGATGATGAATGGAAGATAAATTGCGGAATGAAAGAGAAAGTGATGTATGAATGAGTTTATTTATATGTGAAATGTTTTTTAAATATTTGTATACAAATATAAATAAAATAAAAGAGCCTTGGGTGTGCTAGAATATAAAAAATCGGTCAAGTGCGAGTCGGACTCGCGCACGAAGGTTTCCGTACCGTATCTATAAAACGGCAAAAAAATCACGTTTGTTGTATGGGAGCCCTCTTAAATATTTATGTTATTTTATTTTTTAGTATTTGTTGTTATAGCGGCAACAGAAATACATAATCTTTGAAAATTTCAACTGTCTAACTATCACGGTTCGTGAGATACAGCCTGGTGACAGACGGACGGACGGACGGACGGACGGACAGCGAAGTCTCAGTAATAGGGTTCCGTTTTACCCTTTGGGTACGGAACCCTAAAAAATCACGTTTGTAGTATGGGAGCCCCCCTTAAATATTTGTTTTATTTTAATTTAATTATTTATTCTTAAATTGAATATATAACTAAATATTCTGTGAATATTTCAAGCATCTACCTGTTGCCGTTATCAATATCGAGCAAAAACGAGCAAAAAAATTACGTTTGTTGTATGGGAGCTTAAATATTTATTTTATTATATTTTTTAGTATTTGTTGTTATAGCGGCAAAAGAAATACATCATCTGTGAAAATTTCAACTGTCTAACTATCACGGTTCATGAGATACAGCCTGGTGACAGACGGACGGACGGACGGACGGACGAACGGACGGACGGACGGACAGCGAAGTCTCAGTAATAGGGTTCCGTTTTACCCTTTGGGTACGGAACCCTAAAAAACCTTGCTCACACGCAGGAACACAACAACCCTCAAGGGAGTTATTATTTAGCTGCGGTTTTTCCGTGAGGTGGAGGTACTTCCCCAGACGGGCTGATTTGATGCGCCCTACCTCTCTTAAAAAACCTATCTCCTTGCAAGTGTTCATAGGCTACGGGGAGCACTTTACTTCCAAAGGGCCCTATGCTTGTTTCCCTCCCGACGTGTAAAACTAAGACAGATTCAGCCATCTCCTTTAAAAATTGTATACAACGACATAAGAGTTCTTGTTAAATGAACATGTCAACAAAACAATTTATACTCTTGCGGCAATAATGATAATGGCAATTGTCGTGTTGGTGATTGTTTTGTTTGTGCGATATGGCGTAACTTTTTGAAGGTATACATCAGTTTACGAACACTTCCTGCGGTGGCACTAAAATGACTCTTAATTTAATTTAATCTATCCCTTGCCGGGTAGGCAGTGAGAACCGAGCGCCACGTGACTCGATCCTTATATACCTCACTCACTTCTATAACATTCATTGCTCTTTTCATGCACGCTCGCCGGTTTCTAGGACTCCTGACATCATCAGACGCGGTCCTTACACACTTCGCTAGCTTCTTTCACATTCATAGCTCATTTCATGTACGCTCGCCGGTTTCTAAGGCTCCTGACATCCCCTTCTGATAGAACACGACCAATTTGATCATGGTAGGTAAGTCGTGGCCTTCCTCGGCTCCTACATCCTTCTTTTGCATTGTATATCTCCTTCGACATTCTTTCATTCTGCATTCTTTCTACATGTCCGAACCAACGTAGCATGCATCTTATCTAATGATTGGTGATAATGTTAATTATTCTTCATTATTCACAATATTATATAAAACAAGTGATAACATATCCCAACCTGCCTCCCGCTCATATGCACTGAATCACCAGTGATACAGATCAGTAGGAAAGTCATCCTCACATATTGGAACCACAAAAGGTTGTGTACAGTGCAGTGAAATTTTCTCCCGAGAACGCGCTATCCCGATTTAGATTGAGATTTTCCCAAGAGCCTAAAGCATGAAGTCCTTCATAAAGGGCGTGAAGGGATATAAAAAGTATTCATAGGTTGCAGTAAATACTTACTGCCATCTCCCACCTCAGCGGTTTACAAAAAAATATATACGCATTGCTGACTTTGCTCTGAGATTCTTTCATGCTGTGAGCAATTCTTCACTTCTTGCAGGGAGCATCGATATATACGACAATGCCTTCATCGTTGACCAATTACATTACAGGGTTGTTGTGTTCCTGCCTGAGGTCACTAGTAACCCAAAGAGTTGATGTGTTAGCAGCGGAGATGGCATCGCACTTGTGCTACTAAATGTTCTAAAAGCGTTCAAAAGGCTACTGCCACATCGGACCGTATGCTTGTATGCTTCCCGACGTTGTATAAAAAATCTAGCTTTCGCCACAAGATACTTCGAGCATTTAGTTTCATCTCGCATAGTCGGTCCCTAAAAACTCCCTAACCGGTAAAGATTAGTAGAATAAACCAGGAAAACGTTGGCTTGTACAGTGCCTAGTTCAGCAACTAAGTTAATGGAGAGGCTGAATTTCATCTATGGGCACACACAGAGACATGCAAACTAAACTTCAACCTGCTGCAGGTGGTTGCGCATATTACTCGTATGTCAATGTACCTAGGCGAATGGGTTTTTCTGAGTAAAATCGTCTTTTTTGGGAAATACAGCTATATATATAAACTTAAAAAGCAATACTTTACTTAAACACTACATTTGAACCAAATCGTTAGAGGCGTTTCCGAGATATACCTATTTTGTATGTTTATATATAAAATATAATCATTGCTCATAAGTTAACTCTCTGTAAGTTAGAAGTGGCGAAAATGAAACTTTTTTTATATAGAAGGCATGAAAGCAAACAATCATATGGTCCATCTAATCTAATATAATAAAAAAAGCCTACCGTGGTCCATGAAAGTATACAATGCACGAAGTAGGCGTCGTTATATATAACAAAATAGTTGCTGCGTTAGCAGTAGCGGTGACAATGCGTGTCACCGCTACTGCTAACGCAGCAACTATTTTGTTTCCATTCAAAAACTAAGCTAATGCAAAAAAAATACAGACAATGATTCATATGTATAAAGGCATGTGTAAAGCACGAGCGATACTCTTTATAATGCAAACATCCAGTGGCTACAATAACCGGTATGTGTAGCGCTGGCCGTATATACCTACTATACTAATATACTTGATTGCAATCCTGACAGAGTGTAAAAAAAATATTTAAACGCGGATTTGTAGCGCGTCTGTATTGATAAGAAGTTGGTTATTTTGTGACACACTTATGTGCACATAGTTGAGCAGTCAAAACCCGTTATATACGTTTTCCCATACATTTCGCGGTCGTATACGACCATCCGGGTTTCGAAGGGTTAATACGTAGTGAAAAGCCAAAACCCACTGAGGCGGATAAGATGCAGCGATCAAGGATGCCATTTTTTAACCCCCGACGCAAAAGAGGGGTGTTATAAGTTTGACGTGTGTATCTGTGTTTCTGTGTATCTGTCTGTGGCATCGTAGCTTCAAAATGGATGAACCGATTTTGATTTTGTTTCTTTTGTTTAAAAGGGGACTTAATCGAGAGTGTATTTGTGTATATCATATAGGTTATTTTTACGTCGGGGGTTTTTTAGTTAAATATTTAATTAAATTTTGCTTGTTGTAACACTCGTGTTTGTATGCAACCTGTCATACAAAAAGCGCGCGATCCGGCGCAGTGCGATCCCGTCACAGATCGCTGCCACTTTTCCGCTTATCCTTCACCTCTATGAGTTTTGACTTTTACAGTAAATAGAATCTTTACAGATATGGGACGCAGACAAACTAAAGTGGAGTTTTACTTCTGTTTCAGCATTGGTAACTTTAAACGCGTCAGGATTTGGCATAACAGCGGGAGTGCACAGGCTATGGTCTCACAGGGCCTACCGTGCGCGGTTGCCGCTTCGCATCCTTCTCGCACTGCTCTTCACCATCACCGGACAGGTAATCATTAAATTATTTTAGTACTTCTTCTTCTTGGTGATATTGCGTTTCGTTAGTGATTGGCGCGGTCCGTTATCTAAACATAAGGATTGGTTTGGTGAAGATATTGATTTTGACATAAAGCGAACGTCGTCAGATCTCCACAACCCAAAGGGTAAATAAGGCCTTTTAGTTTAGGATATACGTTATTCGATAAGTAATTTCTTGGATGTACAGGTTTTCTAGTGCTGTTTTCCTTTGCCACTGAGCAAGTTATAATTACATATATGTACATAAATCCAAAACCATGAATTTAGTGACATACATGCCCATACCAGGTGTCGAACGAGGAACCAATGGATTAATCGGTCGGGTTTTTAAACACTAGCAGTGTGTTGTAAGCCACTCGTATAACATCATGGTCTTTAGTTGGAGTAGCGCAGAAAAATATGCAGTTCTGTCAGAAAGTTTAGAAGATAATGCCTTCGATTGCTAAGACTCTGTTGTAGGCTCGTATTTTGTATTAAACAACTTTTTTTATGTTATAATGATTTTAATAATAAATAAATAGCAAATAAAATTTGAACTTCCTGTAGTGTACATCTAAAGTTTGTTGATTTGCTAGGTGTATCTTGAACACAAAAAGTTTGCAGAACCCTAGACTCTAAGATATAACTTGCTTCATTTTAATTACATAAGTACTATCAATATTTAATATAAACTCACTTGCCTTATTAAGTTTTCATACCAAAATGTAAAGAGATGTAGAGTTTTTGCTTAATTTTGTAAGTGGAACGATATACGGATATCGCATCCAGCCTTTCATCATATTTGTAACAAATTATATGGAACTGATCAGCCAATACACATTATCATCATAATTGGCTAAAATTACGAAGCTGCTATAGTGGCTAACGTATTAGCGCCAAAAATTTTAGCGAGCAAATATACGAAGCTTCGACACGCATTACTTTGTCACGAACTAATGAGTCGCGCAGGTGTGACCCTAGCATTAAACATTACTATTTTTCTTTCTTTTTTAATATGGGAGGCAAACAAGTATATTGTCCACCTGATATGACACGGTTGCCGTAACCTATGAATGCTAGCAATACAAAAAGTTTACTTCGATCGCCTTAATTGGTAATAGAGAATTAAAAATTTCCAGTTTTTGTATAAGTACATAACTAACTTAAGAATGGTCTCGCATCCGTTCGCCCCGTTTTCGCCACTAATTATCCTAGAGTATCCGTTCGCCCCTTTTTACAGTACTCACTCGCCCCTGGACGGAACGAGATTTTTTTATGAAGTACCCGTTCGATATTACAAGGTAATGTCCCATAATAAAATTCACAGGAGTATTATATGCATTAATTATATAATAATAATAACGTAACGTATATAACAAATGTGTTCAGAAACCATAGGGTGTTAATTGAATTGTAGAGTTTAAATAACGTAGGTACAAAAGTATATTTATTATTATAATTATTTATAGTTTCTCTTGACAATATTAGTCACCTACTTAGTATAGTCAAGACAAAAAACACATTTTATGAAAAATAATACATTTTATATTTTCCACTTCATAAAATCTCAGTAGACCATATCATGTTTCGGTATCTATTTTATTCCGGCAACAATGGGTCAATAAGCTCGTTGCTGAATTATAAATGTCCGCTGGCGTGGTGTTAATATTTCTGGTACTAATTTTGTGCAAACAATATAAACTACGTGTTTTAGTAACTCCACGGAATACGATATAGTATCACTCATATGTACTGATTTCTACTGGCATTCTGCACCTTCGAACGATTTCAGCACAGTGTAATTAATGGCAGAAGTCTGATCATTCTTAGAGGTGAGAACTCGTCATTGCCACTCTGTGAATTATGTGGTGGACATTTTAAATAATCTGGATATTCAGGTATTAGGATATATTAAACTGACCAGATCACAAATGCAATTACTACTCCATTATTTCGCACGGCATAAGAACGTTACAAACGGTAAAGTATTACTTAGCAGTACTTTGATATTATTTTTAGATTGCTGTTTCAATATAATTGTGATGTTTTCAAAATAACAATAATTCAATTATATTGCCTTATTACTGAGCCTTGAATTAATGTTATTTGTTTTAGTTCATCATTTTTTTATATACTAATGTACATTATTCTGTCTTTTAATACGGAGCGAATGGAACCCCTTTAACTTTCAAATAGCGAGAGGGTACGTTTAAGCTGTGAGGGGGCATGATATACGGGGTGAACGGGTGAGAGATCAGAAAAAACGTGAAAGTGAAAAGGAAGCCAACAATCGACGGCAGGAGTTGAAAGCATCTCCCAAAAAAAAGTCTAGTAGGCGTATTCACATTGTCTCGAAACTCCATATTCGAATCGGAATCAAAAAGTTTTCATCCAAAATGTATGAAATCTGAGAACTTATTGATTCCAAATTGAATATCGTGTTTCGAGATAATGTGATTATACCTACAGATCTAAACTTTGACGAGTCCGGTCGTCGAGTGCTTTGCAATAACTACGTTAACGTCAAGGTTCCTGGTTTCGATTACACATACAGAAGAAATTTTTGGGTGTATGAACATGTATGTTCAACTTACTCCGTGTGTTTTTAAGAGAGATATGGCGCATCAAAGCAGTCCTACTTGGGAAGTACCTACAGAAAAACGCAACCAAATAACAACTCCCTGGAGGATTGTTGTATTCTTGCGAGTGAGTGAGGTAATCAGTAGATTCCAAATTCGCTGTGTTAGCAGCAGGGAAGGTGACTCGCGGGCGATACTTCGTGTATTACAAACGTTCATGAGCTTCGGTGATCACTTTTCATCTGATGGGCATACCTATAAGTATGCCACCCGACGTTGTATATAAATAAAACTAGGGTCAAGATGAATAGAACAAGGTATAAAAAGCTTAAAAATTATAAAAAAAGAAAATTTCGTAATTTATATTAATTATCAAGAGCCATATTAACCTACGAGCGGACATGAAAAGAGTTATGAATGTTGAAGAAGTAAGTAAGGTGAGTAAGGACAAAGTCATGTGGCGCTCGTTTTCTCTGCTTACCTCTCAAGGGACTTGGAGTGAAGATATATTTATACACCTATATATTTATTTATTATATGTATTCAATGCAAATTGTACATTCGTATTGAATTTATGCCTTTCCAAGTTTTATATCCAGCCAAATGTATTAGAAATAAAATTACAACTGCTAGCAAAATAACTCTACAGTCGCATTAAAATATATCTCTGTGCCATAAAAGGCAGATACATTTCAAGTTTCATACATCTTCGACTTATATTATAGCTGTGCAAATTATTGACGTAGGTAAACTAAATTATTGATTGTAGGTTATGTCAGTCAACTTCATATTTTCTTATAACTTTACTAAAACTTGCTAAATATGACATGATAACTTGAAACGAATAAGAATTATGTTAGTTTGTGGAATCGTATAGCTATCATTTGAGTGTTGGGACCTTGGGACCCAATCAGATCTCAACTCTTTTATTATTATTTGGCTGAGGTTTTCTATGAGCTGGAGGTAAGACAAGCTGGTTTGATGCGTCCCACCTCTCTTAAAAACCCCCTTATCAAAACAAACAGAAAAGTTCACGTACACAAATGTTTGTCCTGTATGGGAATCTAACGCAGGAACCCTTGTGTCAAAGCAGCGTTAACTACCGCGCCACTGAGCCCGTCAATACTTTTTTTGTTTTGTGTAAAGCGCCGGTCACTGTTCACCATTTTGAAAACTTAGTTGTTCTATCGCGAACATTAATAATTATGCATTGCTGTATAATACAATTTATTGTATGCCAATGTAATTGTGTCCAATAAAAGTGGATATGCGTGCTAATTGACATACTACTTAATGTAACTGTGGCAAAAATACAACGCGCGAAGGTTGTAGACAAAATAATGAATTGGCACTGACATCACCCGCCTATAACATGACCTCACAAGGACGTGCCGTCGCTCGCACACATAGGCGCTTGTCTTAGTTTATGTACTTTACTTAATTATGTCATTGACTTTGTAATTATTCCACCACATCCACATCAACTCCTACTCATCCCACAGCAGGAATATAGGTCTCCCTTCAACCGAAGGGGTTTAGACCATACTCCACCACGCTGCTCAAATGCGAATTGGCGGAGGCCAGTGTTTTCAAGCCGCCCGAGGGTCACTGACTTAGCTTAACGACTGTCATCTATCGACAACAGCCGGGACTGACGGCTTACGGTGCCCCACGAAGCTCGGAGAAACTCGAGATAGATAAACCCATCCATGTACAGGCTGCGGTAGACATTGCTTAAGCTGCGTGGTCGGTTAAAATGACACGCGCAACGAGGCCATCGAGTTCTCCTCAACTTTCAACGTGTCAGATATAAACATTTAATAATGCAAAACGATTGAGTTTGTATTAATATGCGGTGGAACTGAAATGAAACTAACATATACTGTAAATATTTCGTAATGGAAAATTCCTCTTCCCCACTTTTTTAGGTGTTGTTCGAACCCACGGCCTCTTGATTGTCATCCATTCCGAATTGTTCAATCTCTAAAATATAGCGCCATCTACCTAGTAAGTTATGTTCAACTTTAGTGGCATAACAGTCCGTCGATACAGATACAGATTCAGCTACGTTTTGATGACTACGAATTTTAAATATATACATATATATGACTTTTACATTATATAATTTATAGAGAATTTATGGCAAGTTATGCCTAAAGCAGCTTAAGAAATAAATATCAAATCAATAGGTAGCTAATTTTGCAAATAATAGTTTAAGAAAAATTTAAAGACACAATTTACAAATATTATTAAGTTTGTGACGTTACTTAAAAAATTAAACGAACATCATATTAAAGTAAAAAAATACAAGGCCATAATATCTGCCGATAATTCTACCGAAAAACACCTTGTCTTTAAAGCCCAAAAGCGATTGATCAGAACGATGTACGATCTGAAATAGATCGATCCATGTAAATCGTGGTTTAGGAAATATGGAATTTTAACGCTACCTAGCCTATATATTTTTTTGGATGTGCATATTTCATCTAAAACAATAAACATATATTTACATTTAAGACACCGCCACAAACATAAAATAATTTGAATCCTGCGAAAACATCGTTACAAAATAAAAGCGTATTTTGCGATGCAACTCGGATATACAATTAGATTCCCGAGATTATACGAAAGATTCATGATATTGGTTTGTTCAAAAAGAGGCTCCATGATTTGTTAGTAAATAAGTGCTATTATGATGTAAAAGACTATTTAAATTATAAGGATTTGTAAGTGAGTTGTATGAGTTATTGCATATTATTATAAAATGCAGTTTAACTTTACCTGCAATTCACAATAAAAATATTTTGTATTTGTTAAGTAAAGCTTTTAATCTACAGTTGAGTGCATGTCTTGCCTGACTTACTTTGTCATTTGTGTCATTCTTGTGTCGTACGAGAAGGAAGTTTCGGTAGGGCTTCGGGTGTTAATCGAGATCTGTTTCTATCTATACAATGCAATTGTGGGGATACAAATACAAAATAAATAAAATACAAATACAAATGCAAAGGCGACATTATATCAAAAACTCATTTATTTTTATGTTGATACTGTTGATTGTAGGCGCTTGGTGGAATTTTGAAGACATCTCGTTAATGATAATAGTTGCACTTGTACAGATTCCACTTCACTATTTTTACCGACCGGTTTCGCCTTTACGGCATTATCAAGGTGTTTTATATAACATTCATTTTTCGAATTGTTAAACAATTTAATATAAATTGTTATGATAACGATAGATAAGCTAACGGCTTTGGTCCTTTGTACCTCCGAGCTCCATAAATGTGCCAACTTGATATAGGTACTTAGTATAAGTATCGGTGGAGTCGGTGGAGACCCTCAATTTTTAGTAAGTCTAGTTTATGCTTATTAGATTCATCATCACCATCAACACTATCAATAATCGCTGTTTTATATTAACTATTTATCTACATATCATCATGCTAAATCCCTTACCAGGTAAGCAGACAGATTTGGGCGTTACATGACTCTATCTTTTCACACGTCACTGGATAAAAGATCAAATGTAAAATAATGTCAGATCTTACTTATTCATATATATTAACCTAGATCATAAAAATATCTTATTAAATATTTTTATGATCTAGGTTTATATAACAATCTTACGTATACAAATACATATAACGTACCAGAACGTCATTGGATGCGCGGAAGTCAACAGGATCAATTGCCTCTATTTGGTGACGAGGCCATTTTAGTCTATCAGGCATGCAAATGATAAAAAATATCACATAAATATATTTCGATATAAACACTGTATAAAGTATCCTATAGAGAGCTCGATGGCGTCGTTGTGCGTGTCATTCTAACCGAACACGCAGGTTAAGTAACGTCGACCGCAACCTGTCTATGGATGGATTTACTTATCTAGAGTTTCTCGTCAGAGGGCACGTTAAGCCGTCGGTCCTAGCTGTTATCGATAGATGATAGCTGATTTAAAAAAAAACCCCTTCGGTTGAAGGAATACCCTTATCCTTGCAGTGAAATGAGTAAGGGTTGATGTGGTGGTGGTGGAAGTATACGGCTTGTATGTATATACATACAAGCCGTATGTAAGAATATATCATGAGATATCTCGTGACGTTGTATAAAAGAAACATCGCGTATTCATACATGTATGAAATTTCAAGATTCGTATTGAAATATGCTATGTGAATTAAGACAGTTTTTATTCTCTGCCTACCCCGATAGACAGTTTTTTAATTATTCTCTAAGTAAGATAATGGTCTGTGAAGGGAAAAGCATATTGCGCAGGTTAAATGGGCAATAAATAAATTTGAACAGTTAAGCACCAAGGTAGCAAATAAATATCCTTATAAAGATACATATGTAAATATTTTTACGTTGCTAAGAAAAAACTCAGAGAAGTGAAAAGATATGTTTATGATATATTTCCCCAGTAGGAGGAAGGCAAAAACTGACAAAGGCGAATATTATTCATTTATTTGAGCATCACATTGACATTCTAGCATATTGGTAGAGGAGCTACGTTTGATATATTCTATAGCAGATGTTGCCTGCGGCTTCGGATGCAAGGAATTTGCTTTTTCGCGAATACTAAATATTTCCGAGATATCCCACTGCATCGTATCCCTGCAGTGGAATCAAACAAACCAAAGGAGTTTAGATCATATTCCGCCACGGTACTCCGCAGTCAACTGCGACTTGGCGGAGGCCAGTGGTTTCACGTCGCTCGAAGGCCTCTGAAGGCTCACGTCTACCATCTATAATAGAGGCATAATTTTATTTAAATATTAAGCTTCAAGCAGTTATTATCACATTTTAAAATTTAATTAAAAGCCTTTTAGTACTTTCTGCACTGCTGTATATATATACTTTCTGACTGCGGATAGGCAAACAGGTAACAAAACCTAAAAGAAATATTGTTTATCTGCTCTGCTCATACTGGTTCAGACGTATACTAAAATCTAAATTCGTGTTTTATGATTTAATAATAATTCTTTTTTTTTTCTTTTATTGCCATAAAAATTACAATTTTAGGACTTGGTTGGGCCTTCCTTTTAAGTTATATAAACCTGTGTCAGGAAGACCCGCTCTTAAATAACAAAACATGTGTTATGTACAGACAAATAAAGTTTTTAGTTTTTACACATTTTTTTTATACATATACACATAACGTGCGCGCCCGTGCGTAAGCACATGAGCTTACACACACACTCATACAAGTACGTGCGTGTACACACCCGTGTGAAATTACTCATTATCCCACACACGCACTCACACTGACATGTGCATGCACATATATAAAATTGATGACACATACATATATAATCATTTTAGTTTTGTAACTATCTATTTAATTTTACATAAAAGTGTTTCGGTCTCTTCATATGTTTGATATTTTAGCCAGTTGCTTATTAGTACTTTACACTTGCGACTAGTCATAGGGTATATATTTAATTTTTTATTTATTAGGTTATATAGATGTGAGGATAAATGTATAAATTGTCTTTCTGCAAAGGACGTTTTGATCACATTTACTTGGGCTACTACATGATTCCTACGTCTATTTAGGAGATGGGGATCAAAAGTCAATGATTTATGCACTTTCAATACAGTGTTCAACACAAACAATTTCCTAACAGTCAAGACGTCACTCAAGGAATACAGGATCTCTGTTGGGAAACGATAAGGCTTGAAGTGAATCACCTTTAGCAAAGCTCTCTGAGCCCTTTCCAATTCTAAGTATTTGGTTTTGCTGGCACCACCCCAGACAGGAATACAATACCCAAGAATGGACTGAACCAAAGATAGGTAGATTTGCTTCAAAAGTGTTTTGTTGGCAATATGTCTTAAGGCCTTAAAAGTCCATATTAGCTTTCTAACACGACCCATGAGTAATTCTAAATGAGGATGCCAAGATAAGCGTTGATCTAACATGACACCAAGATATTTCAAAGTTGCTACTTTTGTGATAGACGTGCAATTACAGTGCGTATTTAAATTATAGTTGCAACTGTGGAACTTTATCTCAAAAGCATTTGGTGGCTGAGTAGTGATATTCTTCGTGAAGCACACATAACTTGTTTTACTTTTGTTCAAAGTGAGTAAATTAGTGTTTAGCCAATTTGATACTTCCAAGATACCGGCTTCTACAGATTGTCGTACGTTATCCCACGTATCCCCAACAAAGACCAGAGCAGTATCATCTGCGTAAGAAAATACTTTTCCATTCGGGATTTTCATATCACAGAGGTCGTTTATGTATATAAGGAAAAGTGTCGGCCCGAGGACTGTACCTTGTGGAATTCCAAAATCAATATTAGCCTCCTCACTAACAATATCCCCTACCCTAACCCGTTGTTTCCGCTCATTAAGGTAGTTTTTAAACAAATCCAAAGCGACGCCTCTTATTCCTATGTATTCAAGCTTCTTCACAAGGATTGTAACAGAGACGGTATCAAATGCTTTTTTCAGATCCAAAAAGACTGCAAGACACTTTTTTCCTTTATCAACTTGCTCTACTATAAAAGAACTTAAAGCAGTTACTGCATCCTCTGTTGATATTTTGGATCTGAAACCGAATTGTGATTTCGAAAGTAATAGAAATTTGTTTAGGTATCTATTTAATCGTACATTCAATAATTTTTCTAATATTTTGGAGATTGCAGACAACACCGATATTGGTCTGTAATTACTAACATCATCTCTGGTCCCACCCTTGTGAATCGGCGTGATTACAGCTTTTTTAAGTGCGGTAGGAAATATACCTTGGCTAAAACACAAGTTAACTAAATGAGTAATTATTGGAACTATTAAATGATTAGCCATTCTGAGAAACTTTGTTGGTATATTATCTATGCCTGGGGCACTGTCCGTTTTTAAGCCCATCAGAACAGAATGGACTTCTTAAAAATCAGTTTCAAAGAGGACAAACGATGAGGAACACCCTTTGTTCAGCTTAAAATTTATATACATATTATTGAGCAACTGGCTCAGCGGTGAAGGAAAACATCGCAAGGAAACACGCACGTCCAAGAAATTATATTTCGAAAGATGTGTAAACTATCTTAAGAAAGATTTGATTTTTTCATTGTGTTGTGAAAGTCTGAAGTCAGCAGTTCCTCTATGTTAAAATCAGTATACTTGCTAAATAGTTAGGCTTAAGTAGCGGATCCAATGGACTAAGAAACGATATGACGGTAATAAGAAAAAGTAGACGATTAATAGACAGAACAATATCTCTACTTTCTTAAAAAAACACATGCCTGTAATAATATTAAATAGTGACCACATAGTTGATTAAGGTTGCTTTTAATCAAATATACAGTTAGAGTAAGTATGTTATTCCAGACTGTAAAAACAACATAAAGTGACGCACTTACAAGGATATTCATGGGGTGTTAGGTACCTACTACAATTCTGATTATATTCTATGTATTATAGTAGCGTTTATATGCGAGGGTGTAGAGTTACTAGGTCAGCTGTCTGAGGTGGCAATGCCGTGATGGCGCGCCATCGTCTCTAAACACGGCATATTGCAATCAATATGGGCATAATGCTTTTCTCGTGTATTGTATCTAAATTAACTATAAATCACGCGAATAAAATTTCACAAACAAAGCGAACAAACCTGTTACATACTTTATTGCAATGATTGACTGACTTCCTAAGAGAGTAAGTAAAGTCTAGTTAAAACTTATAATGAAAAATATTCAACCAACAGCGATAACGACCAACCACAATTAGGGGCGTAAATGACTCACTGGCACCCCTAGAGTCAAGTCGTGTGTTTTGATTTATGTATTTTTTGACACAATTTTATGGGAATGTATTGGACCTAATACAAAATCTTTATTATTTTGGAACATAAATTGACCTATTGTGCTAATGTTTTCATTATATGATAAGATCTGTCATAATGAATGATGTCTCACGCGATTCTATTTGGATAAAAAATATTTTTCTTTTTACACCCCACTTATTGTTCTGACGTTTTCGAGTAATTTGTATTGAAATAAATGGAACCATGCCAAATTTCATGTTTCTATATATAACACTTTCTGAGATAAATGCTTATTAGAGACTGGGTTAAGGGTTCCGTTTTTCCTGTTGGATACGGAAGCATAAAAATGAAACCATGACAGTACAAGTACAAAAAAATTAAACAATTAATAAATTAAGTGCTTGTAATAGCATTGTACGAGAAATAGATAATAATAATCTGAATATATATAAATCGTCAATACGTGTGTTTATCACCTAACTTCTAAATGGCTGGACCGATTTGGATGCAATTTTGTGTGTATATTTCAATAGGTTCCTTGATGGGTTAAAAACACAATTAGATTAGATATCAACCCACCTACAGGGTGGTGGGTTGATATCGGTATGTAACCAATTCTTGACGACGTCTGCCAGGTCCGCTAGTATACAGTAATTTTAGGAGGGGTAGGGCGCACCAAAGCCGTCCGTCCGGGAAAGTACCTCCACCTCACAGAAAAATAACAAACCGCAGCCAAATAACAACTCCCTAGAGGGTTGTTGTGTTCCTGTGTGTGAGTGAGGTCGACATTAAGCTCCTATGGAGTTGCTGTGTTAGCAGCATAGGCATCGCGCGAGTGGTACTTAATGCAAGCGTTCATAGGCTACGGTAACGTTGGTGTGCCTCCCGACGTTGTATAAAAAAATAGTGTGTTGAGTTATATCTCCAGTATATACCTAACAATTTGTTATGATTAACAACTACTGTTGGAAGTACATTCTGTGTACTAAGTATCGGGAATTTGTCAATAAAACAAAAAATACAAATTATTCATCTAAATTTATTTTATCGCCTTCAAAGTAGGCCCCATCGCTTGCAATACAACATCTCCACCGCTTCACCCAGTCTTCCATACATTTTTCATAGGCTATTTGCGGTATGGCCTTTAGCTCATTCAGCGAATTTTCTTTTATGGCTTCTATCGACTCAAAACGTTTTCCTCGAAGTGGTAATTTTAACTTGGGAAATAAAAAAAAGTCAGACGGAGCCATATCAGGTGAATACGGTGCTTGGTCGAGAACTTTTGTTGAATTTTTCGCTAAAAACTCTTTCACTATAATGGCTGTGTGTGATGGTGCATTATCATGGTGCAGCATCCATGAGTTGTGTTGCCACAAATCTGGACGTTTTCGGCGGATACTCTCACGCAAACGCTTCATGACGCCTAAATAATATTCTTTATTCACTGTTTCTCCCTCTGGAAGGAATTCGGAGTGAACCACACCACGGTAGTCAAAAAAAACTGTCAGCATCACCTTGATTTTGGAGCGACTTTGCCGCGGTTTTTTGGGTTTCGGCTCGTTTTCGAGACGCCATTCTGAAGACTGTTGGCTTGTTTGCATGTCGTACTCATAAACCCATGTCTCGTCGCCAGTTATTATACGTTTCATAAAGGTCGAATCCGTAGAAGCTCGGGAAACCATGTCTTCAGCGACATGCTTTCGCTGCGCTTTTTGAACAAAATTGAGCTCTTTTGGAACTAGTCGAGCGGCGACGCGTTTCATGCCTAAAATGTCAATGAGAATGTTGTGGACGGACTTAAAAGATATGTTCACCTCACTAGCCAACTCTCTCAGACTCATACGTCGATTTTCGAGCACTAGCTTCTTGATTCTGTCGATGTTTTCTCTGGTCGTAGCGGTTGAAGGTCTACCAGAACGAGGCAAGTCTACTACTACTTTTCGACCTTCTTTAAAAGCCTTATACCATTCATAAGCCCTTGTTTTCGATATACACGATTCGCCGTAGGTATTTCGCAACATTTTTAGTGATTCACCACATGAAATATCATTTGAAACACAAAATTTAAGGCACACTCTTTGTTCAACAATATTTTCCATTGTAAAAATCGCCGAGGACTCAAAACTATGACCAACAAAAAGTGTAGTTTAAAACAAATTAAATGACAGATCCCGCTCAAATTTTGCGCGCTAAATCAGTACAGTGCTACCAACATGCAGTAAAAAAATTAGAACGACCTCTTTTACGCGGGTCTTTTTATTGACATATTCCCGATACTTTTTACACAGAGTAGTATATGCTGTACATACAAACATGTACGCGACAGGAAAAAGATTCGTATTGTATGTTACTGAGTAACACTAAATGAGTATATTATTATGATTATCCTCAATTTACATGTTTTTTCTGATGGCTGACTAAAGGTGCTCTTACACCGGTAAATGAATTTGCTCAAGTCAATGCAATCTTGTTTTTTGCATTTTATTATTAAAATGCATGCTCCGTTGGTTCGGATATCTAGAAAGGATCAAAGAATGACGAAACAGATATACAATGCGAAAGTGGAAGGATGTAAGCCGAAGAAGACAAAAACTCGCCTACGAAGACCAAAAGGTCATATTTTATCGAGAGCTCTGGGAATCGGCACGCATGCATGTAAAGCTATGAATGTTAGAGAAGCGGGTAAGGTTAGTAACAACCGCTTCTTATGGCGCTCGGTTCGCTCTGTGTTCCCCGCAAGGGACCTGACGTAAAGATATTCATACATATACATACAGAAGCATTATTTTAGATTCATTAATTCACCTAAACCTGATTCAAACCTGGCCTAAACTTGACCCAAATGTGAAGGTCATGTGCGAGTCGAGTCATATAACTAAGCTTATTTGTGTAGGAAAATCCTTTACATACAAACCTAATTCGTTTTTTTATGGTTCGTTTTTTTTAACTTCTTGTAGAGAAAAAGCGATATATTCTCAAGTACTGTTTGACACAGTTATGAAGTAAAACGAAGTGTCATGCTCCACATAAGTACAATGTAATGAAATAAATCTTTTGAAGGTACTTCAATGATAAAATGAGATGTTAGGCAATTGATTCCAGTAGGCGATAATGGTGTTGAATGAGAATTTTACAACTTGTAAGTACAGAAACAATGTTCCAATGGAATTATTCATTAGCTGACTCACCAATTTGAGCGCCATTCCTAATATTTGGTAAGGCGAAATTATGTAGGTTTGCATGTCATGTATGTCTATCTTACATCTTATTCTTCTTCTTAGTGTTATCCCGTTTCCTATTTCACTAGGATTGGCAGGGCCCGTTGCCTAAGCCTAAGGATTTGGCGAAAATACTTATATTTTTATATGAAGCGAATGCCGTCAGACTTCCAAAACCCAGAGAGAAAACCAGACCTTTATTAGGTTAGGTGAGGACGTGCGGCTTTCCTCACGATGTTTTCCTTCACCGCTGAGCAAATGATAATTACAAATGTGTACATAAATCCGAAAACACGAATTTAGTCGAATATGCCAGGATTCAAACCGGGGACCTGTTGCTCAATTGGACAGTTCTTTATCTTATATCTTATTCTTCTGTTCGATTGTGTCTAATATATCGTATACAATTATAGTTTTAGAAACAAACAATCATGTTTTATGAAAAGTCTCACTATGAAAAGTCTAAAATCTAAATCCATCTATGTATATCTTCAAGCGAAGTTCTGTTCTTTTTCTTTCTTTTTTTTCTTTACTTTTCTTTTCTCTTTTTTTTATAGAGCGCCTCATGACTCGGTCCTTAAACACCTCACTTGCTACTTTAACATTCATCTCTTCAAGCTCTTGTCATGCACTGCTCCCGGTCGTGTCTTGGCCTTCCTCGGCTCCTACATCCTTCCACTTTAGAATTGTATATCTTTTCCATAATTCTTTCATCTTGCATTTTTTCTACATGTTCGTACTAACGGATCATGGCTCTTCGTATTTTAACGTCGATCCTCTCTCAAACCAACTCTATTTCTCCCATAATCATTGCGGACGCGGTCTATAAGCGATATATCACAAATTTTGCACAATCCTCACATTTCGAAGGCGTTTATTCCTTTCTTCATGCTCTCTCTGCCATACCCAGGTCTTGCTTCCACAATTTAGCATTGGGACCAGCATCGCTGTTATTAGTGAGCTGTTCTTTTAAACTCAAACTCTTACCAAGCAAACTCCAGTCACACTGTTCACAGAACTCACTCGTCTTTCCACATCAGAGGTGGACTTAATGGAGTTTGTATATTAAAAGTGTTTGTTTGATTGTGTATATTTAGAAGTAATTTATATCCATTTTGGGGTCGATATCAGAAGCGTACACGAAGCGAACCTGTCAGTCCTACACTGTGGATTGCAATTCTGGACGTAAACCGTACAGACGCGCGAATTAGAGCGTCATCCGGAGGCAACGCACACCGATCCAGCCTCGTCGCTGCATGCAGCGGTGGGGGCCGCTACCCACCACCCAATGCTCAGCGCGGTAAGACGAGGAGAACTGAGTATCGTATAGGCACATGGAATGTGAGAGGTGGACTAGGTCTAATATAAGATGAATGAGTTTATAGATATAATGAACGAGAGATGCCTAGATGCTTTATGTGTGTCAGAGACCAAGCGAAAGGGAAGCAACACTGAAGATCTGCCCGGTGGCACGATGGCCCTGGATGGTAGTCTGGTCAGGATGATCATGCCGAAATTACGATTTAATAGGGCCAAGACTTATCTGGGTTAAAATAAAACTGGTTATTACACGAGTATTTTTTTTTTTGTTACAGCATATGCTAGTGTGAGCTCTACTAATCCCCAGGAGCTCGAGAAGTTTTGGGAGACTGTGAGGAGTATTCTGGATTTGACTGAAGCGAATGAACGGATAATTATGTGTGGAGATCTAAATGGATGGGTTGGGTCCATATGGAGATAAGAGAGTGAATGCTGGTAAGTTACTTTTAGACGTACGTATAGAATGAAACCTCCTTGTGTCGAATACGTTCTTCCATCATAAGGATATTTACACTTACACGTGGAGATGTAATGAACAGAAAAGTGTGATTGATTTGATTTTGATAGATGGACGTCTCCGAAAGTCGTCAATGGATACAAGAGCCTTCAGAGGTCCCATTCTTGAAACGGACCACTATATGGTGATAAGCCGATTTGTGGGCCTTTTCAAGAAGTTAAAATAAGAAGAGGCATGCTCCGATGGTTCGGGCATGTAGAAAGAATGCAAGATGAAAGAATGACGAAGCAGATATACAATGCAAAAGTGGAAGGATGTAGGAGCCGGGGAAGGCCAAGACTTACCTACCATGACCAAATTGGTCATGTCTATCAGAAGGTGATGTCAGGAGCCCTAGAAACCGGCGTGCGTGCATGAGAAGAGCAATGAATGTTAAAGAAGCGAGTGAGATATGTAAGGATCGAGTCACGTGGCGCTCGGTTCTCTCTGCCTACCCCGCAAGGGATTTAGCGTGAAGTTATAGATAGATAGATTCAAGAAGTGGAGGCACTGGCGAGTGCGTATTCCTTTCGGAGATCTTGAAAGAATAAGAAGAGAAAAATTGGAAGATGAAAGTGTGTGGAGTACGTATGTACGTCTAGTCAGTGAAAGACTTGCGAACGCGAGTCTTTCCGACTCAGATGTAGACGAATGTTGGAAAGTTCTGAAAGAAAGTATGGTGGACAGTGCGAAAGAAGCGTGTGGATGCGCAAAGAGACGTAGAACACTAAGAGGAGATGCCTGGTGGGATGTGGAGGTTCAATCCTTCGTGGAAAAAAAGAGGAAAGCGTGGCTGGATTACGTATCATCTTTGCACCAGAATGATGATATTAAATAAAGAAGAAGAAAAAAATATACCGTCGATGCAAGAATGACACCAAAACTTTAATGAACGCGAAGTGTGAAAGACTACTCGTGAATGAAGAAGAGAGGCTGACGAAGAAATTCGAGGAGAATACCAAACTATTCTGGAAAGAGGTAAAGAAGTCTCGAAGTAGTTCGTCAGCATCTAGAATGGACAAGATAAAATGTAAAGCTGGTGGCATTCTGGCACTCTGAATGAGTCTGACTGACTCGGCAGTACCAGCGTTTCATAAAGACATTACCAGGATGGATGGACCTGACATGGATAAGATTGAATGGTCGATACGAAGTTTGAAAAATGGAAATTCAGCGGGAATCGATATGATTACAGCTGAGATGATCATACTAGGTGGCACCTACGTTAGGTGGCGTTACCTTCTGGTTTTTGAGCAAATTATGCTGGAGAACCGAAAGGGTCCCGACCGAGACGTGCAGTCATCGTGCCCTTGTATAAAGGCAAGGGTTCACGTATGGACTGTTCCAACTACAGGGCCATCAGTTTGATTATTTTAGCAGCTAAAGTGTATGGAAAAAATATTGGAAGGAGAATGCGGCTAAAATCCGATGGAATGCTTTCGAAAATCTACTCTGTGCTTCCCGCATAGGATGGATTTCAAAGTGACAGAGGATATTTGGGTCAATATTTTTTCATTCCGCAAAATCGTGGAATAGCATCTGGTCCAGAAGGTTTTCTACGGACCTTGAGAAAACATTTGATGGGGTCGTGCCAGTTTGCCCAGATATGGGGTTGACGATGACCTGCTCCGTGGTGTGCAATCCACTTATGAGGATTGTACAGCATGTGTGCGGATGGACGGCAGCTTGTCGCCCTGTTTTGATACCAACATTGGTGTCAGACAGGGATGCGTGCTCGGCTATTCATCCTGTATCTGGACAGTTATCTTCAGAGAATAAGAAATAGAAATGCGGGAATGCGAATGAGTGACTCAGTGGTCAACTGCCTGCTTTATGCAGACCACACAGTATTAATAGCAGATTCACCATCCAAACTACAAACACTAGTTACAACATGATTTTCCACCTGACGTTGTTTATCTATCTATGTCTGTGTGTGTATATGTTACGTATTCAAACAAATCTCCTGCACGGATCGTAATGAAATTTGTTACAGCGATAGTTTTGTACTTTGAGAAGAATATAGGCTAAAAAATGAAAAAATCTAGTAAAATGTATGGATGTATTAAATTTAGCATGCATATTTTTCAGCGAGATATTTACACGTGGGCGCTGGATCACCGCGTACACCACAAGTATTCGGAGACGGTGGCAGACCCCCACGATGTGCGGCGGGGGTTCTGGTTCGCCCACGTCGGCTGGCTGGTGTTGACCCCCCACCCGGCGGTTGAGAACCGGCGCATCGCTCTCCACGAGACATCATCTGATCTTCTAGCTGACTCCGTTGTTAGAGTACAGAAGATGTAAGTATTTTTTCCTTATTTCCCTCTTTTCTGCAATGGTCATTTCCGAGACGAAGAACTGGTGAAAAAAAAAGAAATATAATCATTAGAACTACTTACTAGCACTATTTTATTTATAACTGTACGATGGCTCTAATTGCAATCGAGGCATTTACAGGTAAATTGATCTAAACTACTATGTGTGCTTCCGCTACCGATTAATTCATGCGAACTAGTGCTGGCCAGCACCGACTCATTGCCGGCATGCGGCGGCATGGATCTACTAACGGCAGTTGATGAATGCCGGCCGGCACTAGTTCGTATGAAATAATCGGTAGCCTAAACACACAAACTAGTTTAGATCAAATATATGTAAGGCTTGCTTCACACGTACCACTACACGACCACACCATTACCACCCCACAACCACACCATAACCACACCATAACCACAACACGTGGGCGGGCGGTAATTTGTATAAAAATGAATAGTACAATTCACATGGACCACATTTTGACGTTGATATCGACCGCGTAGATGAGACCGACCACATCGCTGCTACGTTGCAACCACAAGCGACACCGCAAACTAGCGGCCTGTGACATCGCAGACAATACGTTGCGTTGACGCAACGACACTGCGTTTTCTCTACGAAAGCCGTAAGCAATTGTCTGTTTGCACACAACGTAATCACATCGCCGCTACTTGCGACAACTCAACCACATCCACATTTTGTAGGAACCACAACGCAATTGCAAAAAGCTGCAACGACTCTATTCACACGTAACCACTGCTTGACCACTTTTTGTCGCGACGCTGTGGTATGGTTGTGGTACGTGTGAAACAAGCCTAAATATGACTTTGGCAAAATAACGTCTTAATCTATTAATTAAATATATTTTTTAACCTGCGTTTAGCATTCACCATCATATTGTTAGTAATCTATCTAAACATACTATCGTTTACTACGTAAATGCATCCCTATTATTAATAGTCAGTACCTTTTTCTCTTTTGTCAACCGATATTTATTCTTTCCTTTTTGTTAAGTAGTTAATGATGAGCTTTAGTGTTATCATTAAACTCAAAAAAAGAAGTTATGAGTAGTAACATGCAAATTCTTATATATTTTACTCAAACGTCCAATAACAATTTTGGCCTAATATCGAGCAAGGACACAAGTAGGTATTATTGGTTTTGTCATTCTTATTTTAACTCTTAAAAGGACTTAATCACTGTAAATTGATATACGAGTGGATATAATTCAAGATATAGAGATCTTGAATTAAACAATTTTTAACGGAAGTATCGCGTGTTTTATTTATTTTGTTGAACCTGACGTTTTGAATGCTTCCTGCGACCACGGATACTACAAAGCATTCGAAACGTCAGGTTCAACAAAATAAATAAAACACGCGATACTTCCGTCAAAAATTGTTTAATTCAATATATAATAATCGCGAAAACCTAAGACAATACTATCGTAGATATCGAGATCTCTTAGGTACGGTATAAATGACGCATGTGTTTTAATAGTACTGTTATTATGATTTCAGACTCTTCATTCCATTATTTGCCATACTCAACATCGCCTTGCCGACGTGGATTCCATGGTACTTTTGGCAGGAGAGCTTAGTAAATAGTTTTGTCGTCAGCTTCGTAACCAGATTCACCATCACTCTGAACATTGCATTCTGTGTCAATAGTATCGCTCATCTCTGGGGCAATAAGCCGTACGACAGGTAAGGAATTTTAAACTTATTAATCTCTTTTGAGAAAGGTTCTCAAATAGCGTCCACGTACAAGTTACACGCAGTGTGGGGCGCTAAATGGAGTGACGACCTGAAAAGGTTTGTAGGAAGTCGACGGATGCAGGTGGCACTCTAGAGGAAAGTTCCATGTTCAGCAGTGGACAAATACAGGCTGAGAAGATGATGATGAAGGTACAAATCGAAGTGAGGTATGGCACATCAATGCTACCAATCAAATGTGCATGATATGAGGAATCAGATGTGCATTGATGGCCCGTGTTTTCGAATTCATTTTCTTGACAATTTAGATTTATTGACATTATGAAAAATATTTATGAAAATATTTATTTTACATTAAACACACACACACATAGTCTTAAAGCTATGGATCCACACACTAGGCATGCAAGCCTGTATCGTGTGGCCCATTATTTTTATGCTTATCTAATAAAAGTTTGGTGCCGGCTGACTTGACACTGACAAGACTGACAAACATAAATTAATAATAACAGTAATTACATCAAGTATATCAAGATTGGTTTCAAAATATTATAATTTAGAACATATACATTAATACAAGGAATATATATATATATAATAGATACATGTTGATCTTTCTACCTATTTCATATTTAGTACATAATTCAAAGCATATCATTGAGGCTATTTGCATTATATTATTAGTAGTTCTGAAGCATTTTTTCAATTTCATCATATTCGAGATTGATTAACCATTCTTTTATTTTAATCTTAGCTCCACGCATAGTACTTTCTCTAAGATCACAGGGTTTGACAACTTTGTTATAGATGCTCACTTGTATATGAGGATTAAAGCGTTTCGCAAATGTTGTATTCACTCGTGGCAAAGGAACCTTAAAAACTCGTTTCTTTACTAGGTTTGAATATTCACAAGAGTTTATAACTTTCTTGTGGGTCATCAACGCTACTTTCATAAAAAACAATTTTCGAACACTCAACACTTTGCTCTCTTTGTATAATTCTGCTGTTGGGTATCTGAAGTTTTTCTTCAACATTGTCTTGAGGACTGACCTCTGAGCTCTTTCAACTTCTATCATAGCTGTCTTAGAAGATCCGCCCCAACAGGAGATGCAATACATTAAAATCGATTGACAAAGGGCATAATAGACATTTGTTAATGTACTAACTGAAGCTGCGTTGCGAAGTTTACGCATTACGTGAGCTATACTACGAACTTTCTTAGACAAATATGATATATGTTGTTTGAAATTTAAATTTTGATCGATATGAATGCCGAGATATTTAGCGGATTGAACTCTGTCTATATTATCGCAATTACAAGAATTCTGGTTAGTCATACACCGGTTGTGTAATTTTATTTGTAGACTTGAAGGCGGAGCTGAAACCTGTGTTTTATGGAAGCAAACGTAGTTAGTCTTTTTTGTGTTTAATGTCAGTAAGTTCCAGTTCAACCATTCAGCGACTTGAGCTAGTCCTTTTTCAGCGAGCGAAAACGCACCGTTCCATGACTTGTCATTAAAAAGCAACACCGTGTCATCTGCATAACATATTATATCTGCATTTTCCAGTTGTACGGTGTGAATATCATTTAAATACAGTATGAACAGTGTTGGACCAAGAATGCTTCCCTGCGGCACTCCTAAGATCGTGTTCTGTACGCTACTAGTGTAATCACCTATTCGAACACATTGTTTTCTATTACGCAAATAGCTTGAAAACCAATCTAAAGCCAAACCCCTGACACCGATTTTCTCAAGTTTAGTTAATAATACCCGAGTGGAAATGGTATCAAAGGCCTTTGCCAAGTCTAGAAACACACCAATGCAGTGCTGGTTTCTGTCCAGATGGGAGGAGACAGTTGAAGTCAGTAGATCGACAGCATCCTCGGTAGACTTTTTGGATCTGAAGCCAAATTGCCGGGAAGAGAGCAAGTTATTCATTTCAAGGTAGCTGATAAGCCTTTTATTAACTAGCTTTTCAAGCAATTTGGAGAAAACTCCCAATAAAGAGATGGGACGGTAGTTAATAGGTGTTCTTTTGGATCCGCTTTTATATATGGGGTAAATAACTGCTATTTTCCATAATTCTGGAAAGACGCCTGTAGAGAAGCTAATGTTACAAATTGCCACTAAAGGCTCTATGATAAGATCTTTGATTTGTTTGACTAGACCATTACTCAAACCATCAATACCAGGAGCCTTGTCATTCTGCAGCTGATCGATTAGTTCACCGAGTTCAGATGCGTCGGTCGGGTGCATAAAAAATGAGTCACGTAATGCGGTATCAATCTTAATCCTCGATGCTAAGTTTTCCTCACTTACATTAAGATTATTTAGAATGTCGTTCGCAAGTTTAATTCCAATTTCAGAAAAATGTGTATTACACATATCAACTGATTTTTGCGCATCAGCACCCTGAACTTGTAAGAGGTCTGTTGGTTGTTTATTACCTTTACTAATATCACATATATTTTTTATTGCTTTCCAAAGCTTTTTAGGTTTTCCTCGACTTTCTTGGAGTTCATTCTAAGTAACGTCTATATGTTATCTGGGTTATTGCACTATCAGGATTAGATTTAGCTTGTTGGTGTAGCTTATCTCTATGCTTGATGCACCGAATTAGCCCCGGTGTAATCCAAGGCTTAATATTAAATTTAGAACGACTGATTTTGATTATTCGAGAATTTGAGTTTATAATACTCATCAAACAGTCGTTAAATTGTTTTACAGCTTCATCGGTGTTTGTTTTATTAATCACTGCACACCAATCTATACCATGGAGATCCTTTTTGATAGCTTCGACATTTACATGTAGTTTATCTCGATTTAGCTTTTCAGATTTTGGGATTTGTAATTGAATTCCAGCTGCCACGATTTTATGATCCGTTATATCACAAGAGCAAACCGCTCCGAGAGCTTTCCCTTTTGATTTGACGTATATATGATCTAAACATGTATTATTTCTGGTCGGTATTGATATAGCAGGTAGTAATCCGTAATCTGTGTGAAGACATAAATATTCACTGTTCCTGTCACCTTCTAGTATATTAATATTTATATCACCAGTAACAATTAAATTCGTTTTGTTTTTATGAGATTCCAGATAAGACTGTAGGTCTGTCATAAAATTATCCGTATTTGTAAAAGAAGGGGAGCGATAAATACAAAGAATAGATACATAATAAGGCACATCTACTGTCAAACAATCCGCTTCCTTAAAGTTTGGCTCTACAACAGTCGCATTCAAGGAGTTTTTAACATACACTACAACCCCACTATTCTGATTGATTATTTTATTTGTTCTATAGGTCTCATAGCCAGAAATAGGTGGTATATTAGACACGTCAACAAGTCTGCATTCTGTTAGTACAATGACATCCCACTCGATATCTAGCCGAGTGAGGGCTATTACAAAGTTGTCAAAATTCTTATTTATGCTTCTAATATTAAAGTTTAAAACTTTAAACGTAATATCAGTGGTGAACAATGATTTACAGCTTTCCAGTTGTGTGATGTCGTGACACTCAATGTTAATTAAATCTAAATTATCTGAGATGTCCTGCATCGTAGTTAATATTTATGTATAAAACAAAAATGAAGCAATTTAGTTTGGTTTCGGTCACGACAAAACTAGAGTAACAAACCGCTATTACAAAAATATTAAATATTATTACTACCTTTATAAATCGATTCGATATTATTGTTTTAGGCCTCTGCAAGATATACAGGTGATACAAACACATGTGAAATAAAATAAATACTATAAATATAACTTTACTACTATATGCATAAGCATTTCTGTGAAAACCTAAAACCAACATACATAGGAGCACAAGATATGTAGCCAACCCATATCGAAGATCAATCGGCTGGTGGCGCCTTGCCGCCAGGTGAAACCAGGAGGCGAATGTCGTTTGGAGAAGATATTCGTAGAACTGGGGAATTCTTTTCTTCTCTTTTAGCGTAGATTGTTCCATTTTTGACCCAGCAGAATTTATAGCCACATTCAGCCGCACGTTGTCTTGCGGTACGAAATAACCGCCTATTCTCTGCTGTTAGCCTTTCATTTACAAAGATTCTTCGTCCAGGGCCTTCATCGACTATATCCTTGCTATCGAGGTTACGCCTTAATTTTGCCCCTGCCAGAAAAATTGTCTCGGGCAGTTTTCCTCGCAAACTTCACCACCAATGGGCGGGTAAAAATCTTGTCTCCAGTCGGTTCAGCTGTAGGTTTATGTTTAGGGCCCACACGAGTAGCATAATCAATGTCATTAATGTCCAAAGCAACTCCGATTTTCTGAGCAGTAACCATTGCTAAGTGCGTTGGATTTTCTCCCTTAAGTTCATGCACTCCCATGATCTCAATCTCATTTATTAACGCGTGTTGTGATTGCAAAGCAACTTGTTCCTGCAGAGTCTGCACCATGACCTCTAAATCCAGATTTCTGCGCTCCAAATCTTCTTGTTTTTTCTCTATACTCTTAATTTTTCCACGGATTCGAGGAGTGCCGATGAAACTGTTTCGAGTCGAGATGAGATACTTACGCGAAAATCTTCTAACTCTCGTCGCATAGTTCGAATTTCGTTTGTGAGAACTTGCAAGTTGCTGTCATTATTGGTAGGTGCTGCGGGATCTTGAGATTTTGGTACAGATTTATTGCGCATTGTGACATTCTCTTTAGAAGCTGGAGTAATGGGGCGATAAGCTGGCGAAAAGTTACTCGTTTTCCTCCTGTTTACACAACACTCTGGACAAATCCATGTTGCCATTTCATCAGGTGTAGCGTCCGTCACATTCGCGCATGTCAGATCATACGATTTCTTACACGAGACGCTTGTGCATACAAATTGTCTACCGCTTATAACACGCTGGCACCCTGCGCAGGTTTCGTTTCTTGGAGTGGTCGGCATATTCAGTGCGACTGGTACCACTAAAACCAGAAGTTTGCGACAGAATATCGCGCAAGTATAATAATAACTGATAATACTTGTTGAAAGTACGCGATGATTTCGCTGAAACCACTGCACTTTTAATTTAATTAATATGTAAAGTTTAAGGCTCACAATATTAGCTTTATAATAAAACACTATTTTGAACTAGTGCATCACTTTAAGGTAAATAAAAAATATTATTTCACTGAGCGTTATAGAAGTGCGACTATAAAAGCCAAGCGCCGGCGAGAACTGTCATGCCATGAATGCTGCCGTAATCAATGCCTAGGAGATTACAGCATACTCCCTGCAGCTAGATGAACTTATAATGTTGGTCCTAAATCCTGATAGCCAACTACGTAGCGTTGTAACAGCGTTGCGCCTCAATAAAACGGTGATAAGCTTGACTTAGCTGGAAAGATTCGAGGGCACACCAAATTTCGATGGAGTTATAGCTCTTTCGTGATCCACGAAAACCATACAAATTAAAATAATCTATTAGGGTTGGAGCTAAATTTGATCATACAATTTATCGACGGTATCGAAAACGTAGACAGTAGCAAAAAAAGCGGCCAAGTGCGAGTCGGACTCGCGCACCAAGGGTTCCGTACCATTATCTATAAAAACGACAAAAAAAAACACGTTTCTTGTATGGAAACCCCCTTAAATGTTTGTTTTATTTTAATTTAATTATTTATTTTTAAAGTGAATATAATCGTATGAATATTTCAAGCGTCTACCTGTTGCCGTTATCAATATCGAGCAAAAAAAATACGTTTGTTGTATGGGAGCCCCCTTAAATATTTATTTTATTCTGTTTTTTAGTATTTGTTGTTATAGCGGCAATATAAATACATCACTTCTGAAAATTTCAACTGTCTAACTATCACGGTTCATGAGATACAGACGGACGGACAGCGGAATCTCAGTAATAGGGTCCGTTTTACCCTTTGGGTACGGAACCCTAAAAATCAAAGTTCTAGTCTTTCACAAAGTCTTTGTAGGACTCAAACTAAACACTCAGAATGGCAGATAGATCACTGTAGTAATCTCCCGAAGAGTTACATGGGTATAATAACTTAAAGCAACTAATTAAACGGATAGGAGTTCATCCTCACACACTGGAGCAGTAATGGTCACGTACGGTGCGGTTCCAGAGAAGTTTTCTACCGAGAACTATAAGTTGTGGAATGACCTCTGTACCTAGGTTTTCCCAAGTGGCTACAGCATGGGGTTCTTCAAGAAAGGTGCGAGGAGGTTTTTACTAGGTCGACAACGCAAGAATGACACCCCTGGTGTTGCAAATGTCCAGAGGCGATAACGGCTTACCATTAGACAGGCCGTACGCTTGTTTGACATCTGAGTGGTATAAAAATACATCAGGTGGGTCGTATACTTGTCTCTCGACGCTGTAAATGAAAAATAATATTTACCTGACAAAAATGTGAAATATTCAACTAAATATTCAACCTACCAGAAATGTCATTAGGTATATTAGGTATGCCTCGATGGCCCCAGTAGTAGAATAGCTAGCGACGGCTATTAAAGCACCAGGGTCACGGCTTTGATCCCCTCACAAGACAAATATGTACGTGCATAAACCATGTTCATATGATTTGATTTGTATGTAGGTATATAGTATGCGTATAAAACATATCAACGGTTATACCTAGTCTGGCTATAAGTTCTGTTACAAATGAATATGCATTTATTTATTTATGAAGTAATGTAATCATAAAACTTATATGTACATATTTATGGAAGTCTCAGCAAAAAATAAAGAAAATATTCTATTCGAAATTGCCACCTTTGCCTTTGATACAGGCCTTTAATCTGCCTGGTCACAAATCTATGGATTTACACACTGTTTCCATGGGAAATGTAGCCACTACTTGCTCCAGAGATTTTTTAAGAGACACAATCTCGGCGTGTTGTTTCGAGAAGGCCATGTCCTCTAAAACTGACCAGAATTTGTAGTCTAAGAGTTTCAGATCTGGGCTAGACGAGGGTCAGTCTTCAGCTCTTATATAGTCCGGAACGTTGGTTTCGAGCCAGGCTTGGGTAGTTCGTGCCTCGTGACCGGGTGCAGAGGGACAGAAGATGTTTTGATCGATCCACTCTTCAACTGTAGGCATTGATTTAGGGCATATCCTTTATATCGACGATTAGCGCCGAGCTCCAGGCCTTATTTTATTATACGCGTCAGAGTCGTAGCTGGAATCTTCATTTCTCGCGATAAGTTTTTTTATTTCCTAATGAGGCTTCGGCGAATTCTGGCTTTAACAGCATTAACAGCCTTTGTAATTCTAACAACATTTCTAACAGTAATTCTAATCTTTTATGGTCTTCAACAGAGGAAGTGTTGGTATACCTGTCGATAGTACCACACACGAACATAAGGCTGATACCAAGGTTTTAAAGTGTCTTGTGAATGATGACGATTCCATACCCACTTTATGCAAGGCAATCACTGCAATTCTATTTTCTATAACAGCCCATACCATATTGCAATGATATATAAACACGAAAAATATGTATAACAGCGGGAAATCGAAAGAAGCTTTTAACATAATAAACGCGTTCCAAATTGAAAATAATTAAAGAATTTCTGTGTAACAGTATCTATGGCCAGACTAGTTATATCTTCGTACTAACTTGTTACTTCAACCCGGGCCCTTTTTCTAGTAGTGTAGGTGGGTACTTGATCCGCTCCTACTGCCAATTGAGGTCCTTCAGAAAAGCCCACATCTTTCTGGTGTTGGTGCAGATCTGTGAGAGGTGCCTTGGATTTTCAAGGATGATCCGCTGAATCATCCACTGTTTCTTCATTAACCAGGCATGCTCTGCATGGTGGACAGTTCATCACATCTATAGTAAAAAGATGTTTGTTGAAAAGGCCATGGCCAGTAATTGCCCCCATTATGATGCGTAAGGCCTTGTTAATTGTAACAGTCGGCGAGAGATCGCTCGCAGCCTTGGGGCAATGCGCTTCTCATTTGTTTTCAATCTGAATTACTTCCCCAGCGTTTTTGGCGTTGGTCGCTAATTTGCTGTTTGCTTCAGGGTTTGATTCTTTTTTTTATATACTACGTCGGGTAGCATACCAGCATACGACCCACCTGAAGCAAAACGGTTACCGTAGCATATGACCGCTTACAATAAATACATTAAGTATCACTAACGCGATGCCACCTCTGCCGCTAACACAGCAACTCCTTTGGAGCTTATTGGTGATCTCACTCACACATAAGAACACAACAACCCTCCAGGTAGTTGTTATATGGCTGCGGTTTTCTGTGAGGTAGAGGTACTTCCGTAGAAGGGCTGCTTTATTGCACCCTACTTCTCTTAAAAACACCCACACCAATACAAACAGACTAGCATTACTAACCAATGCACTACCAAGCCCCTATATCGTCAATCTGATCTGAGGGAATGAGCGTGGAATATTTCACGTTCGCTCCAATTCTCGCTAGTTCATCCATCGCATAAATCACCTTACATCCTCTTCTTTCGTTATCCTAAACACAACTTGTACTATGTGTGCACATGGTTCAAGCTGTGTATAGTCATTACGTATAGTACAAATTTTCTTTAATTTAAGCCGAGATGACCCAGTGTATCTTATCTCTGAAGAAGTAACGTGTCATGACTCACCGAAGTGAGCAACCAATAGTACTCTTCGTAATAATACTAATTGATCTTAAATGATGACTAATTGTTGACTTGAATAATTAACACTTTCCCAAATCAGCAATTTGCCAATTAAAATACCGATATTTGGTTGTCAGAATTATGACTACGTACTTAACTCAATTAACTTTATAGAAATAACTTAAAAAATGGGATCTGGAATATACCTACTCCGCAGAGAAGATCTGAGTTAAATAAAAGTGACCTGGATCGTTGTAATCAAGGATGTGAATAAAGTTACAAGCAGGCTCCTGAGGAGTTCCTATATCACAGCCAGGGTAGTATTCGGCAAGCGATACTCTTTCTGGTGCATGATGTAAGCTGTAGCGATCGCCACCGCTTTGTATATTGTATATGTACTTGTTTACCGAAAGATATTAAAAAATAAATGTAAAAGTGTTTTTATTTTTAAACGGATATTAGTTTGTTTTTATATAATTTTTAATTCATAGTTAGGGACACAATTCTCGCGCGATGCCACTTCTGCTGCTAAAACAGCTACTAACTGCTAATACTCCTTAGGAATACGTTGGTGATCTCACTCCCTCGCAGTAACACAACAACCCTGCAGGAAGTTGTTATTTAGTTGCGGTTTCTGAACGGTGGAGTTACTTCCACAGTCTGGTTGTCTTGATGCGCCTTACCTTGAACAAAGACAAATAGACATGTTCATGCACACAAAATGTTTGTCCAGTCTCACACAGAAATCTACTTTAATTTACTCATTGGAATAATTATCGAAAAAAACATAATATTTACATGCTGGGAACATAATTATTAAATAACTGAAATCACATTATATCTATAACTCAATTCAACTAGGTTCTCAAGTCAACAAAACATTGACAAATTTCACATTATGCTATAGGCACTCCAGACAAGGTGACATTGCTAAAAGACGAAGTCGCTATCTAAATTGTTCATCTGAGTTTTGTTATTTTTGAATTATCGTAAACCCAACAATCAAACCGGAACATCGCTTGTTCCTGACAGTAAAATTAAATAATAAAATAAAAGGTTCGAGAGTACGAGCTTTATATTTTAAAGTATTAATGATATTTGTTTTTTTTTATACTACTAAGGTGGCGAGCGGTGAGGTTATAAAAAGTAACTGTCGGCGAAGTAATTTCGAACAATTCTTCAGAACACAACCTGTTGTACAATCGGTAGAACACACAAAGGGAGGCAAAATCTCTCCTTAAACTTATGGGTTCAATACCGTGTGTAAGCTATTCTTTGTTTTTAATGGGGTTTCAGCGAATTCTGGCTTCCGAATTCGCTGAAATCCGAATCCGAATGAATTAGCATACTTCGATGTGCGTTACAACTACTTTATACATCGGGCAAATGCGAATTGGACTCGCGTGAGTCTGTCTCGCACTGAAGGCTCCGTAGGCACACAATGTACGTATATACCTACCTTTTAAATTTTATCAAAATCTCGTCACCACCAATTCGGGAGTTATCGCGAACTCGCCTTTACTTATAGAGACTATATATAGAGACTATATAAGATATTATATATAGAGACAATAATTTCGACATTTAGACAAACGGACAAAGAAGTCTTAAGGGTACTTCTTAAAAAGATATAATTATTTTAAATTGTCGTGTACTGTTTTTTGACGTTTAAAGTCAAAAAGTTTCAAGGAAAAAGTAGGAAAGCGGAAGCTATCTGCAGGGGTGTCAAGGGGCATTGCCACGGAAAATTCTCATTCGAATAGAAAAGTTGTTACACTGAATGGCAGTTGTTTTCAGTGAAATGTATTTAAATTTATTCTCATTGACACGGTACGCAATATTCGTCACGAAATCTTTCAATGCAATTTGAATCCAGGCAAATTACGATTTCGGGTCAAAACTATTTCTTCTTCTTAATTCTTAAAATAATGCTTTTTGAAATATTCTCGAGACCTTGTAGGCTCGTGAAATTTTTCAACGTGTATATTTATTATATGTAAATTATAAACATTAAGTAATTTTAACGATAGTAGGTAGTAGTAGGTTTTAAAGTGTGTGTATTTAATTTACAATTTAAATAATGAAGTACATGAAACTTGTATTGAAAGACAGGGACATGTTGTTGATCTTTGCGGTTTCAAGCTACTGGACTGGAAAGGATACGGCATCAATATCAAGTGCGAGTATATCACTCACCTTCGATTTGCCGATGATATATATAATCATGGCGAAATCTCTGGAGAACTTGAACACAATGCTTAAAGAGCTCGACAGAGCGTCCCAACGAGTGGGTCTTAAAATTAACATGGACAAAGCGAAGATTATGTGGAATGTACATATTGTACCCACTCCGTTTCAGTTGAGAGCTCGGTTCTCGAAATTGTTGAGGAGTATGTCTACCTAGGACAAACAGTCCAGCTAAGTAGATTCAACTTGGAGAAAGAGGTCTCTCGTCGAATCCAATTCAGGTGGGCAGCGTTTGGGAAATTGCGAAAGATTTTCTCATCCAAAATAACTTAATGTCTCAAGACAAAAGTCTTCGACCAGTGTGTGTTGCCAGTGATTAGGTATTTACGGCACAGAAACGAGGTCCCTTACTATGGGCCTCATACGAAAGCTCAAGATTGCACAGCGTGCGATGGAGAAAGCCATGCTCAGAGTTTCTCTGCGGAATAAGATCAGAAATGAGCACATCCGTAGCAAAAGTGGAGTTACCGACGTGGCTATAAAGATCAGCAAGCTGAGGTGGCAATGGGCAGGCCACATAGCTCGGAGAACCGATTGCCATTGGGACAGAAAGGTTCTCGAATGGCGATCACGAACCGGAAAACGCAGCGTAGGACGACCCCCATACGATGGACAGACGATCTTGTGAAGATCACAGGGAGCCGTTGGATGCAAGTAGCACAAGACCGATCGCTGTGGAAGTCTAAGGGGGAGGCCTATGTTCAGCAGTGGACGTCTTTCGGCTAATATGATGATGATGATTGAAACTTCAAGATTTTGTCTGAGAAACATTCCGGAGTGTTATTTATCAGAATGTTTGAAGCTAGAAACTAGAATTAAGAAAACGTTGAAGCGATTCTACACTTAAGACTTGTGCTGTATGGATATAGATCCGTTGCCAGTAGCCACCTGGACCGAAAATACCAAATAAAGAAAATACGTAGTTTCCTTTACGTAGCTTGTTTCCGCTTTTTCCCGCGCTTTTGACGAGTGACATTGTTCTTATACTTGAAATTTTTACAATTCAGTATAAAATTAGTTTTATGTGACAATTTCGATAGTATTTTGTAACATAAGTGCTGGTAAATTATATAAGGTAAATTATATAAAGTAAATTATACAGTAATGAAAAAACTCAAATATAACACGTTTATGCACTTTTTTGAAGACGTGAATAAGTTCATCAAGAAAACCTTGTAAAAATCACTATCGTTTTACGGGTGGTATTTAAACTGGGTTGATTGGGTCGAGGTACCCTTCCCAAGTATTTTTTCAGCACAGTTCCTGAAGCTGGAACATAGAATTAAGATTTTCAAATGGTTCTAAACTCATGTCTTGGCTGTATGGGCTAGATCCCTTTGCCTTTCCCCTCGGAGATAAAAAGAACCAAAAAAAAGTAGCTTGTTTCGATTCGAATGAGAAGTTTCCGGGACTTCTTCCCGCGCTTTTAATGGGTGACATTGTTGTTTTACTTGAAATTTTTACAATTCAGTATAAAATTAGTTTTGTGTGACAATTTTGTTAGTATTTTGTACCATAAGTGCTAGTGAATTTATACAGTAATGAAAAAACTCAAATATAACACGTTTATGCACTTTTTGGAAGACGTGAATAAGTTCATCAAGAAAACCTTGTAAAATCACTATCGTTTTATGAGTGGTATTTAAAGTGGGTAGACCCACTAGGTACCCTTCCCAAGTATTTTTTCAGCAGAGTTCCTGAAGCTGGAACATAGAATTAAGATTTTCAAATGGTTCTAAACTGATGACTTGGCTGTATGGGCTAGATCCCTTTGCCTTTCCCCTCGGGGATAAAAAGAACTAAAAATGAGAAGTTTCCGTGTCAATGTGAATACTCCTGCTGCGACGGGGTTGGTTTTAACTTAGGTACGTGTTTCTATTCAACCTGTTACACAAAAAACGGGTGCGATCAAACGCTGTGCGATCACTTTAGTGTAACAGGCGGCTTTTGGCTTTATTTAAAATTGAAATGTTATTCAATTACCTAATTATTTACAGGTTTATAAAGTCAGTAGAAAACCAAGTGGTGAGCCTTGCCGCTCTCGGCGAGGGCTGGCATAACTACCACCACGTGTTCCCGTGGGACTACCGGACATCTGAATTGGGAAGACTGAATATGTCTACAAAGTTCATCGATGCATTTGCTAAAATTGGTTGGGCATATGATCGTAAGTATTTTTTTATTCAATGCCAGATCGCAAACAAATACACAGACGGCGTGGTAAAAATCTGATACAGTATTTTATAGACGCTTGTAACATAAGGGGTACCGCTAACCTAGTAACTTCTACGTCAATAGTACCTAATTTCGCTCACTTATAGGAATGCAGCACCCGATAGGTAGTTGATTATTTAGCTATCATTTTCTATAAGCTAGAGGTACATCCTCTTCCTAATAGAATATAGTTCAGGTTGCTTACTAAAATATCGCTATATGCTATGATTATAAAGATGAAGTTATTATATATTTTTTATACAACGCCGGGAGGCATACAAACATATATAAACGCTTGCAATACATTAAGTATCAGCTCACTGAAGACCTCGGTCACACGCAGGAACTCGACAACCCTCTAGGACAGGGTTTCTCAAACTATAGGTCGCGACCCACTGGTGGGTCGCGAGCGAACATTGAGTGGGCCCTGCCTGCAGAACAGCACACCACCCTACCGATTAAACCGCTGGGCAGCGGGCGACTGTCAGCCGCCCGGACGGATTATAAGCGCGGGCAGCGCTTAAAAAAAACTTAAACTTTGTTTGTTATTTGAAAAGTCTTTTATTTAGGTATATTGGTAACGGTTAAATTTCCTATAGGGGGGTCCCGAGTTTGGGAACTTGTATTAGATGAGTCGTAGCGCATACAACTTTGAGAACCACTGCTCTAGGGAGTTGTTATTTGGCTGCAGTTTTCTGAGAGGTGGAGGTACTTTCCCAGACGGGCTACTTTATGCGCCCTACCTCTCTTAAAAATACCCAGACCAAGACAAACAGACTTGTTCATGCACACAAATTTTTGTCCTGTGTGAGAATCGAACCCACGACGAGCATTGGAGTCAGAGTAGCGTAACAGCGCGTTTCACTATTGCGCCAGCCACCGAGCTGCCAGCCGGCGAGCGAGCGATATTAGCTGTAGGATATCACTCAGATGCTAAACGAACACAATCCTGCTTCTTGCTGCTGCCCTGCCTGTGTTGGCTGGAGTTTTTCCGGCAGACCCGGAGATCATCCGTGCTGGTCACTTGGAAGATGCACGTAGAACCGCGCCCGATTGGGAGTTGAGCAGGCGCAAAGGCGAAATTGGGGACGCGACAGTGAGAGAGTGGCAAGCTCGATGGGTCTCGGAGTCCAAAGGGAGCTCTATCGGTTTTTCCCGGATGTTTCGATGAGACTCGGGTCACACTGGGTGGAACCGGATCATCCAATCTCGTAGCGCTTTGGGGGTCACGAATGTTTAGCAAGCGTTTGAACGAGATGAAATGTTGTGAGAGCAGCATGTGGGTGGTAAGAGTGAGGAGGACAGAGATCACGTACTGTGGTCCTGTCCTAAGTATGCCGATCTGCGTGAAAGAATGATGGATGGGATTCAGCGCGGCGAGAATGAAAACGCACCGGTGTACTTTTCGAATCTGGTGTAATCGGTGGAGAACTTTGCGGTCTTCCGTGGGTTCGCCCACACGTGGCTTGCCAGAAGAAACGCGAAGGACATGGGATTAAGAAGAACCACTGCCAAAATCAAATGTTTTTGACAGAATATACCTAGTCAGGTCATAAATTCTGTCAAAAACTTTTGATGTAATTAATGGTACACTTTTTGATAATAATGTAAAAGTTATATATGAAATGAAAAATAATTAAATGTACAATAAAATTTTATTTACATTATTCGAAATGCCCTCCTCCATTTTGAATATATGCCCTTAATCGACGCGGCCAGTCATCGATCGCAGCACGCACCACATTTATATCTATTTCTGCCACTGCTTTAACCAGAGATGCTCGGAGAGACTCAACCCAAGTTCTGATGAAGTTTAGCGCAGACTTTCTCCTCCACATATTGCAATAACTTGTAGCCCAGTGGGTTTAAATCTGGACTAGAAGACACCTCAGTTAAGCCTGAATATGAGACTCCCAACGAAACCATAATTAATGAAGGATGCCCTCGCTGGACCCTCTGAATACGCGCGCTCGCTTCTTCACAATTGTGACCTTATCATTTTGTTTATTGTAACTTTTTTCGATGCTAAAAACTTTTTCATCCGAAAACAAAATTTTGCGGCATTTTTTTCCCGCGTACCGCTGTAACAAGGCGCAGGATCTTTCCATCCAATTTTTTTTCAAACGCTCGTTCAAAAAATGCGCGGTTTTTTTACGATAAGCTCGTAGTCCCAGGTTTTCATTTAACACTCTTTTGACAGTGGTTCTGCTTAATCACATCTGAAGAGCTAAGATTTTCTGTTTACACTCGGGATGTCTACGAATTCGCGCCTTCACTGCTTTGATGACCGCTGGTGGTCTAACTGTGCGAGGTAGGCCGCTCCTCTTACGATCTTCGAAGCTTGAATCTTTAGTATATCGTTTGATAGTGCGATAAATAAACCGTAGTGTTATTTACAATTACACTTGAGGTTGTAAATTTGGAGCAAATTAATGCGATAGTGTAAATCGGATGTATAAGTACGTATAATACACCGCTAATATCGATAGTGCAGGATAGAAAAGTGTGTATTATAGCGTCGAGGAAACTTCTAGGGAGCAAAAATTTAATCTAGAATAGATTGTTCACAGTATGTAATCTGGTGCTGATCCCAATACTAAGTCACAGAAGTGATAACTGAATATAACAGGGGAAACATTAATGTAATTATTGCGCAATATTTGTGACGTAATGCTTGCATACCATTTTCTCAACGAAGATATAAGAAATGGAGTTGCTCTAAAACAGAACGTATAAAATGATATACCGGCGAGTATATATAAAAATTATATATGGTGAAAACACATGAGCTTTTTGAGAACTGAGCAAATGTATTCAGAATTAGAACTATTTTGTCTACCATATGTTTTTAAATTCATTAATGCAAATATTATTTGCATCTATATATATCTTCACACCAAGTCCCACAAATTCAATTACATGTATATTTTAATTGATGTTTCCCAAAGTACAATTTATCGATTGTGTCAGTAAAAATGAACCCATATACATATATTCTAAATGATAAATGAGCAGAAACTGCAAACATATATTTATTTGTTGAAATACATTTTTCAAATAAAGCTAATAACGCGGCCACTAACGTACGTACGAATTAAATTAAATTAATATTAAGGGTTTACAATTTCTTTTATGTTCACGAAATAGGTTAACTTATTTTTCTAGCCAGTATGTACATAAAAACATACCAATTAGGAGACAAACTCATGCAGAAGGAGGGCGCAATAAACTAAAAGAACTTAATCAAGTTAATTGTTTCTTTCAGTTAAGGCCGCCTCAGCAGCAATGATATTAAACAGAGCTAAACGTTGCGGCGACGGAACGCTGGGCGAATCCGAGGAACCCGAACCCGAAACTGAATCCACCGATTATCAACATTAGACTAAGACCTTGAGTCATTCATTACTGAAAATGACGTAGACTAGCTTAATTCATTATTTTCTAAGACATGGCTAACATGAGATTAATCAGTCGAGTCGAGATCCTTTAAATCGAGATGAATTTTATTTGCAGTCTGTGTGTAATTTCATTGAGTAACCGTGTGTAGATTTTGTCTGTAGATTTAATGAAAAATGTGATATAAATTGAAAATATATTTTTCAATTTCAATATATAAACGAGTACCTAGCTTATACTGATACATACTTATAGCAAAAAGATTTAGTTACACATTAGTTTCATGATTTCTTATCTACGTATGTAGATAAGAAATTATGAAACTAAGTTTTTTTTTTTAATTAATGTAATATGATGAACGCTTCTGATGTTTGTCAGAGTCAGTAAAGAAATGGTAGGATTCCTTTTTGTTATAATATAAATAAATAGGTTTTGAATTTTGTAATCAAATACCAAAACGATAGATATTATCACCAAATAACTGTAATACCATATGCCATTTTACTTGGCAAACTAACATAAGAAAATAATTAAAACAATATAGAGGACCAAATTATTATTATTACCTTTGTCAATAAAAAAAAATATTTTAAACAAGTGCACAATTGGCGAAGATATAGCATAAAATTTATATTTTTTTTTCTTGATTAATTGATGCTTTCGTCATCAAAGAAGAGTGTGCAAACTCTCAACTACGTCCACTCGCTCTTTACTAGTGGTACTTATAATAACAATGTACTTATTTTTACCTATAAACACTATCTACGAAAATACGGATCACTGATTTTCCTTACAAACTTTAGACCGAAACCAAAAAAATACGAAATTTGAACTTAATCAAATATATCTTGTTTTGTTCGATCCGACATATCTGACTTTAATCTTTATTTATGTAGGTTATTGTTGTTGTTGTTGTTTTAAAACCTTTATTGTATAATAAGGAATATTACAATATATAAAAATAGTATGTTATATTACGATAAAATTAGGTATGAAAATCAATGCATAATCGATGCTGCGTATAATGACGGGCGCTTTTCGTCACCTTGGTGATCAAAATTATATAAAAAATTACCTGTGTCACAACGCAATATACATATAAACAATAACATGAAAGTAGGACCATCTAGAAAGGGAGAAAAATTCTCGAATGTAAACTGAATGAGTTAGAAATCTGAACATTGGATATTTTGCATAGAACATGATTTAGCATTGTGTATAATACACATAGCCAAATACGTAATTAAAAAATTGGTTGTAAAGTCGGTTTACGGACGATAATTTTACGTGATAACGTCATTAGAAAACTTCAGCAGTTGACAAAACAGTTTACGTGTAGGTTGTGTGCTGCCGCTGTCTCTCTTCTACTCAGACGCATCGGCCGATGGAGTGGAAGAGAGATAGATGCGTCACAAGCCGAACGCTTAGGCCGATCATGCCTCTCTATCGCTTATTCCGCGCTCTCGCTTGCACAGGCGGAACGTGACACTTTTTCATGCATGCAGTCGGCGTTCATCAATTTATAAGACGTTATCACGTCAAAATTCAATATTTTAATATTTTATGTGAATGAAATAGAAATGAATATTGACATGAGAATAAAAGATAAACAAACCCACATACATGCTTGCATGTTGACTGTCATTTAGCATTTTGAATAATTCTTATGAAATATAATGTATTTTAAAAGTATTTAATACGACTATAAGCCATGCAGTTTTGTTTACGCTTTGTGGTGCAATCTATTAAAATATTTATTGTATTTCATGGTTTGATGTAATGAAAGAACTAGGACAGGATAATAGCATTGTGAAGCCCTAATAGAATCGGATTTTTTCCCTACTTTATAATCCACATCTTGCTATTGGAAATTCGATTTTATTTCCTTAATGTTTATTTTTTGTAAAATGAGATATTCCTAGTATTTAAGTTTTTTATTGCCAAATTAGTCTACTACCCGTCTCCCCGGAAAATGTCGGTCAATGGATGGTTAAAAAATTAGGCATATTACTTGCACCTTGTCGATCATTTCCTCCTTTATTTTTATTTAATATATGAAGTTAATTTTACCTATTTACTATGAATAGGCTAAATATTAAATTATTGTGGGTATTAGATAAGTCTATTCCTTAAAAAGTAAAATTATAAACAATACAAATATTTTAAACAATGTACGAGGACCCAGTGATTTGTAATATAAAAGTATATATTAAAGTAATATATTTATATGGTATGAGTTTTATTCTGCCGTACGTGTGTTATTATTGCTATTAAAACATTGTGATTGGTATAAACCTCTCCTCTCAGATATTGGCTGAATACTCAAAGCCGATATTTAGAGCAGTGATAGTCCAGTGGATAAAAAACCGGCATATTAACTGATTGGATTTCGGCTCGAATCAGTGCTTCGGATTTATGTACATATTTAGGTATAAATATCACTTGCTCGGCGGTGAAGGTAAACATCGTGCGGAAACCCGCACGTCCAAGATATTATATATCGAAAGACCTTACCTAAGAAAGGTTTTCCCTTTGGGCTATGGAGGTCTGACGATAGTTCTCTATTTAAAAATTAGTATCTTCGCCAATTACTTAGACTTAGATAGCGGACCCCGCTAATCCTAATGGATTTAGAATAGAAAGCAATAACGACAAGAAGAAGAAGCTCTAAGATAAAAAAGTTGTATTAATGATACGATGCTTTTATAAAATTTGCTTTGTTATCTTTAGTTAGAGTATCATAAAATTTGAAATACGTAAATTTATATGAAAACCATTGCAGCCACTATCTTGGTTTTTACTTATTAATTTATATGATGATGACAGTTGATCTTGAAAACTGACGTCCATAACACTATAGCGAATGTTGGCTACCATAGATAACAGAAACAACGGGAGATGTGACGAGGGGGCGTGGTTGGTGTCGCCGCAAAATGCTCAAAACGAGAACATTGCCAAGAACAGTTAGTTAGTTGCAATCAAGTTCGATTGAGATACGTTGCTCCTTGTTTTAGCAAAATGTCAAGTTGTGCTGTTGAATTTGCAAAAATAGAAGTGCAGTGGTTAACTTTAAATCAAATGGAATCACTTATCACCTGTAAGTACAAATAATATTACGTTTTATAAGCATAAATACAAAATTTATTTCAAAAATTCTCCGACGCCATTTCTACCCGAACCTTACCACGATGCAAATTTTAAATAATCAACATCTAATTCTTAAATCATACATTGCTTTTCTACCATTACGCAGTCGCCACCGCTCGTTTCCCAACACGCAATGTAAAGCGAGTGATATTATTAGTTCACTGTGTGTGCAGTTTCGAGATACGGCCGCTTGTTTCTGCCGCCAGTTAGGGGTGCGCTTTGACTTCACTATCGATACGAAGTGTCAATAGACTGCTAGTATTAGATAAAAATTATAAGTCTTTACTATAGTTATTATTTCATCTATATTTTCATCGTCACCCTCGCTGCCAATCCAGCAACTCAACTTCTTGTGACCTCACTAACTCGCATGAAATCAATCATCCTCCAGGGAATTGTTATATAGTATAGTGGGGTTGGCTTTGGTTCTAAGTTGACATTGATCCACTTACACCCCATAAATATTTTATTACAAACATTACACTTCTTGATAGATCATAGATCGATATAACGTTGTCAATATCGACAAAGTCATATCGACCCGCGTGTCCCAGCAAAGTCGCTTTATCAGTGTTTGTAGTAGTGCGTGCTTACTTGGGTGTTGTTTAAATAAACGTCCAATGACAGCGTCTTAACAAAAGTGTGTCGTTGTACTTGTGTGCGTAGAATGACTTCTTTTATTTATTTAAGTGTGTGAGTGTTTTATGATAGTGTGAAACTTGGCGACAACCGTCCCGGTGCAAACTCTCGTAGTATGTCACATCTCCCGTTGTTTCTGTTATCTATGTTGGCTACAATGTCAACAAGCTGACCGGCAACCGCTAAAGCCAGAGCAGAAACGATGGCATGCGGTTCATGTTTCAAGTGGCGAACGTTTTCAGAGACGACCACAGCAGCCGAGGCAGTGATAACCAGATCAGCCATCGCAGCGACGACTACATCTACAAACGCTAGTTAGCATTAACTAAACGGTAGCGGAAGCACACATAGTTAATCAAATTACCTGTAAATAAAAAAAATGTCCGCCGACGAAATAATGTTTAGCTTGAAAACAATCCTTGCCTATTCAAGGTAAATTTAAACAGTAAGAACATTTAGTAACATTTTTATAACTCAAGTTTCATACACAAATTGAAATGGAACTCAGAGTTTAAAAAATCGACATAAACGTACCGTAGGAAACGCGCTGGTATCGTAAATCTTAATAAAACTACTACCATCGTGCTTGCTCGCCTCGACTCCATAATGAAAAAGAATATTGGTATTCTATTAGCGTTTTCGACACTAACAGAAAAAATATAATCGGAATAAGAAAGAAAATAGGTTAATAAAAGTTAACCTGGAATAACAGTGGTAGAGCACCACTCTTTTTCCAGTGTCTCGTTTAATAACTGGTAGGGTGCACCGTAAGCAGGTAAGGTTAACTTTGTCGCTGAAGGTGATAGAGTGCACTTACATTCCTTAATATGTATAGAGTAATCCAATCCTAAGAGAGGTAGGGCGCATCCAAGCAGCCCGTCTGAGGAAGTACCTCCACCTCAAAGAAAACCGCAGCCAAATAACTACTCCCTTGAGGATTATTGTGTTCCTGCGTGAGTGAGGTCACCAGTAAGCTTCTAAGGAGTTACTGTGCTAGCAGCAGAGGTGGCATCGAGTAACACTTAATATATTGCGAGCGTTTATGTGCTACGGTAACCGCTTTCCATCGGGAGGGCCGTATGCGTGTATCCCTCTGGCATCGTATAAAAAAAACTAATTATTATCCATCCAATTATTAGCAAAAAGAAGCAATCTTCAAAATAAATTAGAAATATTTCATGTCAAATGGAATTTTATACGATTAAATTAACGGGGGCGACTTTACTATAACATTGCCGTCAATCTTTTGACGTGATAACGTCTTATAAATAGATGAACGCCGGCTGCACGCACGAAAAAGTGTCACGTCCACCTGAGCCATGCGTGCAAGCGAGAGCGCAGAACAAGCGATAGAGAGACACGATCGGCCTAAGCGTTCGGCTTGTGACGGATCTATCTCTATTCCACTCCATCGGCCGATGCGTCCAAGTAGAAGAGAGACAGCGGCAGCACACGACATACACGTGAACTATTTTGTCAACTGTTGAATGTTTTCTTATGACGTTATCATGTAAAATTATCGTCCGGTAACCGACTTCACAGACAACCAATTTTTTATTTACAATGCTTATTTGCTCGTTTACTTGACTAAGTAGACAAGTTTTCAATGAGTTGCCAAACTGAAAGGTGTTATTTTATACGAGAGAGTTTTATTTGCTTAGGGCAAAATGTGTTCCGCATCTTAAGTTCAAACACAATAGAAGGCGCCGTCCTACTCATTCGATAAATGACACAAGTGTTACTTTGTTTGGATGAATACTCCACAATGAATAAATTCAGTGTAACATCAAATTTCTGTGAATTATATGTGTAAGCAAACCCTGGCCATATACGCTTGCAACACAAATAGTGTCACTCGTGTGTGTTGCTTCGTCTGCCAACATAACACCACTCAGGCGTCTCAATGCTCAATATTCCTGGTGTATCACGCTCAAACTCTACAACCCTTCAGTGTATTGTTATTTACTATAGTTTTAGCCATGTTAAGCAGCATAAGTGACGTGAATTCATTGTCACGAGAAGTTTTCTACCGAGAACTATTAAGTTGTGGAATGAGCTCCCTGCCGAGGTTTTCCCAAGGGACTACAGTATGGGGTTCCTCAAGAAAGTCGTGAAGAGGTTCTTACAGGGTCGGTAACGCAAGAGTGGCACCCCTGGTGTTGCAAAGGCCCATAGGCTACGGTAACTGCTTACTATCAGGCAGGCCGTATGCTTGTTTTCCACCTTAGTGTTATAAAAAATAATTGTCATCCGATAGTCAGGTTTCAATATTATATTGATATTAAATATGTATATTGATATATACGAGTATATTAGGGGTTAAAGTGTGAAATTTCCGATTTATATTGAAAAATTAAATCTCGTTTTTTTTTTAATGTATCCTATATTTCTAAGATATTTGTTTAATGAAAATATTTACCCTCATTTTTTTACACTTCGTCGGGAAGCATACACGCATCACTTGCGCGATGCCTCCTCTGCTTACACAGCAACTTCTTGGGAGCTTACTGGTGACCTCACTCACACGCAGGAACAACAACCCTCTAGGGAGTTGTTATTTGGCGGCGGTTTTTTGTTCGGTGGAGGTACTTCCCCAGACGAGCTACTTTGATGCGCGCCCTACCTCTCTTAAAACATCCAGACCAAGACAAGCAGACATGTTCATGCACACAAATGTTTACCTTGTGTGGGAATCGAACCCACCAGTGTTGGTGTCAATGTCGCGTCATTCACGACTGAGCCACCGAGCTCGTCAGATTTAACTAGACATTACTGCCATCTAATCAGAAGTTTATTTATGCCTTTGCGATAGAACTCTCGGGATCTAGATTCAACAAACTGTGTGAAAGCATTTTGTACTGCCTCCTGGGAAGACAATTTATTACCACGAAAAAAATTGTCCAAATCATGAAATAAATGGTAGTCAGTTGGAACAAAGTCTGGCGAGTACGGAGGATAACGTATTGTTTATAACTGCAGCTCCTGTAGAGTTACAATGGTTTCTCGTGCAATGTGGGATTTTGCGTTATCATGGAGCAATAATGGTGAAGATCGATTCAGGAGTCGGGGCTGTTTTGCTGCCAACAGTAAACATCTACTGTTATTGCTTGACCTGACTTGAGAAAGCTATAGTGAATAACACCATGAAGAGACCACCAAACTGTTACCATTACCTTTTTATTGGTGAGCTTTGCTTTAGGGCACTGTTGCTGTATTTGACCTGTCAGCCATTGCAGTTTTCGGTTACGGTTATCGTTAAGAATCCACTTTTAGTCACATGTCACAATTCGATCACAAGTTTCAAAACGCGTTTCTTTCTGCAGATCAGTCAAATCATGAGGCATCCATTTTTCATATTTTTATATCTTATTGATTTAATGCAAGTGAGTCAATATTGTAGGTTACGTAACGTTAAATCATGCCGCTAATTTCTGGGTAGTTTGACTCGTATCGGCTCTACCATCACCTTCAATTCAGCGTTATTCTCCTGTGTGGGCGGTCTTCTTTTCTATAAACGACTATATTTATTGGTCAATTTTGACTTTCTTTTTACGATAATAGAAAGCTAAGAAATATCTACTAAACTTTGGAATAAAACCTGAAATGGGCTCTATTGAAATAAAGATAAAATAAACATTTTTTTTCAATGAAGTCGGTTAATAAGTAGTCGGATGAAAAGTAAGCACGAAGCTCGGCAAATGGGAGGCGTACCTATACTGTTGGACTTTCGGACACTGAAATAATCATCGGTTCTCAGTGGTTCAGTTAACAGTACTGACTCTTATCTGTTGTAAATTTTAGCCGTATGCGTTTATTGCAAGCGTTTATAAGCTACGGTAACCACTTTACATCAGGTGGGTCATATGCTTATATGCCTCCCGACATAGTATATAAAAAAGGTTCCAAATATTTATTATGTAGTAAAAAATACATGTATGCACCCTTAACCCTTCGAAACCCGGGTGGTCGTATACGACCGCGAAATGTATGGGAAAACGTATATAACGGGTTCTGACTGCTCAATGCACGTCGTTTAATAATACTCGTATATTAAATTGACTATGTTTATGAATTATATCATAGGGAGTTGTTATCTGTGAGGTTAAGCTAAACCTCCCAGATAACAACTCTCTAGAGTATCGTTGTGTGCCTGCGAATGAGTTATCAGGGAGCTCGTATTGTCTTAGGTTTTCGCGATTGTTACACATTGAATTAAACAATTTTTAACGGAAGTATCGCGTGTTTTATTTATTTGGAAGAACTGGCAGACTGTCGTCCTGCGACCACGGACGCTGCAAAGCGTTCGAAACGTCAGGTTCAACAAAATAAATAAAACACGCGATACTTCCGTTAAAAACTTTTTATCAGGGAGCTCCTGAGATGTTGGTGTATTAGTAACAGGAGTCGCTTTGCGCAAATGATACTTATGTATTGCAAGAGTTCATAGGTTACGGTAACTACTTTACATCAGGTGGGCCGTATGCTGGTCTACCCCCCGACCTTATATAAAAATATGATAAAACGAAACTGATTCGTTTATGGCAAAATTGAAAACATAGATTAATAAGGAAGGTGGACTGTACGAACGTACTGAACAATAGCAACAAAATCGCGTTGATATTTGCCTTAATTTAATGAAAGTTATACAAACAACATACATCTGAATCGGATGGAGATTGTTGGTGAAAAGACTCTGATTGTGAATATATAACTAGTCTAGCCATAGATACTATTACAATAGAAACTTTTCTTTTTTTTCAACACTTTAAATATTTTAAATTTGGAACACGTTTATTATGTTAAACTATGTAAAAAATTCCTTCGATTTCAAGCTGTTTTACATATTTTTTCGTGTTTATTATCAAATTACAATATGGAATGGGGTGTTAAAAAAATTATGATTGCAGTGATTATCTTCCACAAAGTGGGTATGGATCCGTCGCTCATATTCAAGACACGTCAAAAGTTTGGTATCAGCCGTATGTTCGTATATCGTACTATAGACAGATATACCAACACTTTCTCTGTTGAAGACCATAATAAATCGGGGCGACCGCGTACTGTTAGAACTACAAAGGTTGTTAATGCTGTTAAAGGCAGAAATCGCCGAAACCTCATTAGGAAACAAAAAATGTTATCGCGAGAAATGAGGATTCCCGCTGAGACTCTGTCGCGTAAAATAAAACAAAACCTGAAGCGCGGCGCTTATCGTCGATATACAGATATGCCCTAAGTCAATCCCTACAGTTGAAGAGAGTGGATCGATCAAAACGATCAAAATTTTTACTGATGAAAAAAAAATCACTATTAAAGAGCACTACAACAAGCAAAATGACAAAGTGCTCACACATTTCTAAAGAAGCCGACGCTTGCCCATACACAGTGTCATGGATTGTCCGTGTAAATCTTTCCTATGAAATGATTGCAATTCCTTTTTTAAGCAAGTCTAGTGAATATAGTAGGTGACGAAGATTTTCCAATCGTATACAGGAGATTGCACTAGAAACTCTGAATAATTTCCATTTCATTCTGGTTTCACATAACTTTTTCTAAGGCACACATTTTAAATCCTATGAATCTGTGAAAACTAATTTACAGAGTTCATCGATTTTCATGACCAGGATTGCTATTGCAGAAGCATCAATGAATATCAATTAAAATTACAAAGTCCATCAATAATAATGAGCTTTGATTATTCAAATAAAATATGACAAAAACATGTTTAAATTGCATGCAATTGCAGTTACATAAAATAAAGTTTTACTTGTGCTATATGTATTTGTTACTAACACCAAATTGAATATGAGTCGAGTGTAGTCCATGAACCACAGTTGTATGGAATACTCTACTCGTACCTTTGATAGAACACGGACACTATTAGAGATACATACAATTTCGCTCATTTAACAAACTTAGAAAAAAATCTAAATGTTTTTAACTGCCTGATGTTAAACAGTCACCGTAGCCTATGGACATTTGCAACACCAGGGGCGTCACTCATGCGTTGCCGACCCTCTAAAAATCTCTTCACGCATTTCTTGAAGAACTCCATGCTGTAGTTCCTTGGAAAAACCTCGGCTGGGAGCTCATTCCACAGCTTGAGTGTTCTCGGAAGAAAACTTCTCTGGAACCGCAACGTACGCGACCATAGCGGTTCAAGCGTGTGAGGGTGAACTCCCCGCCGCCGGCGAGCGGTGCGGTTATAAAAAGTAGCCGTCGGTATTATTTCGAACAACTCTTCAGAACACAACCCGTTGTACAATCGGTAGAACACACAAAGGGAGGCAAAGTCTCTCCTTAAACTTAAGGGTTCAATACCGTGTGTAAGCTTAGGATTGTCGACAATTCTCACAGCTCGTCTCTGATTCGAATCACACGGTCCAAGCTGGTATTCAGGTGCTCCCACCCAAAGGTGACTGCAGCACTCCAAGTGCGGTCTGACTTGAGACTTATATAATGTAAGTCTTTGCCCCGCACTGAAGTACTGCTTAGCCCTGTTGAGCACACCAAGTTTTTTCGACGCCAGCTTGACCTGCTCCTCCAGGTGATTTCGATATTGCACATCACTGGAGATCTCGACGCCAAGCATCCTAATACTTTTGGTGATGGTAAGAGGTGTGTTCTGGAATTTAGGAACCACAGCAAATGGAGTTTTCTTAGCGGTGAACGCGCAAACTTGTGTCTTCTTGGGGTTGAATTCGACCAAGTTAAGCCGCCCCCAGTCGGATATTTTAGACAGAGTACCATCCATTTCAGACACAAGTTTGTCGCGGCTTTCCTCCACAAGGGAACGAGGGATGTTTGCACGGCCTGTATAATAAGTATCCCCGGTGCTATCGTCCTTTAATGAACATGTCTCAAATAACTACAGTGTGTACTTAATTCATACAAAGGCAACTAATTTTAGAGCAATGCGATGCAGAATAAGGCGATCTTCTTCTTCTCAGCGTAATCCCATTTCAAAATCCATTCGGGGTTCGCTACTTTAGCTTAAAAAATTGACAATGTATTCATTTTAACATGGAGCGACAGCCGTCAGACCGCCATCGCGCCACCATCCAGAGGGAAAACCAGACCTTTCTTAAGTTAGGTCACACGTCTTTACAAAATATAATTTCTTGGATGTGCGGATTTCCTCTTGTTTGTATGCATACAATAATGAATGCAAAAAAGAACTTAAAATGGCAAGATTAAACTTTCAACATTAAAATTTCAAGAGTTACAATTGTGCCGTTTTTCTACCGGAGGTGTGTATTGTTCGGAACGGTCAGTCAGGTGGTAACGTGAATATCACCGTTCAGATCACACCCCGGCCATGATTTGTATCCATAATACAAAGGGAGGAGCAACGTCTTCGTGTCTTTAAAGTGCGCTATAAAAAGGTAATGAAGAAAACGTAAGATGCTCGTTAATGAAATTATTTTCCCATCATAAAGACGGAGTGGTCGTAGGTGAATGGCAGGCCACAGTCGGCGGAATGCGAGTACAGGGGGCGCACGTGTCTGTACAGTCGGCCCCGCGCGCCTCGCCGCGCGTCTACCCGACTTTTTACTAATATTGCAAACTTGTGTACTATTATATACTTTAATTGCTTACTTCAATGCAACTTGTGATAAGTGTAAATTTATGTGACAGTATTGAATTACACATGTAATTTTATCCACGTCGGAGTGGTTTTATTTCCGCGTGGCAGGTAAATAATATATTTTTACATTATTTCCTAGACATTTGCTCGGCCAGTAGAATAATTCACCGCCGTGAATAACAATGAATACAAGTCCGTATTTACGTTTGTGAATAGAGGGAATGTTTATTACAGTCTTAAAAACATGTTTACACTTTTTTACGTTCAAAAAATTCAGTAGTAATGTTTCCTCAAAGTGAGGTGAAATTTGTATATTTTTGTAATATGTAAACAAATAGGACGTTGTTTAAATAGCTATATTGTAAGATACGATAAATGCGAGCTCAACCGCGCACTAACTCTTAAGACTTATTTCGTTATATTTGCTTTAGTCTTTCAGATGATCGTACAAGCTCGAGTTGGTTGGTTTATATTTTTCCGAATGTTCAAAGTAAACGAACAAAATTTGTTGATAAAATTAAGCAGCGTCGATCGCAGCTTCTTTTTGGATGGGTTTATCGGAGGACACCTTAAGTTATCGATCACGGCTGTTGTTGATTGGTCACAGTCATTAAGTCATTAAGTCAATGGCCTTCGAGCGACTTGAAAATACTGGCTTCGAAAGCAGTGTGGGGGAGTATAGTCTAAACTTCTCAGTTCGCAGGATACTGTCCTCTTCTGTCCCTACAGTGAAATAAGCAAGGGTTGGTGTAATAATATTAGTATAAATGAATAATATTGTGAATTACATAACGTTATCTTGCCCCAAACTGAGTACAACTTGCATTGGTACCAGTGAACATCTTAACATACGTAAATATTTTTTTTTTATAAATACAATATGTATTTATATGATACATAGAACACAACCTCTATGTGACCTATGTAGATGATTAGACGTAAGTACGTAGTTACAAAAAATGTTTACTCGTTTATATAATGTCGGGAAACAATCAAGTATAAGACCCACTTAAAATGGTAACCGTAGCTTATGAACGCGTACGATACAAGAACGATTATGACGTGCTCGGTACCGCCTCGGTTAATAATGCGACTTTGACACCAACGCTCGTGGGTTCGATTCCCACACAGGACAAACATTTGTGTGCATGAACATGTCTGTTTGTCTTAGTGTTTGTCTCTTAAAAACATGGATGTTTTAGGTAGGGCGCATCAGAACGGCCAGTCTGGTGAAGTGACCTCCACCTCACAAAAAACCGCAGCCAAATAACAACTCCTGTTGTTGTGTTCCTGCGCGTGAGTGAGGTCACCAGTAAGCTCCTCAGGTGTTGCTGTGTTAGCAGCAGAGACGGCATCGGGCGAGCGATACTTAATGTACTGTTAGCGTTCATAGACTACGATAAACACTTAATATCAGGTGTGTCATGTTGTGCTTGCATGCCTCCCAACGTTGAATATACAAAACAATATCGAATGAGTCCTGGTGGTATAGTGGCTATTGGTATCCACTCCGCTACCGGGCTCATCTTATTCACTGGAATTGCAGTGGTCGCGATCATAGCAACGATTTTTTTTCAAAAACCCTTGAATTGTGAAATGAACTTCCTGTCGTGGTTTTTACACAAGACTTGAAGTTTCGTGAAGCACGAGACTCTTGACGAGCTCGGTGGCTCAGTCGTTAATGACGCTACTTTGACACCAATGCTCGTGGGTTCGATTCCCACACAAGGCAAACATTTGTGTGCATGAACATGTCTGTTTGTCTTGGTCTGGATGATTTAAGAGAGGTACCTATACCTATAACAACTCCCTAGAGGGTTGTTGTGTTAATGCGTGTGAGTTAGGTCACCAGTAAGCTCCCAAGGTGATGCTGTGTAAGCAGCAGAGGAGGCGAGTGATACTTAATATATTACAAGCGTTAATAGGCTACGGTACCCGCTTTACATAAGGTGGGCCGTATGCTTGTATGCCTCCCGACGTAGTATAAAAAAAACACAAAGGCCCAGCCTCGTGTCACAATATCTATTAATCAATCAATATATTTATATGCGTAAAATGTAGATATTGACATTCCCATATACATTTTGCTACAATGCAAAATTATAAAATAATAAACATTCAATTTACAACATCATATAAAATTTCAAATATCCCATAAAAATCATTAACTTTAAAATACTATATTAAACCAGTTGAGAATGCGCAAGCTTGCATTGCCAGAGGAACACCTGGCTCGTCAATTATATAACAATTCAAGTTTTTTAAAATTTGTCAGGCATTTTGACCATATTCCTTAAGAGACAGGAACGGTGTTCCTGAACATTCCTATTCTACTTTTTCAGAATCGGAATCTGAAGTCGAAATTTGAATATTCGAAAAAAAGCGACACAATATTTAGTTTTAAATCTTTGATAATATATAATATTAAAACCTTTGATAAATAGACTTATTAGAGGTTATTGCTTCACATCAGGTGAGCCGTGTACTTGTATGTCTCCCGACGTTGTATAAAAACAAATAGATACTGGGACCGTAGAAACTAAAGAATGACATAGATCACTTAATATGACAATAGCGCGGTCTTAACTAACTAGTTTATATCATTAGTGTGGATTAACATTATACAAATCTATGGTTACTTCTGCCCCAATCGGCTACGAAAATTATAGAATATTCACGTCTTCACATAGTGACAGATTTTACCTATCTAATCGCAGTTGGTTTGCTTTTCTTGGGATATTGCCCAGGGCCGGAAATTTCAACTGAAATATCAGTCATTATCGAAATCAAAATCTTATAGATTTAGCCATATAGCTCACAAACGTAATCCAGTCTTAACATATTACTTTAAACGAGCAATTCGTGCATCATCATCATCCGAACGTTATTCCCGGTTGCATCTTACGCTTTCGTATCGGAGTCCGGGCTCCGCTTTCAGAATTTTATCACTCCACTTCGCGCGGTCTTCGGCATTCCTAGCTGTCAGACCATTGGCACGCATGTCATTCCTTACGACGTCAAGTCAACATTTGTTAGGCTCCTTCTACCTCGGCCTGGTGGAGGCGGCATGGCTGGACATTGGTCCCCACGTAACTTGCCGGTTTTCGTAAGATGTAGTGCATACCAGTGTAGGCAATGCTCTTGCAGTTTGTCTGCTATGTCACGGACGTGAAGGCTACCATGAAAACTATATAGGCTATAAGGATTTGGGTCAAATTTTGAATTTAAATAGGATTTTGCTTTTTATTTTACCTATTTAAGTGTATTTCCTGAACTGAAAAGACGCGATGTTACACAAAATAAAATCGAGGCATGCACCGTTGGTTCGGACATGTAGAAGTAATGCAGGATAAAAGAATGACAAAGCAGATACAACGTAAAATTGGAGGGTTGTAGGAGCCGAGGAAGGCCAATACCTACCTGCCATGACCAAATTGATCGTATTCTATCAGAAGGTGATGTCAGGAGCCTTAGAAACCGGCGAACATGCATAAGCAGAGCAATGAATGTTAAAGAAGCGAGTGAGGTGTGTAAGGATCGAGTCGCGTGGCACTCGGTTACCTACCCCGCCAGGGATTTGCCGTTATGTTACAGATAGATACAGATATTATAAAAACACAAATAACGCTGAACGTAGCTCGTTGTCCATATACTTAAGATGAACATTATTCAGACCAATTTTATGTGTTTATTTTAGTGGTAATCTTCTTCGGTCGTAGAGATCCGAATTCACCGTCGTCTTTGCTGAAGATGAACGTCATTAACCTAAATCAAAGTTTGATATTCAGCATAATAAATGTGATTGCAATCGTCTACATCATTAGCAGGAGGTCCCCTATCACAATATGATGTTCTAAGTACCCTGAATCTCGAGTAGACATACCTACTTTTATTGCGAAATACTGAACGAAGCAGGCTGCAGGCAGAAGTCCGTGTGCACACACATCGTATATACGTCGCTTACTTAGTAGAGTCTTTGTTTGTTGTTTCGGTTGTAGAGATCCGAACTCACCGTTGTCTTTGTTGAAAATGAACGTCATTAATCTAAGTTTGATTTTCAGCATTAATAAATCCGATTGCAGTCATCTTCATGATTAGCAGGAGGTCTCTTGATCGCATTCGATTTACTAAGTACCCTGAATCTAGAGCAGACATACCTAATTTTATAGCGAAATACTGAACGAAGTTGCATGCAGAGGTCCGTGTGCATATATTTCGTATATACGTCGCTTACTTAGTAGAGACTTTGTTTGTTTCATATGCTCATTATAGACTTATACTAATGAGAAATTATCAAGTAATGACTAGTTATAATCAATGTAAATGTAAAAATGATGGAATAGATGCACGTAACTTAAACAAAATCGATCGCTATGGATGGTTCAAGTCCTTGCCAGTAAAGGGCACGTTAAGCAAAGGTAGGAACGTATCAGACCAGCTTGACTATCTCCATCAATGCCGCAGCTAAATAACAACTCCCTAGCAGGTTATTGTACTCCTGCAGATACTTTCTGTACTGTAACCATTCATAGTCTACGATAGTCACTATAAATTAGGTGGTCAGTATGCTACTTTTTTACACAAAGTAGGGAGGCGTGCAAGCTTCTTCCTAAACCTCCACTAAAGTCTAAAAAAGATAGTCATAACTTAAAAACTTACCAATTGCTATATATATATTATATATTGTAATATCAAATTGACGATTTGGAAAGATACCTATACTGGCAATTTTCTTTCGGCATTTCTTTTTCCCCAATGGTCATTCCAGAAATACTAATATTTAAAGAGAAAAATAATAAATAAGATAATTAAATTAGGCGTAGTAATATTTAAAAAAAGTAATACGTGTGAAGTGCCCACAAGAGTAATCGATTCTTTTAGGTTTAGCATGTCAATGACGAGAAAATCGCATACAGAAGTTTCAACCTTTAACAAATGTCAGACTGGCTTTAACGACTTCAAGGATTTCAATCCGTGGTCCGGTTATTGACGAATTTGACGACTGAACTGTCAAACTGTATTTAGTGCGATTTTCTTTTCAACTCTCTCTCTACTATTGTCAGCAGCATTCTTGTCAGCAGTCATTTGAATTTTCCTAACGTTCGTTCCATGTTGCTTGATTTTCGTGATATTTGTCTTCATAACGTTGACTTTTTAACGTTGACTTCATAAATATAATAGGAATACCGAAACACAGATTTAGTTATCACTTGTTCAGCAGTAAAGAAAACCACCGCGTCAAAGATTAATAAAGTCAATTATATTTCGAAAGACCGTGCGACCTAACCTAAGAACGGTCTGATTTTCCATCTGGGTCGTGGTGATCTGACGGCTGTCGCCCAATATCGAATTCAGTACCTGCTTTAAACTCTTACGTGTCTGTGGATCTGCCAGTCCGCTACAGGGATTAATCTCAGAATAGTCATTATAGTTACATAACTCGCTAATTCCCACATGTTCAATATATATTTTTTTTATCACATCTGTAGAATAGGTAAACGAGCTTACAGCCCATGGAAAAATGGTTTCCGTGGCCTGTGAAAACTTGCGATACAACGAGTAGGTATCGCTCACGTGTAGCCACCACAGATGTGTTAGCAGCGTGGTAACACATCAACTCCTCAGGATTTTACAAGTCTCCAAATGCTCTTATTCATACTTTAGAAACGCTACAGTGATTAAACTTCTTGGTTCTAGCGAAAACTCTATTCATTTTCCTTAACCGTTTTATATTTCCTGGTACATACTTCCCGTTCATTTCTATAAAATGATTCCGAGCGAAAAATATGCATAAATCAAGAAACTTAGGGTATATGTATTACAAGTTATAAGTGATAAAACAAACAGATTTCATATTACTGTTGTAAATTAAAATTTAATTACATTTTTTTTATTTACATTGTATAAAAGAGTATTATGTATCACTCACACGTTGCCAACATATCAAATTCTCAGGAGCTTACTAGTGACCTCACTCATTCGCAGGAACAACAACCCGCCAACAGTTGTTATTTGATGGAGTTGTTCCGTGAGGTGGAGGTACTTCCCCAGTCGGGCTGCTTCGATGGATTCTGCCTCTCTTACAACGGACCCTCGTTTGATTATATACAGCAGGGTGCACCATGTACAGATGAGATAAGCTTTGATATGTAAGTCACTTTTTTTATATACCACGTCGGGAAGCGTGCGAGCAGACGGTCCAGCTGATGTAAAGCTGTTACCGTAACCTATGACCGCTTGCAATACGAAGTACACTCGCGCGTTACCTGCTAGATAACACAGCAACTCCTTAGGAACTTACCGGTAACCGCACTCACACCTAGAAATACATCTAACATGCAAGCATACGGCCCACCTAATACCTATGATCGCTAGCCATACTTTAAGTATCGCTCACGCGATTTCACCTCTGCTGCTAACACAGCAAATCCTTGGAGCTCACTTGTTATTTTTCGGTTTCCTGTGAGATAAAGCATGGCGACTCTAACGCTAGTCATAACATGCGCCCGATATTATAGCTGAGTTAGCAAGTAGAGCCGATAAGTCCTGCGTGGCGCGAAGGTTTGCTACAGAGCACCAATGTATTTTTAGTTATTATTAACTCTTCGGTCTTAGAATAAAGATACTTTTATTTAAAAAATCAAATAATTTATATTTTTAAAACACCCTCCGGGTCACGTACCTACCACTTGTCTAAGTACTTACCAGTCAGGCAGCTTTGATACGCCTTACCTCTATTGAACACACACACTCACTTACATCCCAACATCTATGATTTCATTTATTCTCTTTTAGAAAAAATGATATTTTGTTCTGGTCCTCTCTCTGAATTGTACTACTTTAAACCTGTGTTCCCCAACTATAGGTCCGCAGACTACAAATGTTCCGTAAGAGCAAAAACGTGGTTAAGTCTTTCATTATAATTTTATTTTATTTTAAACTATTATTCGTTATAAATAGTACACGCACATTTTTTTAACCAAACCGAATCTAGTTTCCTCCTACGAATGTTATATTTGCCATTGCAAAAGTTAAATTAGTTTTATGTTTGGTTTTACAATCAGATTCATAAAAAAACAATTATATAGTTTGTGTTCCTACGAGCAACAAAAACATCAAACAACAACAAACAGTGGTCCCTGATCAATGAAAGGTTGGGAACCACTGCTATATACGAGCAATTCTTACACGAAGTTTTTTGTATACGTTTATGAAGCATTTTCTATATGTTTGGCTTTTAAGTTTATTTATGAAGGTGTCTTCTCTGAAAAAGACAATTTTAAACAAAAAAACATGTAATACGTCGAGCGAAGCTCTTTCGCTCAGATGCCATACTATTCTAATGTTGGTTTTCATTTCTCTATATAGTATTCTTTCATAATTATACTAGTGATTGCAGTTGATATGGTGTTTTTGAATATCACGAAAATATCTACATAAATATATTTACTCACAATTTTATATTATTATTGTCATCTGTAGAAGATTGTATAAAATATTATTTTCATTTAATTACTTATTACATAATATGACGAGCTCGGTGGTAGAGAGATTAGCAGTGCTGCTTTGACACCAAAACTTGTCGGTTCGATTCCCGCACAGGACAAACATTTGCGTGCATGAACACGGTCTGGTTGTTTTTAAAAGAGGTAGGTCGCATTAAAGTAGCCTGTCCGGTGAAGTGCCTCCACCTCACAGATAACCACAGATTAATAACAACTTCCTGGAATATTGCTGTACTCCTGCGAATGAGTGGGGTTACCGGTAGGCTCATGAGGACTTGCAGTATGGCAGTGAAGTAATATATTGCAGGCGTTCATAGATTGCGGTAACCAGTTTACATCAAGTTGACGTATGTATGTTTATCTTCCGCCATTTGTATGAAAAAACAACTAGCCAAGTTCAACCATACCTGTATTTCATCCTGTTAACTAGCAAACGAAGTTCTGGTGTCTGTCTGTGTCTGTGAATGGTAAGAAACAGCCTGTCTGGAGATATAGCTGAACCTTACGAAATACTTCAGTCAAATATTAGCTTATTAGAGAGCGTGTTGGCGCATTGTTATCCCCACTGCTGAAACATTAACTCCTTCTCATCTTATCAGCAACATCACTCACGCGCAGGAACACAACCTCAGTTAATGTTTCACTTCGAATTGTCTTGTTCCCTGAATCCTTTACTTAAATCCGCAACCATTGACTCCTTCCCATACTGAACCTTTCTCCTTTTCTCTCATATCGATGAAGGAAATACGCTCAGGAAATACTTTAAATAAATATATTAATCAAATCTAAGGCTGCGATGACGTAAGTAGGAAAATAATTAATTTGTTACGGGAAATATTTCTCCCTATCTAATATGACTAAGTACTCCATTACTATTTGAAGAAAAGGGAGTTCATAAATCGGACGGTAGTCACTTACGGAAGTAGGAAAAAGGATGGAACGTCCTCCCAGCACGTAGAAAACGAATCGGTCGAGATGGAACAATAGGATTTGTACGAGTATGTTGATAGAAGAGGAGTGGGAAAATTAAAAAAAAATTGATCTAGATCGATATATTTCGAGATTTGACCACTCTCATACTTGCTTGGTCCTCATAATTGACTGTTTGATGAATGTAGCGTCGCTGGGTATGTTTGTGGAATCTGTTGTATATAATACGTCATCTGTTAATCAGGTAGTAAGAAAATTGTTAATGTTTCTTAGTTATAGGTAGGGCAGTAAGTCGTCGTTGTAAACGGAGTTAACTATGAGTTTTAAGAGAGGTTAACAGCCCGATAAGGAAAGTATCTACACTCATCGAAAATTGCATCAAAATAACAACTACTTGCGAGTGAGTAAGGTTACCAGTAAGCTCTTGACGAATCACCACGTTGGCCGACGCTAAATAAAAAAAAAAATCGGCCAAGTGCGAGTCGGACTCGCGCACGAAGGGTTCCGTACCATTATCTATAAAAACGGCAAAAAAAAATCACGTTTGTTGTATGGGAGCCCCCTTAAATATTTATTTTATTCTATTTTTTAGTATTTGTTGTTATAGCGGCAACAGAAATACATCATCTGTGAAAATTTCAACTGTCTAACTATCACGGTTCATGAGATACAGCCTGGTGACAAACGGACGGACGGACGGACAGCGGAGCCTCAGTAATAGGGTTCCGTTTTACCCTTTGGGTACGGAACCCTAAAAATAACACACAAAACTTCGCAGGTCATCGTCAATATTATCCATTCAACATACATGATAATTAGCATTACACACTTATTTCTGTTACTATTTGCCAGTTTTCCCACTTATTATGCTCAGTACCCTACCGCCTAAGCTGAAGATTCAGAGTCAAATAAACTCCTTGAATTATCTTCTGCTGAGAAGGTAAAGCCTTCTTTGAATATTATGTTGAATTACAAACAAACATACGGCCCGTCTGATGTTTTGAAGATGTTACCGAGAGACTATGAACTCTAGTCATACAAAAAGTTTCGCTCGAGTGATACCACTCTTGCTGCAGGCACAGCGAGTCCTAACGAGTTTACAGATATTTCGCTCACTCGCAAGGCCACAGCAAAGACAACCTGGCCTTAGCAACCCATCAGGGAGTTATTTGACTGCGATGTTCTTGAAGTATTCATACATAGTTTGATTGCTTATTAAAAACCGTAAAACTCCCTCGCTAGGGTCTCGTTTATTAGTTGGTAACCATGAACATAATAATGAGTTACCACGTAATTGGTTGAAATTGTTGAACGAATAGTATTTTTTTTAGATTTCAACAGATGTAATGTGAAGGATAGGTTTCCATTTAGTTCTGGGCTCAGGTATATATAACATGAAAGTAATAAACTTAGTGCAATAAACTTAGAGCAATCCTCAGTAAATTGGTTATACTAAAACATAGACTACCTTATAACACACTAAGACTTGTATATGGCACTCGCGGTCTCGGTGATCAGCTATGGCTTGAGCAGCTATGGTAGGACATCCAAAACGTGTATTATGGATGTCTATAATCTTCAATTAAGAATTTTAAAAACCATTATACCACTTAATATCAGAAAGCTGTATAAAAATAATGACGCAGCCATATTTAAGTACTGCAAAGTTATTAATGTCTTCGATAAAGTCAAACTCCTTGTATTAACTGAATGTAAACAACCAGCTCAATTAGAGATAAAATCAAGACCTAGTAATCTAAGATCGTTGAGATCAAACACATACGTACTGCCTAAATTTATCAATACGTATGGTACACGAACTTCTAATTATCTCATTCCGTGTTACCTAAATGAAACTATACCACAAATTCAAGATATGTACACAAAAAGTAAAATGTTTGTACTGAAAAAACGACTTAAAACACTGTATGTCAGCGACCAACCGACACTAAGATAAGCCCTGTGAGGCTTCTAGGGTGCGGTTTTATGTACAATATATTATGAAATAATTTTGAATAAATGAAAAAAAAAATGACATTTAATGGAAATACAGAATATCAACTCTTCGCTGACTGTTTAATGATATTTGGTGACGGAGTAACGAAGATACTACTCGTAGTAGTAATGTACAAGATATGTTATATTTCACAAAGCAATAATTTGTCTGTATTCAATATTATTTTTGTCATTTCTATTGTATACAATTTATTCCGTTGTAGCAACAGACATGTTCAAGCACACAAATGTTTATCTTGTGTGGGAATCGAACCCTCGGGCGTTGGTTTCAAAGTCATTCACGACTGAGCCACCGAGCTCACCAAAACCACCGACACTGGGAGTAAACATTATAATGAAAGACTTAAAAGGGCTAATAATAGAAATCAGTAGCCTTCATTCGCAAAATACGTATACAAATTGTAATGAGAAAGTATCCACTGTCTGCGTATAAGAGTTCATAGGGATATTCTTGTGAAATGACTAACGATGTAAAGAACACACAAATGTTGATAAGAAAGAAGTTATCAGAAAAAATAATAAAGATGTAGCCTATTCAACACTCATTGAGCAGGATAAGTGGATTAGAAAATATGACCCTTTTCTAACTTTTCTATGTGTAGATAGTTGGATTAGTTGTCCGTAGGGCCTAAAGTACTCGGCTTTTTTGTACGGTAAAATTTTTCACTTTCTTGTGATTAGAATGCGTGGTTTGTATACTAATGATCAAAACACTCAGTGTGTACAGATTGAGTAAAATTACTTCCATGAACAATTTGGGAGCCTTAATGGAAAGGAATAAATAATAGGATAAGAATTCAGGTGTACTTCATTATTTTGGGAGCCAAAAGGGAAAGGAAGGCATTTATCCATAGAGCTAAATCCTACTTTGACATCACATGGTGCACACTGCCGTTTAGCAAATGAAACTCTGGTGAAAATGTAATATTATACAGCTCTATCGAATATTAAGCTGCTGACCCCATATGCCCGCTACGTCGTTTTGTGTAATTACAGAGTTAATGATTTCAGACAGACACTGTCAAGCAAAGAATACGTGTTAGTGACAAAAACCTCAATATCTAAAATATTGGACCTAGCTCTAAGAAATTAAGGCTGTAATTATGTACAATTTTCATAGTGTTTAATCGTTTAAACAGAGCTCATAATAGAAACTAGTTTCGTTAATTTATTTTAAACAAAGTAGTTAAGTAAAAATAAGCATTTCTCACTAGATTTCGAGGTTGTTTTACAAGTTTATTGTATCAGATATGCAATTCTCGCACGTTTCTGTACTATATATTGCCCCCACGAGCTGTTAACATGACTATTATTCTATTTGGCATGCTTCCCACTATATTTCTGAGCCGATTCAGAGGAATATTCTTCCATTCCTCTTACAGTTCACGAAGTGTGACTGAACGGAAAGTCCGCTGGCGTACTCGTCGTAATTGTAACAATTGGATAACAAATAAAAAACCTATTTTATGAAGTCCTATGTCCTAGTAATATTTTTGAAAAAAAATCATAACGGACTGACAGACATTTCTTTAAATCGATTATTTTGAACTTAAACGCTTCTCTTTGAATGCATTTCCATCAAAATCTTGAGTCGAAAAAAACCACTGTTACAACACTTTCATAATGGTTTTCAAAAAAAAAAACTTTATTTTTCAATCTTTTTTGAGATTGAGATAATTTTTACTTTCTTCCCGAATTTCAAGCTTCAAAAAAGGGGATGACGGAAAGGTACGAGTAGCATGTGCAAAATCAAACTCACTAACTAGTCAACCTATATTTAAAATAAAAGTGTGTTTTTATGCCAAATTAAATTGTTTGCAAATTTTTAGCATGTTATTTATAGTATGATTTTTATCGTTGAAATCTTACATTCAATGCTTGTGAATAAGCGATATCGCGCAAAAAGGTAAGTATGTATGTGTATAATAAAGAGAGTCACCAAATGTGCCTATTATATTCTTGTTCAGTCAGTTCACTCGTCACATTTTAGTAAAAGAAAAACACGTTAAACATCGTGATAACACACACGGTTCAGTTAATTATGTTTTCTTGCTAAATTCTAAATGCTATGTACTAGTTTGCCTGACGATCTAGAAAATGTATGTTGTAATAACAGACTATTCCCATCAAATCTGCACACGTAATTACTATGTAAATAATCTACAAATGGAACACTATATAAGCACGCATATATTTGTGCCTATCTACCTGAGAACCGAGCGCCACGCGACTCGATCCTTACATACCTCACTCGCTTCTTTAACATTCATTGCTCTTTTTATGCACGCTCGCCGGCTTCTAGAGCTCCTGAAATCACCTTCTGATAGAACACGACCAATTTGATCATGGTAGGTAAGTCTTGGCCTTCCTCGGCTCCTATATCCATCCACTTTTACATTGTATATCTGCTTCGTCATTCTTTTATCCTGCATTCTTTCTACTTGTCCGAACCAACGGAGCATGCCTCTTCTTATTTTAACACCGACGCTCTCTTTCAGACCAACTCTGCTTCTAACCTCATCATTGCCATACCCAACTCTCGCTTCCATAAGTAAGCGGTGGCACCAGCACTGCATTGTGTATAGACATCTGCGCCTTCTGGCTCAGGTTTTTACTGCCAAGAAGTTTTCCCAACGTTCCATTCACACTATTCCCAGCACTCACTCGCCTTTCCACATATGCGGTGTACCTTCCATCCGTGCTGAAAGCGCATCCAAGATATACAAACTCATCCACTTGTTCCAACACTTCATCATCTACCGAAATCCTTACATTGGTTCTGGTTTCTTTTCTTTCAAATACCATTATATCTGTTTTCTTCGCATTCAATGGTAAGCCTTCCTTCGTACATTCGTCTTTCATCATTGTGACTAGTGTTTGCAGCTCAGATGGTGTTTCTGCTAATAGAACGGCATCATCTGCATACAGCAGACAGTTCACCACTAGGTCACCCATGCGTAATCCTATATTCGTCGATCTTATTCTCTGTAGATAACTATCGAGATACAGAATAAACAGCCTAGCAGACAACATGCAACCCTGTTTGACACCAATTTTGACATCAAACCAGGGTGATATGTTGCCATCTATTCGCATACATGCTGAGCAATCCTTGTAGGTGGACTGCACTGCACGGAGCAGTGAGCCGTCAATCCCATATCTCGGTAATATGTACCACCGTTCCTTTCGCACAATCCTATCAAGTGCCTTCTCAAGATTCACAAAACCGCAGAAAACCTTCTGGTCTGGGGCCAGATGCTTCTCTACGAGATTGTGGAGCGAGAAACTTGATCCGTACATCTTCTTCCATTTCAGAATCCTCCCTGTGCCTCCCACAGCATTTCGTTAAATTTCACCCTCATTCTCCTTTCAATCATCTTTCCATATACTTTTGCTGCTAAGCTGATCAAACTGATGGCTCTATAGCTGGCGCAGTCCATGCGTGATCCCTTGCCTTTATACAAGGGAACGATGACTGCACGTCCCCAGTCCATTGGGACCCTTCCAGTTCTCCAGCATAGATTGCATAAGTACCAGAAGGCGTCCCGGACGTAGGTGCCACCTAGTTAGATCATCTCAGCTGTAATCATGTCAATTCCCGCAGACTTTCCATTTTTCAAACTTCGTATCGACTATTCTATCTCATCCATAGTTATACCTTCATCGGACGCCGTCAACGTGGAGTGAGCATCAGACTCACTCTCATTGTCAGCGTCCGAGGCATATTCATACATTTCTTCAAAATATTCACTCCACCGTTCTAACACTTCCTGAGTGAACACTTTGCAAGTATGATACCAGCTTTAGACTTAATCTTGTTCATATTGGACGCCGACGAACTACTCCGAGACTCCGAGGTAAAGACCTCTCTCCAAAAGAGTTTGGTATTTGCCTCGAAGTTTATCGTCAGCCTCTCTTCCTCATTCATAATTTGTCTTTCACGCTTCTCTCTCACTAAAGCCTTGGTTTCATTCTTGCATAGACGGTACATTTCTTTCTTCTTCTCTCTCATACTTTCATTTAAGGGCAAAGATGATACATAATCTGCAGGCCAAGCTTTCCTCTTTTTGCTTCGGAGGATTCAACCTCCGCATCCCACCAGGCATCTCCTTTCAATGTTTTATGCCTCTTTGCGCATCCACATGCTTCTTTTGCACTATCCACCATACTCTCTTTCAGAACTTTTCAGCAATCATCCACATCTGTGACGGAAAGACTTGCATTTGCAAGTCTTTCGCTTCCCAGATGTAAATACATTCTCTTTTCACTTTTATCTTGCAATTTTTCACTCCTTATCCTTTCATGATCTCCGAAAGGGATACGCACTCGCCAATGCCTTCACTTCTTGAAAAGTCCCACAAACTGGCTTACTACCAGGTAGTGGTCCGTTTCAAGAATGGGACCTCTAAAGGCTCTTGTATCCATTATAGTATTTCGGAAACGTCTATCAGTTATAATCAAATCAATCACACTTTTTTGGTCATGCCGTCTCCATGTATACATGTGAATATCCTTGTGACGAAATAAAGTATTCGACACGAGGAGGTTTCGTTCCATATATAAATTTAGAATCGACTTACCTGCTTCGTTCACTCTCTTAGCTCCATAGGGACCAAGAGCAGCTTCATAGCCGTCTCGTTTGGTCCCAACCCATCCATTCAAATCTCCACACATAATCACTCTTTCATTCCCTTCTGCTAAGTCCAGAACATCCCTCACAGACTCCCAAAGCTTCTCTAGTTCTTGGGCACACGCTGAGCATACGGGAGCGTATACTGCAACCAGAAATACTCACGTGATGCCCAGTTTAATACGAACCCAGAGAAGTCTAGGCCCTACCAAACAGTAATCTTTCAAATCAGAGGCTAAGCGAGAGGAGAGTATGACACCTATACCAGCACTGGCATGATCGTCCCGGTCTACACCAGACCATAGGGCCATCATCCCACCGGGCAGATCATCGGTGTCGCTCCCCTTGCGCTTAGTCTCTGTCACACACAAAGCATCTAAGCGTCTCTCATTCATTACGTCCATCAGCTCATTCATCTTATCACTCAATCCACCTCTCACATTCTACGTGCCTATGCAGCACTCGGCTCTCTTCGACCCGCCGGAATTGCGCTGCGTGGTGGGTGGCGTCTCCCACCGCCGCATGCACTTATTTTCGTACGGGGGCGGATAATGCACGTCGCCTCCGGGGGACGCGCTAACCGCACATCGGTGCGTTTTCGGACCAGAATTGCAATCTAATCGATTGGCAGGGGTCGCGAACAAGCACGCTTCTGGCGCATGACCCCCACCCCCATATATTTGTAACACAAGCTTCACTTGAGGCAGTCTGCTGTGTCTCGAGTTCACAGTCGATTTCAAGAGGGGCCTTCAATCGAAGATGGAGAACCAGATGGCGCAAGTGTAATTCTGAAAAAGACGACCATTTTATTTTCTCAACCACGTTGCGTAATCGACACCTAATAGGTGTTGATGTGCAGCAAGAACTGAGACGTGTTCGAGGGATAGCTGTCAGCGAGAAGACTCTTGAAGAAAGCAAACCTGACTCCAAAGAGGTCTGCAACGGACCCTAAATTGACTGTAGCCTACTTGCCAGTGCATCTCCAGTGACGCATGACGTAGGTACGTAAGAAAATAGGTAGAAAAACCAATCTGGTTTCCGTATCTGGAGGAGAACGAGGAGGCGGGCTGACAACTGATCGGTGCATCCGCGATATTCTCTTGGATCACGTTATTCTCTACGTACGCAGAGTTTATCAGCGAAGACTGTGTCTTAATACAAGACAATGCTCGAACTCGAACAATGCTGAAGGCCCCTCTTGAAATCGACTGTGAACTCGAGACACAGCAGACTGCCTCAAGTGAAGCTTGGCAGAGACTGCTCGCTGACTGAGTCCTTCTTACAATAAGGCAAAAACTTGAGCGGCTTCTACAGGTGTGGGGTCCATGGTGTCGTGGAAACAATTAATACAATTTACAGAGACAAGAAACGGTCAATTTTTGATAAGTGGTTGATAAGGTAAACCGGTTGCGAGGGATTTTATAGTGGCGGCATTTAGCATAAGTCGTACGTAGAGTACAGAGCAAATTGTCTCACACACCCAAAAAATACATAAATGATTCAGTTACTACTCATTTTTTTAACGATTTTGATCCTTATTAAAAAGCTTAAGTTTCAAACTTCCAAACGACATATAGGTATTGTTTATATAAATATCATACATATTTTTTATATTAATATCTCTCTCGCTTCAAGCCTACTTTTCGGTTTAGAGTGCTTATAATTCGGTCCTTTTTCAGCACATAACCTATTTGATCTGTATCTGCACGTCTAGGGTAGCCACGATAGCACCACTCGTTCTTGCTCGATATACTTTTTTCGTAACTTTTTGTTATCCATACTTTCCAAATACCAAATGAAAAATTCCATGTCCTGGAGAAACGCAACTAGCGGCTACTGAGCGTGATCATATTGGGCTTGTGATTGGCACCTCACTTCGTCATCTATCTCCCATCTTATTGAGCAGGAGCCTCATTTGAGAGATGACTAGGTACAGCACATTAAGGCGACTCTGAAATTGGCCAAGCGAGCCATCCTAAAAAACTTGTTGTCTACTTACAAAGAAATAGTATTTAATATTACTGAAGGACTTTTTCCATAATGTATTTAAAACCGAATGTTCATAAGTATTGTAAATAGTTACAACATAAATTTTTCTAACGAGGAAGTAGTAATTTATCGAAACATGTATTTTTAACGAATGGAATATTTTCATATGCAAATACAGTTAAACCAACAATGTCATAAATAAATTTCTACGGTAGGTATTTCTATTTAGGCCTATAACATCGAACATTTCAAAAATAATAAATCTATCTATCTATAACTTCACACCAAATACGAGACGACGAGCTCGGTGGCTCAGTCGTGAATGACGCGACTTTGACACCAACGCTCGTGGGTTCGATTCCCACACAAGGCAGACATTTGTGTGCATGAACATGTCTGTGTGTCTTGGTCTGGGTATTTTCTATGTATAATAAGTATGTATTTACAAAAAAAAAATATTTACGTATGTTTATAAGTTGTCTAGTACCCATAACACAAGCTTCGCTTACTTTGGGGCTAGATGGCGGTGTGTGATTTATCCGAGAATATTTATAATACCTCGCGGGGTAGGCAGAGAAAACCGAGCACCACATGACTCGATCCTTACAAATATCACTCGCTTCTTTAACATTAATTTGCTCTTCTTATGCATGCTCGCCGGTTTCTAAGGCTCCTGACATCACCTGATGAAACATGACCAATTTGATCATGTTAGGTAAGTCTTGGCCGTCCTCGGCTCCTTTCACTTTCGCGTTGTATATCTGTTTGTGCGATGTCCGAAAAAATAATATATATCTTTGAAATGTTTATTTCATATACGCAAAAACTATACGGAACGCTCGGTGCGCGAATACAATTCCCACTTGACCGTTTTTTATGCTGGCTAGTGCGAACATCGATATCCTTCATTCTACCACAGATTACTTAATAGTTATTTCGTAAATTCTACTAAGAATTTGAAATTCAAATGGATTTTATCATAATGCTTTGACATGTCATTTAAAATGCCAGTTGTTTGTTTTCACGCTGTTCAATCTATTTTCTGACATCGCTTGTCCTGTAACAAATGAAAAATCGAAATTGCGCATTATTTCTAATAGACAATAGGCAATGTCATCGCTGTGTATGTTGTAGGTCCGCAAGTGTAGTATCGCACGGTGCCTTTTGAGTTTGATTGCTTCCATTCTGGAAACTGAGATTTTAATAATGAGTACCGCAGGCGAACAAAGACGATAAACAATAACGACGAATTAACAGCCATAGAGGAAGCAGATTCATCTCAAACCATCAAATTAGCAGCAGTTTTCATAACAGGTAATTATATAGGAATATATAAAATATATAAAATAAATATATAATATATAAAAGAGGTTAAATTGGTATATCAGATATTTTCTTACACATTGTAATCCGCTATTGACAAATTTTACAACTGCAAAGCAGGTTTTATTAAATTATCTCTTTGTCATATGCACATATAATATTGTTTGCCATAACAATTTATCGCAGACCATGGGAGCGGTCGAGAATTACCAAACACTACCATGGTTGCGGCGATCTTCAAGTCATAGAGCGTTTATATTCATTCAGGGAGTTAATCAATTATCATTAACAATAATTAATTACAATTAGTTAATGATACAGTAATTCTTGAAATTACAGTAGACTCCAAATTGCAGTGGGGCCCCCACATAAATAAAGTTTATTTATGAGGGAGCCCCACTGCAATTTGGAGTAAGCTCTGCTCCGCGGCCTATGCCTATTAAACAATTTTACAGCAGTATATCGTATGACATACTATGGTATATTATACGACATGATATGGTACGACATATGGTACATACTACACAGGTATGGTACACTACATACTTCTTCTTCTTAATTTATTCCTTTTCCTAATCTCTTAGGATTGGCGGAGTCCGCTACCTAAGCCTAAGGATTTGGCAGAGTTACTGATTTTACATGGGACTACTAACGTAAGTCCTCCACAACCTGCAGGTGAAATGAGACTTTTTATTTGTAAGGTCTTTCGAAACATAATTTCTTGAACGTGCAGGTTTCCTCACGATGTTTTCCATCACCGCCAAGCAATGGATAATACAAATCCTACTAATATTATAAATGCGAAGGTTTGTATGTATTGATGGATGTTTGTTGCTCTGTCACGCTTAAACGGCTGAACGGATTTAAATGAAATTTGGCACGTAGATAGATTATGATCTGGATTAACACATAGGCTACGTTATCTGACTCCACGCGGGCGGAGCCGCGGGCAGCAGCTAGTAGTATATAAATCTGAAAACACGAACTTAGTGGTACATGGCAGGATTAGAACCGGGGATCAGTTAGTCAATGGGCCGATTCTTTATCCACTGGGATATCACTGCTCTTAAATTTATAATATATATTTTGCATGTGGTATTTTACCTTTTGAGAAACTATTCAAAAGGCAATCAATACAAAGGTAATAAAAGACAATGTAAATATATCGTTGTATTTAAACAAATTTTATCTTACAAAAGAGATCCATCCACCCTATTACATTTTTCAGCTTCAGCTGAGAAAGAAATAGAGAGCATTTTTGAGCCTCAGGGATTGTTCAAATAAATAAATAACATTTCAGTTTATGTATGAAAACATAATTTATGTTCGAAAAAATAAAGTCTTATTTTTTTTTCATAATTCAGTAAAAATCTTGGAAGCAGGAATAAGTTGCGCATTTCGGTACATCGGTATGCTAAAAGTGGTAGATCTGAAGTTGTAAATTGTATTCGATTCTATAATAAATTCACTGAAACAGTTCGCCTTATCCTGACAATATCTTAAAAGGCACACGAAAATAATTGAGTTAATGATTTAATATATATTTATTATTTTTTCTTCATTCATTCATTCTTATTGGACTGCTATACGGACACAGATTTATTGTGATATCAATTGAAAAAAAAAAATGTTATCGGCAAATTTCTTTCTGCATTTCTTCTTTTCCAAAGGTCATTTTACCGAAATACTAATGAGTTGTAAAGTGGCCCTCGCACTTACATTTTTAAATGTAACTGAAAATAAATGAATATAAAATTGTATATTATCTTTATTTAAATGTAGGTATGCGATCAAATGCAATAGGTAAGCAGATTTACAAGGGACGTTGGGATGGGAAGGTCTTAAAGTACGATTGGTCCAATAAAACAATCATTCTACATGCATACAAATAAACGTACATACAGTCCAATGGAGGACGTTCTCCATTAGACTGTATGTACGTTTATTTGTATGCATGTAGAATGATTGTTTTTACGAGTATTTGTTTTTTTTATTTCATTGTTAAATAGGTAAAATTTTGTTTTATTCGACATCGACATGGTGATCGCTGCAGCAGTAATAGTGTAGTGGATAAAGAACTGGCCTATTGACCAACCGGTCCCCAGTTCGAATACTGGCATGTACCATTAAATTTAGAATCTCAGATTTATGTACATATTTGTTATTATCACTTGCTCGTCGGTGAAGGATAACATCTTGCGACATGCACGTCTCAGAAAGGTTTGGTTTCTCTCTGGATATATATTAGGATATTAGCAAATAACTGACTAAATTCAGAATTCAAATGAAGCCATGGCTGTTTCAATATAGAATCTAGTTAATGAGTTATTTTGTCCTCCAAACAAAAGCTTTTAGATAATGAATTTTTTCATGCCAGTTGGTTGGTTGTCTGTCAGTAAACAGATTTTCAGCAAGTATTATGTCAATGTACCTACACGTAATTTAGAAACATGAGACGTGAACATATATATATATTAGTGTTATGTATTTTTTATATATTATAAAACGAACTTTTCGTATAAAACGAAATAAAACGATTTTTTATACAACACAAGGGAGGAGGCATATACGCATACAGCTCACCTGATGTTAAGCGGCTACTGTAGCCTATGAACGCTTGCAATTTATTCAATATCATTCGTGCGAAGTCACCTCTGCTCCTAGCAGCACAACAGCAGTTCTAAATGATCATGATTATGGGGACAACCCCATAATCATCAAATGTAGTCCTTTCATTCAATTTGGTTTGGTTTTCAGTGTACTCCTTTTCCTACCTCGCAAGGTATCTGACAGCAAGATGTGATTTATAAATAATCTATAAGTCCATAAAAGGCTGGCACCTGATCGGTGATCGGTTACTAATTTGTGGCGCAATTACTTACCATCTAGTTTCCCACCCACTCGCTTTTCTCTTACTTTACATGTATTTAAGAAATTAATAAAGTTACCATTTCACTGAAGCCAATATGAAGGTTTTTAAACTCATTTAATTATAAAAGAATTAAAAAATATATGTGTGCAGTTCGCACGTGTTAGAAGTGAAATCTTCAAAAATTTGAACTTCAAGATAATGAGACGATTGTAGAATTTCAGGAGTAGGATAATTAAACTGCAAAAACGTTGTGTTAAAGCAATCTGTGGCGCTTACTATACGGACACATGCAAACATCTATTTAAAAAACGAAATATATTACCACTCCCATATTTATATATTTATGTAACCTGCGTCTTCGTTGCAAAATATCCTTACTTATTTTATAAAAAACGTGACATGGCAGTAGAACAAGACATGGGAATAAACTCCAAGTCCACTCAAAAATTAAGAAATTTCAAAATAATGCTTATAATATGGCCATTAAAATTTTCAACCGATTGCCTGAAAGATTTAGTACGAGTACATTACGCAGACGTATATTTAAAAAGAAATTTTCAATACATTAATGACAAAATGTTATTATACAGTAAATGATTATTTGGTCGATAAATTGGCGTAAAATTTTAAAACTGACATAATATCATAAAACTTATTATCAATGTAAGAATTATTTTAAATATTCATGACATATTGTTAAATTATTTGCACTAATGTCATGAAAATATGTTCTGTTATAGAGTTAAATTTATATTTTAAATCAAATTACAATTTACATGCTGATATATTCGGCAGAATATGTATGGTTTTCACTGTTTTATACATATATGAACATCTTATCTGTACCCTTACTCAGTAAATAAAGATTTTTATTCATTCATTAATATTGATAAATAGGGTTTGTTTATGATGATACTGATTATACTTGAAAAATGTTTTTATTTTAATAATGAAATATTTATGTACCTAAACAATACACGTGTACAATACACCACGATTGTTACGACGCTTATCCCAAGCTTCATAATACGCAGGCACGCAAACACTAACACATGTACAACGCTCGGATCCTGTAATAAACACTGTATAGTGCCTTCTATCTCATTCTCTCGCATGTATATCTCGTATAGATCTATATGGTCGTCGCTTTTTCTTTTCACCGAGTTTTAAATCACATAAAATTTGGTGAAGCTTCATTGAAATTTTGTAACTATTTACACTAAAAAGAATTGGATGCATATACACACGCACGCACACGTAAATATAAAGTTACTACAACATACACATAATTTTATTGTGTTAACTACGGTAGAAACATTACGCTCAAAAGTGAATGCCAGACGGCCATACCATTTCCTAGGACTTTTTAGAGGTCAGGTCCTTACTGAACCATTTAGCTATAATTTCCGGAAGAGAAACAACAAAATAAAGCAGAAAAGCTAGATGTCGCCTGACTTGATCGTGATTTGCAACAGTTTAATACAAATTCACAATAGGTTGAATATTCTGAATAATGATTGAAATACTCATAAGTTTTTTTTCAATACTTATTAAAATACTTCGCATAAAATATCACGTTACATCATGTTTTTAACTTTTATTACCGTTCATATACGTAATTAGTCGTCAATTTAGGGTAACATTACGTAGTAAAATAATAAGTGGAGTATGTGAAAAGAAGATAAATGTAATTTTACCTCAATTATTCGACACACAACATTTATAACACACAATATTTTTCATAATATCACTAAAATACTAACATTACTGTCCCATTAGCGTAATTTAGTAATTTTGGAAGGAGTAAATCTGAATTGAACTTAAAGGGAAAGGGCCAAATGAGATCCTTTTAATTAAACAAGTTCGTTTATTGCTAAATCGCCCAAGGTTTGGTATATTACTTTTGTCTAATTTGCGAGGAACAATCAAATTAATTCAGGAGGCCTAATAATTGAATTAATAATTAAATTACAGTTACATTACAGTTCTATTATTGTCGCGTTGAGCATGGCTAGCTTGTTATTTTGTTATTTATCGACACACGTTGTTTTTTTATAAAATATTAAACCTTTAACGACGAATATGGGAGGAATAATACAAAAGTGCAAAACGAGAGATGTTTCCGATAGATAACTAACTATAGTACCAGTACACGTTGGTAGGAGCTTTATGAAAACAATATCATTGAGGAGGAAGTTTCATATAATATTGTGAAGAGGAAAGTTTGTTTGTTTGAATGTAGGGTGTAACAGAGATTACACCACAGATCAATTCTAATCAAATGTCTTTATGAAAACAGGTAACATGTTGTTGATATTTTATACAATAGAGAATGAGCATGAAAAATTTTTAGGACAGATTTTAAAAGACGGTATAGAGACAAGTTTGATTTTTTACGATTTTTAATACCTAAACTAAACCAAAAATCTACATAAAACTAAACTACCAAAAAATGTTTTCTGTTTTACTTTTTATATGATAATTGTATTCAATTATAATTGATTTAAAACAAAAATACACACATCAAAAGTGTCTAGGGATCAACATATATTTTTGCAATAACTTTTCTCCTGATTGATATTAATTAAAATTTTCTTTAAGGATTCATCAAATAAAGTGTTTTCGTTTGTCTACAGTAACGATAAACCAAGTCACCTTTGCATTAATAAAGAAATTTGCCATTTTCATAATAAAGGGATTTTTGACATTTGAACCACTAACATTAAAGTTCGAAAAAAAGACTGAAATAACAGTTTTCTTTAAAATTTTATTGGGTAACTTAAACAATTAATAATCCGTGTTTCTACCGCGAACACTAACAACACAAGAACATCGGTTTGGCATACTCAAAATGAGTTCATCCAAATCACGCTGTGGAATGGCCGCCCATGTTCGTTGCAACAACAAAAAAAGGTCTTCTTGCGACTGGATACCCTCCATATTCGGCAGAGCTCTTCTCTGTAGCATATCCCATGCATGCTCAATCGGGTTCAAGTCTGGCGACTGAGCAGGCCAGGGCATGACATTGATGTTAGCTGCGGCGAGAGTCTGTCTTACAACTCTTGCGGTGTGCGGTCGTGCATTATCATGCATTAACTGAAATAAGGGACCGATTTGCACTTGTAGAGGAAGGATGACGTCTGATACAATCGTCTCAGCATAAATTTGAGCGTTGAGGTTGCCTCTGATCCAAATCAACTCAGTTCTTCCGCCGATCCAAATACCCGCCCATACCATGATGGTTCCACCACTATAAGGATGGACTTCCTGGCAGGATTTTAATCGCTGTTGGCGTCCAGGGGTTCTCCAGTGTCGTATACGTCTTGTATCCGGTCTCATACCAAAACGAGACTCATCAGAAAAGCACACGAAACGCCATTGTTCTTCTGCCCAATTTCTGTGTTCAAGAGCCCATTGATATCGAATCCTACGATTGTGCATTGCTATAGGTGGTACCCTTAGCGGTCTTCGGGAATGAAGGTTCACTTCATGCAAGCGGTTTCTGACTGTTTGGTCGCTAATTAAGTTCCCTGAAGAGTGATGAAGCGTCACGGCTAACATCATGGCGGTTATTGTTGGAGCTCTTCGAGTTGTGATTTGATTGTATCGGTCTTGTCTCCGTGTGGTGCAGCGATACCGTCCTCCATGGCGCTCAGCCACGGTACCAGTGCTTCGGTAACGTGTCCAAAGTCGACTGATAACACTCTGACTTGTATTCAGAGCTAAAGCCACAGTACGTTGCCGGGAACCAGCTTCTATCATTCCCACGTGTTGTTAGTGTTCGCGGTAGAAACACGGATTATTAATTGTTTAAGTTACCCAATAAAATTTTAAAGAAAACTGTTATTTCAGTCTTTTTTTCGAACTTTAATGTTAGTGGTTCAAATGTCAAAAATCCCTTTATTATGAAAATGGCAAATTTCTTTATTAATGCAAAGGTGACTTGGTTTATCGTTACTGTAGACAAACGAAAACACTTTATTTGATGAATCCTTAAAGAAAATTTTAATTAATATCAATCAGGAGAAAAGTTATTGCAAAAATATATGTTGATCCCTAGACACTTTTGATGTGTGTAGTTTTCATTCATTCTCCCTATTATCATAATATAGCACTCCGATATTTTTATACAACATAGGGCATTCAAGTATACGTCCCACATGATGTAAAGCGATTACAGTAGCCTAAGAATGTTTGCAACGCATTACATAACTCGCGCGATGTCACCTCTGCCGTTAACACAGCTACTCCTCAGGAGCTTACTGATGACCTCACTTACTCATTAACACAACAAGCCTTCGTTATTCTGCCATGCCATGTCAAAATAAATACAGTAAAACAATTAAATGCCCATTTTGTGTTTCATAATTACTGTTTCTATGTAAAACGAACGTCCAAGAAATTATATTGTTTCGAAAGACATGTATGTTGTGGAAATCTGATCTACGCCAAACTCTTAGGATTACATAGCAGAGCCCGTCAATCCTAATAATTTAGATAATGGGATAACGCTTAAAAGAAAAAGACGTCATTATGCTATCGAGCTTCATACATGTCTAGTAAATAGGTACTCAATTTATAGGTCGACAAACTTCACTCAAGACTCAAGCGCATCGTTATAAACTATAAGATACATCGAATTATCCTATACTGTTCAAAGTTTGCACAAAATAAGATGCTGTAGTAATAATACAAAATAAATCTTAGAATTAGCATTTCGTTTTATTAACGCAGTGTAACTTTATGTAGTTCATTGAGAATTTGCAATCACTTGCATTCAAAACTAATTTCTCGGCGTCTGCTGATGGGCGCAGAATATAACAGGAAGGGCGGATATTCGAGAGCCAGGATCATGACCAGAAACTTTATAACATAGGGATAACGTTTGTAGTCATTTTAAGACCACCAAATATTGGACAGAACAATTGAGTTGTTTTCAAGTTCTTAATTTTAGTATCCACTATTGATTACACAAGTCTGGCGAGTTTGCACTCAGTCGGGTTGAGCCTACATAGATGGGACAATATCCTGAAGTAATACGCTGCACATTACTATATATAACTACCTATATCTCTCAAATGACTGAGACTTCTTTATAACCGTATAAGCAGAGAACTTTAATTGATTAATTTGTTTATATCATTTAGAAGTCTAGGCATTTAGACCCTGTGTAGCAGCGGTGTCTGAGGAAATCGCCCTGGCTGTTACCCTTACAAGACTGATGGAGGTATAGATGATACTCACAGTGCATTCTATCATAATCAAATACAATTGAATCGAAAATCGAAATCGAAAGAAGTTTTTAACGTAATAAAAGCATTCAAAATATTTAAAGTGTTGAAAAAAAAAGTTTCTATGTAACAGTATTTATGGTCAGACTAGTTATATACCTTTAAATCGTAGTAGTCTACTCCCGTGGAAAAACTTCGGCATGGAGTATAGAGGGTTATGATTAAATTCAGCACATTATTTAAAAAAATACAAATGCTATATTTGTATGAATTAAACGCATACTGCTTTCATTTGTTGGAAGTTAATAAAAACAACCATGTTTTTTTTATTTGCAATGTTGAATGTTTTCGTTGTTTTTTTTTTTTTTCACTGACGTGTGTAATGAACTCGATGACGTCGATGTGCTTGTCACTCGAATACGCATGTTAAGCAACGTCGATTGCAGCTGTCTTTAGATGAGTTTATCTATCTCGAGCTTCTCCGCATCGGAAAGCACGTTAAGCCGTCGGTCCCGATTGTGGTCGATATATGACAGTCAAAATAGATTTATGTATTTGTGCTGCCTGAATTATCTCCAAACACCAGAATCGTTCCTAATAATAATAATACATAAGGTCTCACAGAATACCAGCGCCTGGCTTGCGCCATGGCTCGTGCTGAGTGAGGTCTTTTTATATTGGCCGCTGCAACACACCTGACATTGTTGAATGCTATTGTATTAAAAGTGTTGCAATATTGTTAACTGATGTTTGATGAACTGTAATGTTTCTAGTGTTGTAGTGCGCTATGTAATAAAGTTTCTTTCTTTCTTTCTTTCTTTCTAATGGAAGATTCGGATATATTTATGAAAATACTGAATCTCTGGTTAGTACCGTTTATCTCTAGAAGCATGTGATAGATATGAAGGATACGTAACAATTTAATTATATTCAAAATCGGAATAAGCACTAAAAATGGTGGGCTGTTCGTGAAAAAGGGCGTGAAGAGATTTTTACACAGCCAGCAATGCTCTAGTGATTCTCTTGGGGTTGAAAGTGTTCGATAGCCTATTGGGCACTTTCAACCCCAACTGTAACTGCATACCAACTTAGCAGTGTAAAAAATGGAATTTCAGCAGAACGGGGCACATGAACTAATCCAGCCGCCACTAAAAATCCCAAATACAATAAAGACGCAACGCAGAGCGATTTTCATTTACCGTAAAAACGAAAATAATTGCGACGACTACTAATTGATCTAGCCGTATATTATACTACTATTAATGTATTGTGGATATAAACATAAAAAGAAGATTAACTTATCAAATTATTAAAACCAGTTAAAATTAAGTATACGAAATATTTTCAATAGAAAAACTAAGCTCCTCGCTTAGGTGGGATTCAACACTATGATCTCTCTATTCCCAAGTGTTACCAGGAAAGCTTGTGATGACGGCGAATCTTTTTAGTGACTTTTTGTTGGCGAAAATGTTTTTAATCGAGCCTGTCTATAAATAGTCGTGAGTAAAATCATGCAAACATTGTCATTTTTTATAAATAAATTATTATGTACGTCCGTCGCGAAAATATCCGTCGCGGTTGTCAGACACAGTGGAGACTGCTAAACTATATCCCAAAAACAAAAATTGCAATGAATATGCTTATTGAGTGAACCGTGGGCCTGTGTCGGCATCGTTCGTTGCATATTCATGAAACCTGGCATAACAGTTATTACAGAAGTATGTTGCTCAAATAATAAAAGGCAAGTTATTTGTCAGAAATCGAGTCTTGACTACTCGTAGAATCTTTCTTCATGACAACATACTCTGCTAAACGAGCTGTCTCAAACTTATAGAAGTTACGATTAAAAACTCTCCGTCAACCACGAACTCACCTGACTTCACTTGCTTCAACTGATTTCCATTTAATTCGAAATTTGGATAAGTTTATACAGAGGAAAAATATCAAATCACACGAGTAGATGAATGATCCCTTTAATTGAACAGTTATAGATTCTATCACTCACTAACGATCGAATAACTTCCATTAAAATAATTATGAAAAGACAATGGTAACTAATATTTTGATTAATTAAATATATATTTATAAAAAAAATACTTTTAATGTAACCAATACAATATGGTTTCCAGTTGCAAATAACGCCCAATTCGCTGAGGGCGTGTGCTTTTTACTGCTCTAACTCATGTGATTGGCAGCTTGGAATTCCCAAAGCGTTAACATACTGCGTAATATACAGGATGAAAAAGGTGAAACAAGCGGCACAGATACGGTGTGGTGTCGGCATAGAATTGTGCCACCACCCCCAGGGAAACACACAACCGGATGACAGTCAGCAGTGTCACCTCGTGCACTGCCTCAAACTGCGATCACCAACCCGCCTGCTAAGCGGGTGATTATGGCAAAAACCCCCCATAAGGGGGAGGCCTATGTTCAGCAGTGCACATCTTTCGGCTGATATGATGATGATGAAGCCGTACAGTTGATTTACACCTTAGTGATATAAAAATAGCAAAGGGGATAGAGAGAGAGAGAGAGAGTTAGAATATTCAATTGAAATACAGCTTATGCCCAAGAATTTTCCCTGTGAAGACTGACAAGAAGAATGCTCCCTTGGTTCGAATATTGTCGAAAGAATAGTATTCTTCCTGGAGCAACTAACATCTAAGCGGTTACACAACTCATATGTGGAAGAATGTTGAAGCCTAGAAAGGCCAAGACTCATCTATCACGACGATAATATTAATGTAGCCCTTTCAATCAATTGTGTATAGTATTTAATTTCTTAAATTTTTATTCTGTTACTACTTCCTCTTGTACTTTTTTTGACAATAGCTCCCTTTGCACCTAACTATATCTTTAATTCTCTTTAATTCTGCTCCTACGATCTATATCATCTCTACTTCATGTTCTCCCTTACCATTACTACATTTTGTCTCCCACTTTACATTTCAATTTCGATTTTCTTACGTACCTCGAATAGTCTTCCGATATAATAAGTGCTTGCCGGTACATATATGCCCTGATAAACATCGAAACCAAGTTTCGTTTTAATCAGCAAGCGGAATATTTACTAGGTGAGCATCTTTATTGAGCAGTCAGAACCCGTTATATACGTTTTCCCATACATTTCGCGGTCCTATACGACCACCCGGGTTTCGAAGGGTTAAAATGAATCGGAATCTGTTTCCACGCCGATTGGGTATTAGTAAACAGAATCGGCGGAACAACAGTTTAAAAATCCTAATACTAAAGTAATGTCTTCTTCTTCTTTATGTTATCCAGTTTCCTAATCGTTTATGATTGACGAGGTCGACTATATAACCCTAAGGATTTGGCTAAGACACTGATTTTAACAAGCAAGCGACTGCCGTTAGTCCTACACAATCCAGCGAGAAAACCAGTACTTTCCTTGGTTAGGTCACGAGTATTTCAAACAATAACTCCTTAAAAGTCCTCACGATGTATTCTTCACCGATCGACTGAGTAAGAGATAATTCAAATATGTATTAATCCAAAAACATGAATTTAGTGATACATGCTTACACCAGGATTCAACCCGAGACAAGTCGGTTAATATACTGTTACATTACCCACTAGGCCAACGCTGCTCTAATATGAAACTAATGCATGGCAGTATATTTTGTATGAGTCCCCAAATATTCAACAGGTTATCAAAATCTCTGGAAGAACTTCGGGTCAGCGTATATAAAAGTTAATTAAAAATATCGTTAATGGACAAATGTTATTATAATAATGAAAAGAGTGGATCTAAGGATCTAACGAAGAATTTCAATACAATTTGAATTAATTCTTTACTTCACTTACTAAATTCATTATTAATAGTTTATTTACATTTTTTTAATGAGAGGTGCTATTGAAATCAAAGAACCTGAAATATAAGAACTTATGATATTGGGATTCCGAGAAATTCGATTTACTTCCATTTATCCTTACATTGAATTAGCTACGTCCGTATAAGCTTACATAAGATTTTTTTATACAACATCGGAAGGCATACGAGCTTACAGCCTACCTAAAGGTAAGTAATCTTGCAATACAGGAAGTATTGCTCGCCCATTGCCAACCCTGGAGCTAACACTGCAACTCCTTAGGAACTTACTAGTGTTCTCACTTACTTGCTGGAACCCAACAACCCTCCAGGAAGTTGTTATTTAGCTGCGGTTTTCTGTAAGATGGAGGTACTTTTCTTGTCGGACTGCTTTGATGAGCCCTACCTCACTCAAAAACACTAAGACAAACAAATATGTTCATGCCCACGCATGTTTGGCCTTTGTGGGAATCGAATCCACGAGCCATGGTGTTAAAGTAGCTACCAACCATCTCGCCACCGGGTAATGTACTTTTCCCCCGTTTCTTGTAGTTTTATAGTTATAGTAGATTTAGAATACACATTTATATACACGCATCCTGAATAACGTATGATTTCATAAAGTAATTTCCTTAATTGTTAGCATACGAAAATTTTTGGAATACTTAATTGTCTTTGACACATGTGATTGACAATCTCGATGCTGCGACATTGGGTTTTCCACTTCTTTAATATCTTAAGTATATACTATTTTTTTCAGAATATATGTTATGTACGCCTTTTACAATGGCAATTTCTGGCTGAGACAGTTCTTTGGTCAATCGTTTGCAGTCAAGTCCACTGCGCTGGTTGATGCTCCAGCAACATTCGTTTTAATAAAATTTATACATTTTAAATATTTCGTACACAATAGTGCCTAAAAATGTAATATAGTCTTAAATTTGATTTTATACAACGTCGCGACGCAAAAAGCATACCAATTGCCCTAATGTAAACAGTTCTCCTAATGCTATATATTTAAGGGATTCCACTTCTGCATCATTCATAAATGACACGAAACTAGACAAGTAAGTAGTATCAGTTTAAGTCTTTCACTTAAGCTACATGCTTGTTTGACTTGTTATTGAGCCTTTTACAAATATAGCGTGGTTTTAGCTTTTAATTTATATTTTTCTGTATTTGGCTATTCTCGGCGTTTTGATTCATACAGAAACAGTTTGATTTACACCTTAGTGTACCAAAGATTGAAATTTATTGTTTAACGTAAAAACAGTAGTATGGAAGATTTTTCTCTACGGAACATATAAAAGATATAAAATTAAAGAACATCCATTAATATTTTATTTTATGAACAGTGAACAGGTATGAGAGAAAGTTTCACTAAAGTTTGAAATTACTCTTTATGGCCATGCAATGCCAAAGAATCCAATATTTTCTTTTTGAACATTTTTGAGAAAAAAGTGAATGATTTTTACAAAGCAACCTTAATTTCAAGCTAGAAAAAAATCCAAGCAAAGTGTTTTAGATATAAGTGCTTAGTTGAACATTAAATAAGTTTATGGTTAGTATAAAGTAGAGAAGATATAAAAAGAACTCGAGAATTTGCAAGCATAAATATTCGTATATCACTTGAACTTCTTGAGCATAAGCTTTATTGAGGAAAAGTAACGTCACAGATTTTGAGTACCGCCCTTAGATTCAGCCAGATTTTACTGGTAAGTACATCTTGAACTTTTATATCGTCCATTTTTGATACCCCTTTCCACGACACAGAGTCAAAATGCTTACACGTATATTCACCGAAATGAAAAAGTAATTTTAATATTTATAAACTGTGCAATAATAATAGAGGTACATTCTTTAACAAAATAACCATAATAACGTTTAAACTTAAAGGTAGAGGATTTATGATCGAACTTCGACTACGGGGCGACCTCTAGTTTATATGGTTCCAAATTATATCCCAGTCCAGAATTATTTTATTATAATTTTAATGATTACACGAATTAAGTTGTAAATTAAGAGAAGTAGGGCGCATCAAAGCAGCCCGTCTGGGCAAGTACCTCCACCTCACAGAAAACCGCAGCCAAATAACAACTCCCTAGAGGGCTGTTGTATTCCTGCGTGTGAGTGAGGTCACCAGTAAGCTCCCAAGGAGTTACTGTGTAAGCAGCAGAGGAGGTACGGTAATTGCTTTACAGGTGGGTCGTATGCTTTCCCACAGGACAGGCTGGCCTAGTGTGGGAGTTTTGGACTATGCAACAAGTTTGTAATTTTTGTATATGGTAAATAAAGATCTTATTATATTATTATTTCTTGGACGTGAAAAAATAAAATAAAAAGAAAGAAAGGCTTGTTAAGGCCGGTAGATCCTTTGTTAGAAATTGTATTCATGTCTACACATAAATTACCTGAAACTAATATATCCTTTTCAATATCTTCAAAAGCACAACAAAAATAGTCTTTGTGAAAAGGCTTATAATTACCTAGTATGGGCATAAGTTTTGGTTACAAATAAATTATCCTTTATTTTTTTATGAAGTAATGTAATCTTAATAAAACTTATACGTACATATTTATGGATGTCTCTGCAAAAAATAAAAATAATGATTCTATTTGAAATGGCCACCTTTTTTTATACAGGCCTTTAATCTGTCTGGCCACGAATCTTTTTACGCACTGTTTCCATGGGAAATTTAGCCACTGTTTGCTCCAGAGAAGAAATTGCTCTTAAGAAATTTCTGGGGCAAGCAGTGGCTAAATTCATTCATCAGACATTCTGTTGTTTCGGCCAGCCATGTGCTCTAAAATTGACCATAATTTGTTGTCTAAAGGATTCAGATCTGTGCTAGACGATAGGCAGTCTTTAGCTTTCATAAAGTCCGAAACGTTGGTTTGAGCCAGGCTTCGTTAGTCCGTGCTTGTGACCAGGTGCAGAGTCCGGCTGGACAGTCCACGGTAGGTACATTTTTAAATAGTGTATTGCTGAGAATTTTCGCAACATGATCTAAGACAGTCTCTTGATACACTTTGGTTGAAGTCTTCGCTCCTTTTTCACACAAATGAAGCATTGTGACTCTTTGATAAGGGACCCCCCACCAAACCATTACAGACGCAGGATGATGACCACGTTGTACCTTTCCGAACACTTGGACGGCTCCTTTAGTACTGTGTGCGTACACTTTGTCATTTTGCTTGTAGTAGTGTTGTTTATTCGTAAAAATATTTTCATTAGTAAAGAAAATATTTCTGTGCCTTTCACTGCATATCGGGACAGAAGGCGTTTTTATCGATCCACTCTCTTTAACTGTTGGGATTGATTTAGGGTATGTATATCGACGATAAGCGCTGAGCTTCAGGTCTTATTTTATTATACGCGACAGAGGCCTAGCGAGTCTCATTTCTCGCGATAAGATTTTTTGTTTCATAATGTGGTTTTGACGAATTCTGGCTTTTACAGCCTTTGTAGTTCTAATAGCACGCGGTCGCCCCGATCTTTTATGGTCTTCAACACAGGAAGTGTTGGTATAACTGTCGATAGTACGATATACGAACTTACTGCTGATGCAAAGCTTTTGAAATGTCTTGAATATGACCGACGGCTCCATACCCAGTACGTACAAGGCAATCCTTGCAATCCTATTTTACTTTGATAATTAACACGAAAAATATATAAAACGGCCAATGATATTATAGTGAAAACGGCGGGAAATCGAAAGAAGATTTTAAAATAATGAACGCAATCCAAATTCGAAATAATTAAAGAGTTTAAAATAAGGAAAGTTTCTATGTAACAGTATTTATGACCAGACTAGCTATATATCATAGAGTTGATAGGTAATAATAATTAGTAAAGCTGTCACAAAATGATTCAACACAAGCAACTTCACAAATTTATCACGGCTTTAAAGAGGGCGCGTCAAAGCTGTTCGGTTAGGAAAGTACCTTCATCTAACAGTCAAATAACACAACAGGTGGGCCATAAGCTTGTATGGCTCCCGACCTTATACATTAAAAAAATTAGTTAATAATTGTATATTTAAAAAAAATGTATCGGTATTTCTTAATCAACAATGGTCATTTTCTTTTTTGATTAATGAGCTGATCCAGCTCATTAATCAAAAAAGAAAATGAAAACTGAGAAATTAATTAGATACAATTACATATTATTAAAACATGTAAGACGTATCTACGTGAAAGCATTTCTTTTATATTATGTTTATTGTAGTATATGGACACACGACCACCGCGCTAATATCATAAGAATTCCAGTTTATATTTCGAATCGAAAAAGCAAAATTTCAGCGATTTCGCCGGTTCTGTAATAAATATAGAATACTAAATATAAAATTGAAAGAGTCCATAGCGAGAAGCCGTAAAAGCTAAAAACAGCCGATAGGGTGTTATTATTATAGCTTTATTACGATAACAAAATTATGTCATCACATCAATCAACACGAAATGTGATGTAGTAAAAATAACATAAAATTAATAATCCGGGCAGAGGGTAGTGAACCCTTCACAACTCGGACGAGGCAAACGTAACATGTATAAGTACAGCACACAGTCGATTATATTTTAAAGTATCTGCCTAGTTAATGTATTTTACCACAGGAATTTAACATCCAAATAGAAAATATATTTATAGTCAAATAATCGAGAGATGTCAGTCGTCATACAGAAGAGAAAACTGAACTGTTTAGTATTGATCTTCTTTATACATTACGTTTATTTTTATATTTTATATTAGGTTTATTCGCTCTGCATTACAAATGTTGCTATCAGACGTATAGTTCGAAACCATAACCGTGTACCCTTACTCGTTCTTGTGGAATGTTTAATTTTTACGCCCTAAGCTCATAAATTTAGTACTTGTGTACATCTATGACAACATAGCTCGCGATTGGATTACCGATTTCAAATCAAGGATTTAATAACCTAATACGAGTGGATCAGTTCATACTTATATCCAATATTTCTCAAAGTATGCCTCACTGCTACTGTAGCAAGAAGTGTTAACAGACCTTAGGTAATCAGAACAAACTTGATATAAACCTGAAGTACATCGTGTTTGCTTTAAAACCTACTACGAGTATGAAAAAAAAAACTATGCGCCAACCTAGCTCAATAACCTAGTGCAAAGCTATCCTGTCTCATATTTAAGAGGGGGCATAAAACTAGGTGGCGCCCTCATTTTGTTTTTATTAATAACGCTGAATTTAATACCAATTACAAAAAACGCTCAATATAGGCACTGTAGAAATACATTTATGTTTTTTGAGACATACTGTATTTATTACTTATGTACAATTAGACATAATTTTAATTATTGCTATAAGTGGCCACAATAAATAATAATTAAAATATTGGTTACTTGTACATAGATATTACACACAAGATGTTTCAAAAAAACATAAATATGTTTCTATAAGTAGTGCCTGTATTGCGTGTTTTTTGGAATTGCTCTTAAATTCAGCGTTATTAATAAAAACAAAAAAAGGGCGCCACTTAGCTTTGTACGCCCACTTAACCCAGGCATTTTTTTTTTCTAACACTAAAGTGAACTATAAGGATATCGCCTAATGGTACGCAGTTACCGTAACAAATGCACCGTTGTCGACAACACGGTTGCTCTTCAACACAACGGCTCTTTAATAATTTATCTAGGCAAAGAAAACATATCAGAATTCATCTTCGAATATTAGACCTACTGTAGTCGCATACTGTGTATTTCCAAGGAAGTTTTTTTCGTAGAACCTATTGTCGTATGAATTCTCGACCTGAAGAGGGCGCAGTAAGAAAAAGTTTATACAGCTATGGAAATTGTTTCTTGTCAAGCTCGCATATACCTACACGCAAAATCTCTTTTATTTTGATAGTAGTATAAAGCCAGATTTATTACAGTTCCAGTGTTATCATGACATCTAATATTGCACTGTCAACATGGCATAAGTTATTTTCATAGTGCAATATTAGATTACTAGAAATTCTACCACTCATTATTTGTTTATGGACTTACATACTCTCCCTGCTTAATAAAAATAATCAACGAATCAGACCATTGAAATATTACGCAAATAACTGACATTAAGCTGTTGCTGCTGTAAGTACAAACATTTCATGTTTAGATTTCTTTAAATATGTTCTTCCTCTACCGCTAGTTCGGTAGTATCTGCTTGAAATTGGCCTGAAGATACATATCGACACACAGAAGTATATATTATTTATTTACGGTAATGGTGTCAAGTGCAAGGTATTGACATAAATATTAGTTCTGTTAATCATGATTAAAAGGTTGAGAAACGATGATTTATCAAAAAATGCGAAAAGTTGAACGGTTTTAAGAATAAAGTAGACTTCTTCCCGCGCTTTTGACGAGTGACATAGTTGTTTTACTTGAAATTTTTACAATTCAGTATGAAATTCGTTTTATGTGACAATTTCAATAGTATTTTGTAACATAAGTGCTAGTGAAATTATACAGTAATGAAAAAACTCAAATATAACACGTTTATGCACTTTTTGAAAGACGTGAATAAGTTTATCAAGAAAACCTTGTAAAAATCACTATCGTTTTACGGGTGGTATTTAAACTGGGTTTGATTGGGTCGAGTTTTATGTGACAATTTCGATAGTATTTTGTCACATAAGTTGTAGTGAAATTATACATTAATGAAAAAACTGAAATGTTATATTTCAGTTTTTTCATTACTGTAATAATTTCACTCGTCACGTTTATGCACTTTTTGGAAGACGTGAATAAGTTCATCACAAAACCTTTTTCCCTAACTTTGACACTGGCATAATGGTAATAGACACACACAAACACCCTCCCCCTACACACATAAACCGTCTCCATGGCCCTCGCGGGTAAAAAATAAAGTACGACGTAAATTTTAAATCAAATGAATGAAACTCACTATTTGCTACTACATGGGGCACGCTAAAAGTTTTGCACTTCTAGCTAATCGGAACTATTTGAACTTTTTTAAACGTTGCAACCTACTTAGTAATAAAAAAAAAACAATTGGCGGGAAATCATTTGTCAATTGTTTTTTATCACACATCAAAGTTCTAGGTACCCAACGAAAATGGAATTGAGTCGAAGAGATTTTAGAACGATGATTTTTTATGATTTTAAAAGTTCTCTCTCTCCGCAAGACTGTGCTGCTCGTCTTCAAAATGCTTTTGGGAGAGAAGCACCTTCTTTGAGCACCGTGAAGCGATGGTTTGCTGAATTTGAGAGAGGTCGAGTTTCTTTACATTACGAATTTCGTGAAGGGCGGCCTTCAACTACCGTCAACATAAATAATGTGGCTACTGTTAAGCGGCTAATTGAAGAAACCCCACGGATTACCTATGAGACAATTCGAGAACTATTGGGGATTGGTATGAGCCAAATTCCGAAAATTTTACACGAAGAATTGAAAGTTCGGAAACTTTTTGTCGTTGGATCCCTCATGAACTGACAGCGGAGCAGAATCGGCCTCTCGTGGAATGGTACTCACAGATGCTACTGAAGTACGACCACGGACATTCTAATGCTGTTTATGACATTGTCACAGGAGACGAAACGTGGATTTATTGTTTTGAACCCGAAAAAAAACAGCAATCTTGTGAATGGGTGTCTGAAAATGAGAACAGGCCAACAAAAGTGAGGCAGGCGAGAAACGTTGGTAAAAAAATGATCGCGTTTTTTTTCTCAGCTACGGGTCCCATCTGCACAATTCCACTTGAAGATCAAAAGAGTGTTAATGCCGAGTGGTATTCTACCATTTATTTACCCAGGGTGTTAGAAAAAGTACACGAAAGACGACCAAAAAGCCACGTTCTCCTATATCATGACAACGCTTCTTCACACATTATTTTTTTTTTTTTTTTTTTTTTTTTTGTGACGCGGGGAAAAATGCGTTACGCACACCACCGGTGCCTGGGTGGCCTCCGGTGGTAGTGTGGGACTCCCCGTCGGCTGTCCGACGGTATACCCACTAAACAACCCCGCGAAATGCCATCGGCCGCGTTGGTGTGGTGCCCCGGATCTGTCAGCAACAGGGCACCACTACGACTGGCCAGCCCCTCAAAAGGGGCCGGACTTCTTCTCTCTAGGGGCCATCCCGGCAAATTGGGACAGCCCCTCCGGCGGCGGGACCATTATGGGGCCAGGTTCCCATCCTGACCCCTAGTCCCACAGGTTAGGGAGGCGGCAGTAGGTGCGCATAGCGCCTACGCCGCACTCCCGTCCGCCGTCTCCGGAGCGGGACAGCCTCCGGATCGTCCTCCCTGTCCCGCTCCGAGGCCTCCTTCTGGGACATGACCGTCTCACAGAAGGAGGCCATCGCCTGCCAGGCTCTGTCACTCCCGAGCATGGAGCGGACCACGCTCGGGAGCGAGAGGTCCGCGCTTCCTAGCGCGGACACCAGATCGCGGCGCTGCCGAGACCACTTGGGACACCGCTCCAGAGTGTGCTGAGCGGTGTCCTCGGCCGCGCCACAATCGTGGCAGCCCGGCGTCACCTCCCGCCTCGCGACCCGGTGCAGGTACTCACCGAAGCACCCATGTCCAGTGAGCACCTGCACCATGCGGAAAGTGAGGGGTTTGCGCCGGCGGCGCATCCACGCCTCCAGGACCGGGCGCAGCGCATCCGCAACGCGGACTCCGTACCGCGGCTGCGCCAGGTCCTCCCCCCACCTCCGCATCATCTCCACTTGCCCTCGCTGGAGATACCGCCCCACCTCCACCGACGTGGGGCGCTCGCCGAGACTCCTCCTATCAGCAACGAAGCCGTATACCTCGGCGAGCACCTCCGCCACCAACGCTTCTTCACACATGGCCAACAAAACAAAGTCATTTTTAACTTCCGAAAAAGTACAACTCGTTACCTATCCTGCACATAGCCCCGACCTAGCACCCTGTGATTTCTGTATTTTCCTCAAAATCAAAGATTTGATGAGAGGTTTCTCTTTTACTAACTCCGAAGAGGCAGTGATAGCGTTCAATCAGCACGTAGAAAACATGCCTACAAATCTGTGGTCCTCCTGTTTCAAAAAATGGTTCGATCGCATGAAAAAATATTTAAAATGTATAGGAGAGTATTTTGAAAAGCAATATACATAATATTTTGGTTATAACATGTTGTTTTTTTAAGTTACGTAAAACTTATAGTGTGACCTACGTATAATTGGTTTGTGACAACAATGAAGAAAAAAAAACCTGACAAAAAACTTTAAGTGATAAACTTTTCTTTAAATAAAATATAATCAACTTTGAACTATATTAATAATAATTAACAATTAAGTGGTGCAGTGATTAGCAACATTACGTTAACACCAAAACACGTTAAATTCCCGCACAGGAAAAACACTTATGTTCATGTCTGCTTGAATTGGTCTGGATGTTGTCTATGTATCATGAGTATATACTCGTATTTACCAAAAAATGCATGGAAGTATGTTTATCAGTTTTCAATTTCACATAAATCTTAATACAACTTCAATAAAATAGTACTTCTATCATATATTATAGTATATTGAAAGCCTGGTAAACATATTGAAATATTATACAAATTAATTCGTCTGCCGTAAGTAATGAGGAACGGAAGAGGCCGGACTTGTAATCGATAGCTTTATTTTTCTCTTTACAATTTCGTACAACATACCGGCAAGTGAGAGAAAATAAAGCTATCACATGAGAGTCAAGTTTCGCGGTCTCAGTTCCGTACCACTTTTACTTAGGTAAGGTATGACCCTCAACTATGTATGTTTAACCCATATACTTAAGGTCAATCGTATGAAAACTTTAGGAACGCATAGAAAGCAAGGAATAACATACTATATTATACGTATTATTTTTTATATATTACTTTATTCTTATATATATATATATATATATATATATATATATGGCAATAGTGTTGCTACTTTATGCCAGTGTCAAAGTTAGGGAAAAGGTTTTCGTGATGAACTTATTCACGTCTTCCAAAAAGTGCATAAACGTGACGAGTGAAATTAATAATTTCACTCGTCACGTTTATGCAGTAATGAAAAAACTGAAATATAACATTTCAGTTTTTTCATTAATGTATAATTTCACTACAACTTATGTTACAAAATACTATCGAAATTGTCACATAAAACTCGACCCAATCAAACCCAGTTTAAATACCACCCGTAAAACGATAGTGATTTTTACAAGGTTTTCTTGGTGAACTTATGCACGTCTTCCAAAAAGTGCATAAACGTGTTATATTTGAGTTTTTTTATTACTGTATAATTTCACTAGCACTTATGTTACAAAATACTATTGAAATTGTCACATAAAACTAATTTCATACTGAATTGAAAAATTTCAAGTAAAACAACTATGTCACTCGTCAAAAGCGCGGGAAGAAGTCTACTTTATTCTTAAAAACGTTCAACTTTCCGCATTGTTTGATAAATCATCGTTTCTCAACCTTTTAATCATGATTAACAGAACTGATATTTATGTCAATACCTTGCACTTGACACCATTACCGTAAATAAATAATTACTTCTGTGTGTCGATATGTATCTTCAGGCCAATAAGCAAGCAGATACTACCGAACTAGCGGTAGAGGAAGAAAATATTTAAAAAAATCTAAACATGAAATGTTTGTACTTACAGCAGCAACAGCTTAATGTCAGTTATTTGCGTAATATTTCAATGGTCTGATTCGATGATTATTTTTATTAAGCAGGGAGAGTATGTAAGTCCATAAACGGTAGAATTTATAGTAATCTAATATTGCACTATGAAAATGACTTATGTCATGTTGACAGTGCAATATTAGATGTCATGATAACACTGAAACTGTAATAAATCTGGCTTTATACTACTATCAAAATGAAAGAGATTTTGCGTGTAGGTATATGCGAGCTTGATAAGAAACAATTTCCATAGCTGTATAAACTTTTTCAAAACTTTTTCTTACTGCGCCCTCTTGAGGTCGAGAATTCATACGACAATAGGTTCTACGAAAAAATCTTCCTTGGAAATACACAGTATGCGACTACAGTAGGTCTAATATTCGAAGATGAATTCTGATATGTTTTCTTTGCCTAGATAAATTATTAAAGAGCCGTTGTGTTGAAGAGCAACCGTGTTGTCGACAACGGTGCATTTGTTACGGTAACTGCTTACCATCAGGCGATATCCTTATAGTTCACTTTAGTGTTAGAAAAAAAAAATGCCTGGGTTAAGTGGGCGTACAAAGCTAAGTGGCGCCCTCATTTTGTTTTTATTAACAACGCTGAAGAGCAATTCCAAAAAACGCTCAATACAGGCACTACATATAGAAACATTTTTATGTTTTTTGAAACATCTTGTGTTTAATATCTATGTACAAGTAACCAATATTTTAATTATTGTTTATTGCGGCCACTTATAGCAATAATCAAAATTATGACTAATTGTACATAAATAATAAATACAGTATGTCTCAAAAAAACATAAATGTGTTTCTACAGTGCCTATATTGAGCGTTTTTTGTAATTGGTATTAAATTCAGCGTTATTAATAAAAACAAAATGAGGTCGCCACCTAGTTTTATGCCCCCTCTAAAATATGAGACAGGATAGCTTTGCACTAGGTTATTGAGCTAGATTGGCGCATATATTTTTTTTCATAGTAGGTTTTAAAGCAAACACGATGTACTTCAGGTTTATATCAAGTTTGTTCTAATTAAGGTCTGTTAACACTTCTTGCTACAGTACCAGTGAGGCATACTTTGAGAAATATTGGATATAAGTATGAACTGAGCCGCTCGTTTAGCTTATTAAATCCTTGATTTGAAATCGGTAAATCCAATCGTGAGCTATGTTGTCATAGACGTACATAAGTACTAAATTTATGAGCTTAGGGCTTAAAAATAAAACATTCCACAAAAACGAGTAAGGGTACACGGTTATGGTTTCGAACTATACGTCTGATAGCAAGCATTTGTAATGCAGAGCGAATAAACCTAATATAAAATATAAAAATAAACGTAATGTATAAAGAAGATAATACTAAACAGTTCAGTTTTCTCTTCTGTATGACGACTGACATTGTTTTTTGTTTATTAGCTGTTGACAAATTTATGAATAAAAAAAAATTAAAATAATAGTAAAACAAATTGGAAACGTACAAATTCTTGTAGGTTTACCTCAAATTTTCTAGCACAGCTAGTCAATAATACTTGTAAATTTGAATGCAATAGTTTCCTATGTTATGTATATATTCCGTGCTCCAGAGTCACGTTAAGCCGTCAGTCCCGGCTATTGTAGATAGATGACAATCAAAAGCTAGGTCAGTGGCCTTCGGGCAGCTAGGAAACACTGTTCTCTAAAATCCATTGAGTTGAAGAAACACATATCCATGCGGTAGGATGAGTTTCAGTGTTGGTGTAGTAATCATTTCCAGTTCATGTGACATTATAATTTTTTGGTAATTTATATTTTCATGGAAATGGCGGTATAAAAGAAAATACAATAATATATGTTATATTATTGTATTTTCTTTATTCTCAGCTATATACACTGTTTACATCAGATCATATTACCATATAATGTATTCAATAATTTATTGCGACTACAATGTATTAGGTCTTATGAATATAGATTCTGAGACCCGAAGACCCTGTCAGGCCTCCGTGAGGAGAACACACTGTACTCGTTTAATATTAAAATAACGTAAAAGTAGAAGTACGGTAACATTAACAAATTTTATTCATTTATTTCACTTAATTCCTCCATTGGAATAAAATAAAATATAGTTTTAACACTTTATTACACATGTATAACAGGCGATGTTAGCTATCATATCCAAACAACTATACTAAATGAAGAGAAACAATCTGTACGATTGACTAGGTAGGTGTCACATTACTAAGTTTATGACAATGCTTGATTAGAGAATTAGTAGAAGCTACAATATGATGAAGTCTGGTTAAATCTTAATAAAAAATTTAAAATTTAACCAAATTGAAGATTTAGTATTGTCAATTTTTAACGAAAGTATCGCGTGTTTTACTTATTTTGTTGAACCTGACGTTTCGAATGCTTTGCAGCGTCCGTGGTCGCAGGAAGACAGTCCTTCAGTCTTCCTGCGATCTGCGAAATTGTAGATTTAACAAAAAATATTGAATTTTCGTACCTACTGTAAAACAGTCAAAATCAGTATAAATCATAAAAAAAATTGGTTCTATTATTATATATATAAAAAAAAACATCGACTTGCAATTGATAATTATCAATAGGTCTGTCTGTCTTTTCATTAGTAAATTGTATTCATTTGCTTAACGGGCGATATTGTCTCAATATTATGTTTGCCTGTTATTGTTTAGTAATATCTTACTAAACCACACGAAATTATAACTTGTTTTATTGTAATTTTAGTTTGGTTGCTTGCTTAATTTCAATTTATTCACATACATTTCTGGTTTTTACAAAGATCTACAAATGGCTCTAATTGGACTCTTTCGAATTATCGCAATAATCATAACTTTAATATATGACCTACTAGCTGCTGCCCGCGGCTCCGCCTGCGTGGAGTCAAATAACGTAGCCTATGTGTTAATCCAGATTATAATCTATCTACGTGCCAAATTTCATTCAAATCCGTTCAGCCGTTTAAGCGGGAAAGAGCAACAAACATCCATCCATACATACAAACTTTCGGTGTGACATTCTCAGGCGGGGGCAGTCTACAAAATTGCTTTACTGATAACGCTGCCTTCATCGAGATTATTTTAACGGTTTTAGACTTCATGTAGGTTTTATCTTACCCCACTTCTGTCCTCGCAATAAAAAATATGCATAGTTTTTTAACTTCCCCTTTTTGGTGAAGTTTTATAGATAATGGTACGGAACCCTTCGTGCGCGAGTCCGACTCGCACTTGGCCGATTTTTTACATTATCTTGACTTAACTTGGCCCTATAATATAAGCTAGCTATTATATATTATATATATATTACATATATTAGAAAAGGGCCTCAATTTCAAATTATAATAATTTGAAATTAGTCGGACTAGCGGGTTTTTCATAAATTAAAATAATATGAAGTTGAATCCCTCTTAAACGTATCTTTGAAACCTGTCAATGGACAATGCATTCGAAACTGACTATTCGAAACCTGGGTCGGTTTGGTAAGATATCAATTCACTAAAAACTGAAAATTCATTTTTATGTGCCATAACAAACCAAATCTCAGCAAACACTGTACCAAAGACGGATTTTGATCTCACTGACCTTAATGTTAATCGCTAACATTAGCATACAATATAATATTGTGTAAAATTGTATGGTAAAATTTAAATATACTCTCATACAAAAATGTTCGAAAATAATTTACAATTTACAATATACGCGACTAAGAAAAAATGCTACAAAAACAAAACAAAATGACGAATAAGGGACCAATCATACTAAATTTGCAAAAGTTAGTTTTTCGCTGAAGGGTGTAATCGAAAGGTGCTACAAGAGAACCCTCTTGTTTTTCAAAATGATTGGCCGCATCGTTAATTTTTTATGAACAATTATCAGGAGTAATTCACCTATTTTTCTCCGTATGATATTCTCAACTTCTCGTCTATCAACGAGGGAAGGACATTGAAAACTAAGAAACAAATGTTGTTTCTATTGGAATATTAAATTAAGACTATTATGGGCGTAGAAAAAGCGCTTACTTGAAAAGAAATCCTTAACAAAAACTAAATTACAACATAGGTTATGCACGACGGCTGTTAATAATATTCTATATAATAGTTATTGTGATATTGTAATTATTAATATTTTTTCATTTATTGACTTTATTAATGAGAATTATATCTAATTGTTTTATGAATCATATTACGCTTTAATGTCGTGGGTTTTTAAATGTTTTGTTTGAAGTTTTTTTCGTCATGGGTTTTTTAAATTTTTAATTTATGTTTTATTTGTGGCTTTTTTAAATTTTAATAGTAAATGCGATTTATACAAACTAAAACTAATATAATATAACTATAATATATAAATAAAATCCGTTTTATATATAATGCACGTACAAATTAAAAAAATACCCCGACCTATATAATACGGCTGAACAGATTTTCTATCGTAGCTAAGAACACTCCCGATCATGTCACCTTATAAACAAACAAAAAAATCTAAATCGGTTCAGTAAATTTCGGGAAAAATGGTAACAGACACACAAACAGACACCTCTTACCTCAAACGCATATACCGCCTCCGTGACCGTCGCGGGTAAAAATAGATTTCGACAAAATGAATAAAAATTAACAAATCAATTTATTAAGAAATTAAAAAACATCCCTGTCCTTATTTCTAAAAACACATTTGAACTAATAAATATACGCCATTCTAGATCTAGCTATTTATCTATAACTTCACACCAAATGCTTTGCGGGGTAGGCAGAGAGGACCGAGCACTACATGACTCGGTCCTTACACACCTCACACGTTTCTTTAACATTTATAGCTCTTCTGATGAAAGCTCGCCTGTTTCTTGAGCTCCTGACATCAACACGATCAATTTGGTCATGATACGAGTAGGTAAGTTTTCGCCTTTCTCAATTCCTACATCCTTCTACTTTCGTATCGTATATCTATTACGTAATTCTTTCTTCCTCTATTGTTTCTACTCGTATATGTCCGAACCAACAGAGCATGCCTCTTCTTATTTTAACAACGATACTCTCTTTTTTCATACACTATGATGTTATCTGTCAATCAACTCTGTTTCATAGACTTGTAGACCACGTTCGTAATGATGATGATTACAAACGTGGTCTAAAAGTCACAAATTTTGCGCAACGGTCGCATTTCCACCGCATTTAGTCTACTTTCGTGCTGTCTTAGTCGTAGCCAACACTCGCATTATTAGACAGAATATTAAATAAAAAATTGATCGAGAACTACAGTGTCCTGTCAGTTGACGCTACCATGCTGGCCCGCAAGGTGCTTCTTCACGCTTCGTTTGAAGGATCCCATGTTGTGAGAAGGAGCAAACACATGTGCAGGCAAGGCGTTCCACTTTTTAATAGTTCGACAGAGATAGGAATTGCCGAACTTTTTTGTGCGAGAAGAAATGTCCTCGACAGTGGAATGCGGACATCGCAAGCCTGCACGTGTGATTCTATGACGGAAGAGAGAGGGTGGGATAAGATAATAATGGGAGTGTCCACCATTTTGTTTCTATTATGACGTTACAGAGCTGTGTTACCCGGGATGACATAGGTAACGATTGTAACGGAACCTCGTGCATCTGAATCGGTTAAAGTCTGTAGTAGTAATAAAGACTAATATTATAAAGAGAAAATATTGTGCTATATATAGGTTTACTGTACTGATAATTACCCACAAAAAAGTTCGCAAGGCTATATTTCTACGTATAATCTTTAAGTCACAATAACCGTTTTGTGTTCAAATTAGTAGCATCGCGTGTAGAATCTAAACATTCATATTATAGTATTAATCGTTATTCAACTACGTATATAATTCCATAATCAATGTTGACAATTAAAGTAATTTATCATTCTATTTATCTACTCGTGCGAAGTCAGACGATTAGGAAGGAGTATCCTAATCGTTTGACTGGACCCTCTCATAGTACCACCTGCTTCGCCAAAAATAGTTATAATATGTATATAGTATTATATAATTTATTACCTGACGATATTAAAGACTTGCCTATGAAAACTTTTAGGTCTCGCTTTTTCAGTATACAGTAACATTGCGGAATTTATAAGAATAAGATATAGTATTAAATAAAGCTCGATGCCGCATTGGTGGCTCTTTATACTTTGATTATTATTATTATTTAATTTATGACATTTCCTATTTATTATTATATCTTGGACATAAATCGATGTTATCAATAATTATTAAATATTCATTTGATAGATATGACATTGCTTTGACATATTATGTAAATTAGAATTAAATTACTAATTAAATTACTTGTAGTTAATAAAGAAACTTAGAAACATACATACAAAACTTTGTACTCCGTCGTACAGTCGTGTAAATAACGAAGACACTGTTATCAAGAATGTTATTACCAACGAAGTAAGCCGTCCATGGACATCCATGACATGTATACTTGTCTGCGACTCGAGTTGTTTGAAGGCAGGGTTTCTTATACGTCGGGAAACGTACAAGCATACAGCCAATCTGATGCAAAGAGGTGAACTTAGTCTATCAACGTTTGCAATACATCAAGTATGCTCACGATGCCACACACAATACAGAAACTCCTTAGGTGGTTACTAGTAAGTTCACTCACTCGCAGGAACACAATAACCCTCCAGGGAGTTGTTATTAGACTGCGGTTTTCTGTGAGGTGCAGGTAAGTACTTCCACTGACGTGCTGCTTTCATACGCCCCACCTCTCTTGAAAACACCCAGACCATAACTAACAGACATATTCTTCAAGAAAGGTGAAGAGGTTTTTACAAGATCGACAACACAAGAGTGACACCCCTGGTGTGGCAAATGTCTGTAGGCTGTGTAACTGCTTACCATAATTCAGGACGTACGCTTATTTGCCAGCTTAGTGATATAAGAAAGAAAAATGTTCATGCGCAGGAATGTTTGACCTGTGTGGGAATCAAAACCACGAACTTTCCTGTCAAAGTAGCATTGTTAACCATTTCGCCTCGATGAGCTAATCGTTTATCGTCACTAAACTATTGTATGTGCTTAAAATAATACAACCAATAGAGATGTTTAGGACAAAATCTTCCAAGGAAGTATTTACTGCTAAAAGTTTTGATAGCGGCCATTCTCAATCACGGGAATACAATAACAAAACAATGCCCTATGTTTTGTTGTGACTTTCTGTAAGTGTTAGCTATTGCCATGAAGCTCGAGCTACCTATATCTAAGTGAAAAATATTTCCAACCTTATTCTACTAAATTGCTTCTAGTACCTCGTATTAGGTACTAACTGCAGTTTGCTCATTGTGCAGATGAACTTGGCTTATCTTTTTATATCATAAATAATAATGTCTTTGTAATAAAATAGCATTCAATCTTTATTTTTCCGTAGGCTGTCTCTACAAACTGCAAAAAGCATCCTAAACAGTAGGTAACTACCTCCCAATCGCTATCTAAAAAAGCCATTACATTTTATAGTCCATAAAATGAATGTCTGAAAGACAATCCCCCACGTCGTAATTTCATATATTTTTGTCCATTGTAAAAAGGTCGCCAGTTCCCAGAAACATTTGTATCCAAATTGTCCATGAAGAGATTACGTAAAGTTACTATTACAAACAAATGAATAAATAATTTAGTGACATTGAAGGTAATGACACAATTTGAAACACATAAATGTATAAAAATTCGCCTATTAATCAATATATCTTAACCTAACACAAATTGTAAACATCGTTTACCATAAGCATATTTTTCTGGTTTTGATTTTCATATCTTTATTGTGGTTTATGTTTGTGTCGAATCAATGATCATTTTGGATTACAAATCTAGCACAAATTAAGACATGGTTAACCGTAAGCATATTTTTCCGGTTTTGATTTTCATATCATTTATGTTTGTGTTGAATCGATGAACAATTTGGATTACAAATCTAGCACAAATTAAGACATGGTTAACCGTGAGCGTATTTTTCTGGTTTTGCTTTTCATATCTTTTTTGTGGTTTATGTTTCAGTTGAATCAATGATCAATTTGGATTACAAATGTAGCACAAATTGAGACATGGTTTACCGTAAGCATATTTTTCTGGTTTTGATATTCATGTCTTTATTTTGCAATTTATGCTAGATTAGAATATATTATTAGTATTATTACACAATAAGCACGAATGAGCAACTCCTTTCTAAAGTATCAGTAGTAAAATCTCGGGTTAATTATTCAATTTTTTGCCGATAATACATTTTTAAATCGTCAATAATATCAGTAAACGATAATAACTTTTAGATTTCGGCTACTGTATTTAACTCAGAACCTCATAAACACGTAAAAGAACATTCGAGATTTTAATACCATCTGCTGCATAGCGATAACAGTGCTTCTGAATTTCATTTAAAACTATACCTATGAACATATGGACTTTTGCATTGTGAATGTTTGCCTCGTAAGAATATTTTTAAGTTGAAAATATAATATTAGGTACATTTGAATGATATATGGACATAAGTTTGTTCTTTTTTTGCTTATTACATATGTAATGTTTGGCGTGACTAAAGTTTAAATTTCTTAACAATATTGAGTATATATGGTAATTTTTATAATAAGTTTTTCATGTAAGCTATACAAGTTGAAACCATTTGATTGATTTACGACGAGTCCGGTGGTAGAGTGGTTAGCAATGTTACTTTAACATTAAGGCTCGTAAGTTCGATTCCTCCACAGGACATGTGTGTGCATGAACATTTATGTTTGTTTTAGTCTAGGAATGAAGAGTGGTAGTGTTAAAGTAGCTATTGCTAATTATTCAATCACCCGCCGTATTCAATAAATCGTCAGAAAAATAATCTGATTAAAAGCTAATTACATCAAACGGGCAGCAAACGGCAAACTCCTTCTCTATTCAACATTCCATGGCTTTAAAAGAGAAATGTACATAAATAAATTTCGTGTGTCTCGAAAACATGTATAGCGATTGGAATCAATTGTTACAAAATTAAGTAGTTTAGATTTTTAAGTTTACGTGTAATGCTAGACAGCATTATATTGGTGGCGGAAGCACACAAAGCAGGTTGGATCAAATTGCATGTAAATTTGACTTTCGCAAAACAACGCCTGAATCTATTAACTATTTAAAATTTAAAAACTTAATCATTTAATTATTATGTATAAGAGGAGCTATCCTAAATAAAAGTCTTGCTTCATTTTGGTAATAATTAAAACTAATGTCCGCTGCAGCGCTGAAATAATTTAGATGTCTATCCCAAAGATTCGAATTCGATTCCAAGCACGACCCCTTCCCTTTATACAAGGGCACGATGAGTACGCGTCTACAGCCCATTTTATCACTTTCTGAATATTAGCAAGAATGACACCAGCTTTAGACTTTATCTTATCCATTCTGGATGCCGACGAACTACTCCGAGACTCCTTTACATCTCTCCAGAAGAGTTTGGTATTTGTATCCAAGTGTTTCATCAATCTCTCTTCCTCATTCATAATTTGCATTTCACGCTTCTCTTTCACTAAAACCTTGGTTTCATTCTTGCATAGACGTTACATTTCATTTAGGGGTAACGATGATACATAATCCAGCCACGCTGTCCTCTTTCTTGCTATGGAGAATTCAACCTCCGCATCCCAATAGGCATCTGTTTTCAATATTTTATGCCTATTTCCGCATCCACATGCTTCTTTTGGTCTATCCACTATATCTGAAAGAAAGTCAGAACTTTCCAGCAATCATCCACATCTGATTGGAAGGGCTTGCATTTGCAAGTCTTTCGCTTACTAGATGTACATACATTCTGCTTACACTTTCATCTTGCAATTTTTCGCACCTGATCCTTTCATGTTCTCCGAAAGGGATACGCACTCGCCAGTGCCTTCACTTCTTAAAAAGGCCCACAAACGGCCTTATCGCCAGGTAGTAGTCCATTTCAAGAGTAGGAGCTCTTAAGGCTCTTGCATCCGTTAGTATTTCAATGACGTCTATCTATTAAAATCAAATCAATCAAACATTTTGGTCATTCCGTCTCCATACGTGTGAATATCCTTATGTTGCAATAAAGTATTCGGCACGAGGAGATTTCGTTCTATACATAAATCTAGAATTGATTTACCTGCCTCGTTCACTCTCTTATCTCCATAGCGACCAAGAACAGATTCACTGCTGTCTTGTTTGGTCTCAACTAATCCATTAAAATCTTCACAAATATCAACTCCTTTATTCCTTCAGGTAAATCCGGAACATCCCTCACAGACTCTTAAAACTTCTCTAGTTCTTAGTAGCACATGCTGAGCTTACGGAGGCGTATGGTACAAAACAGAAATACTCGCATGATGCTCTGTTTTATACGAACCCAGAGAAGTCTAGGCCCTATTAAATAGTAATTGACGAGCTCGGTGGCGCAGTGGTGAAACGCGTTGTTACGCTACTTTGACACCAACGCTCTTGGGTTCGATTCCCACACAGTACAAACATTTGTGTGCATGAACATGTCTGTTTGTCTTGGTCTGGGTATTTTCGATGTATAATAAGTATGTATTTACAAAAAAAATGTATTTACGTATGTTTATCAGTTGTCTAGTACCCATAACACAAGCTTCGCTTACTTTGGGGCTAGATGGCATTATGTAATTTGTCCGACAATATTTATTTATTTATAGTAATCTCTTACACATGTGCCTAAGTGAAAGGAGAGCACGACACCAACACTAGCACTGGCATGATCGTCCCGGTCTACCCCAGACCATCAGGCCGTCATTCCACCGGGCAGATCATCGGTTTCACCCTTAGGGCTTAGTCTCTGTCACACACAAAGCATCTAAACGTCTCCCATTCATTATGTCCATCAGTTCGTTCATCTTATCATTCAATCCACTTCTCACATTCCATGAGCCTATGAAGCACTTGGCTCTCCTCGACCTGCCGGAATTGGTGCTGCGTGGTGAGCGGTGTCCCCCACCACCGCATGCAGCTGTATTCGCACCGACGGGGACGGATCGGTGCGCGTCGCCCCCGGGTGACGCCCTAATCCGCATATTGGTGCGCTTTCGGGCCAGAATTACAATCTAATTGATTGACAGGAGTCACGAACGAGCACGCTTCTGGCACATGACCCACGAACAAATAAATGAGAATTTTGTAGTATATTGTGTGATAATGTAATGTACTCGTAGATCTAGTCACTATTGAAAAATGATATTTGTACTATCTAGAAAACTTGACACTTCGCTGGGACGCAGATGTTAAATTTTGCGTTGTCAGTGAGAATGTCGGAATATATTTGTTAGCTGATTCATCATATAATAATATTTTAAAACTGTATTATAAATGGCATGTGACCTAAGTATCACAGACGTTATGATAATCTAGGTACTATTCATTATTATCATTCATTACATCCTCATGATTACCTACTGGAAAAACTGGTTGCTTCCATTAACTAGGTACGAGCTTGTAATAATGCACAAGTTGTAATAAACATCATAAAAAGACCAGTGTGTTATTGTTCAATAATTTATACGATTATGTGCAAGCTTAAACCTATAAGAATTTTGTAACCCAAGAGTTATATTTCATACTACGTCGCAATGTACCTACTTACTAGCAAACAAGCTAGCAAAAGTTTAAACATAAGTCATTGTTTGCTACTTCCGTTGCTAATGCAGCAATTTCTCACAAACTTTTGTAGTTTGAAGCACTCGAAGGAACATAATAGTCATCAACTGAATTGTCTTCATCTAGTCTCCTACAAGATTCCTTCCCCAGTCGTCATAATTCTTATTAAAACGCTCTCTTTCACCATACCCTCATTTGCTAATTAGAAGGATGCACCACATGAGGCCCGCTTTGGCTCTTAAACCACAGTGAAATTTTTATATTGAAAGAAAGACAAATAAAAGAAAAAACATTTTTTTTATTTTTGTCTGCGTCTATCCACAAAACATAACGCACGGATCGCGTAAAAACTTATAAACGGAAATTTAAGATATTAAACACAGTGTTATCTTGTTTATTTATATTATACAAATTTATGCGTGTATGTGTACAAAGATACATTCTCCAGCAGTAAATCTTCGCTTATAGGTATTCCGAATCAGGGATTTTAAGCATAATCAACGGTCCCGGTGGTATAACAATGAATACGAACGATGTCGCGGGCTCAACTAGTAATGGGATATAACCACAAACTGCATTGCGTGACCATTAAATACTTCTAGTAAATAAAGTACCTACTTACTAGCAAATAAGTGAGTCAGTCAGAATAACTCGCCCCACAGAGCTAGTAGGAGTAGAAGGTTAATATAGATAACGTGAACCATACAATTTATCTACGTATAAGCGAACGCAGCGTCTAACAATAATTTTAAAATCTCTAAGAACCCTGTATATAAATATCTCGAATATATAAATAAATCGAAGGAATCAATATTCTTTAGAAGCGACGTAAATAGAATCTATTTTGTAATAATCCAACTAAATAAGTATTCTAAAACAAAAAAAACTTTTGGAAAAAAGCGCAGTTTGTTGTTGTAGGAGGATGTCGGGCTTCGAGCAGTTTTTTTTTTATATATTGCCGAAAAACATTTCATAAAAAAATTACTATCCATTTTGTGTCAATTTGGATGAAAAATATGGTGCGTGCATGGCTCATCGGCCGGCATGTACGAGTACTATGTTATATTTTAATTTAAAATACAATGACAAAAATAGATAACTTGTAGCAAATTATATCTAGGTATGTATATTACTCAAAAAATAGCAGTTTCATATAGGTTTCATACAAAAAACCGATAAATTCAAGTTCAAACGGAGGTATACATAGAACTCTCAAAATTACCATTGATCATGAACCCGCGGGATGCAAGTTAGGTAGTAATTTGTATTATTAGTTGTATTATTTTAGTATATTCGATTATAATTTTTGTATTAGTGTGGACTTCAAGTATCTCGATAAATGTCTTCAGTCGCGTAATCTATTATGAGCGACGTTGCTGCGCTGCATTATTGTATTATATCTATTATTATCACTGAATCCAATGATATGGTCAATGCAATGTAATGGTCGTATCTCCCCGCCACAATAATACAGCAATCATTAACAACAATACTCTTCACTTAATACAATTGTCGCGTGCATTACTGTAATTGGATCGTCTAGGTAAATCACTGAATGCAAGCGTGTACGTAATATATCCATGACGATGCGAAAATGTTGTGCATTACTTACAAAGATTCTAGATATTTATAAATAAATTTCTAGATCCTTTGTATTTTCATAAACATTTTGTTAAAAATAAAATTGTACTTCTAAACATCATATTTAGAAGTATAATAGGAAACTAAACTAATAGGAATTATTTTAAAATTGAAACCCAATGGTAAGGTGCCGCCCGTAAAGCAGGCAGTCTTACCGCACTGAACTGCTAAGGAAAGTCTTTGGGCGAGAAAAATGTCTGCACAGAGATCACCTATTGCCTTCCTCAACAGTTTACTGTATCGTGTTTACTGTTATATAATCATATTGTAGGTATTTATATAAAATATATGACATTATTATAATATGACTTTAAAAATCAATAATAATTTATAGAAATATTTCTATAAATTAGTACAAATTTCCAATTATTAAAAATATATTTTCTAGTCTTAATTTGGCTATAAATATATAATATGTCGTATATGTGCGTACATACATACGTACGCATACGTGTTTTTTGTTTAGATTGTGAAGAAACATAAAAATCCTATTGATTTTCAATTTTAGTTTTCAAATTGTTTAATTAAATAAGTAAATATCTCAACCAAATTACTTTTTACTTATTATCATCGTCTCGAATTTCAACTATTAATATTAACAGAAAAAAAATATTTTAACATTTAAAAATCGACATTATGGCTAATGTAAATAAGGCTATCGTGCACGTCCATGCCTCCAATATGTTATTACTTTAATCAAGCAATACTTATCCTTATACATATAAAAATATATTCATGTTTCTCAGAAACTACTCTAACGGTTTTAATTAAATTGTATATTTAGATAAAATTTATCTATACAGGTATATTTTGTTGAAAAAACGCGGTTTACACTATATTTTGTTCAAAAAACGCGTTTTACACAAAAAAAGATAATCTTCGGGCTTTTATCAACGAGTTGATACAGATACATTATTATCATCATCATTTCATCTCATCATTCATTATGAGTAGCTCTTAATAATTAGCTCTTAATCAGAATTCATCATTAACGAGCTACTCATAAGCCTCTTTGTGCCGTAGCTCAAATTGAGAAATGAATGATGTAGGTAGATCGTAGTAACAGAAAACCTTTTTTTTTGTTAACTAGTCTCCAGTATAAGTAACACAGTCGTTTAAACATGTCAGCTGATGCCACCATCGAATAAATCAGGGACTTCTTAACTTCTCTCCAAAAAGTTTGATAGGCACCTGGAAATTTTTTCCAATTTTCTTTCTCAATCAGAGTGATTTTTCAGTAAATTTTCGCTTTCATTATAGCATCAGTATACGATGTATTTCTTTTTTCGCCTATCTTATACTGACACTTGGGTACAAAGATGATGTACAACCCAAAGCGTTTTCCTCTTTTTTTGCTAAGGAAGATTCAATCTTCCCGCCAATTGACAAAGGTCTATATCTACGAGTATTTGCGCAGCCACATGATTACGCAATTATACGACTGTTCTATTTAAACAAGAAACTAAATTGGCAACATAGTTCATACAGGTGTTAATAATAATCAAAGCATGTGAAAAAAATCTCGTAAAAATAAAAAACACATTTTTCTAGTCAATTGAACAAAGAAATAAGAATTATAGGCAAACAATTGCGCCCTAAAACGCGCAACCACAAATAAATACGTACATAAACCAACCGATGGAGCGCATTTTCAAAAACATAGGAGAATGCTCAATAAAACCCGTGGCCGGTGCAAACGAATTGTATCTCAAATCTATGCATCTATACATATAAATAAGATTGAAGTGTCTGTCTGTGATTTCAAAATAAAGCCTCTGTTAAGCTCATATTGTTATTTTCACGTTACCAAAGCCTAAATAGGCATTTTTAACTTTTTTGTCTGTCTGTCTGTCTGTTTGTTTGTCCGGGCTAATCTTGGAAATGAATGAACCGATTTTGACGGGACTTTCACTGGTCGGTAGCGGACTGTTCAGAGCAGAATATAGGGTACTTTTTATCCCGTAAATATTTAGGGTTCCTGCGAGAATCATAAAAAATGAAAAACTGTTAAAATTAGGGGGAAATATCTCAATCAATTTAATTTTTATTATTTTTACAGAATACGTGATAGGTACGTGATAGGTATTTTTTGTGACAAAATAATTACGCATTTTTTATGTAATAAAAATAAAATAAATATACGTTGCCTCCTCATGAACTTAACTTCTCATGAACGCCCGATTCTTGGGACTCCTGACAACGCCTTCTGTTAAAACACGACCAATCTCGTTATAATCGTGATGGTCCCGGTCTTCCGTGGATTCTTAAGTCCTTCTACATCCTTCAGTTTCTGCTTTCGGACGAACGGAGCATGCCTCTTTTTATCTTAACATTGATGCTATCTTTCAGACCATCTCTCTTTTTAGGGTTCCGTACCCAAAGGGTAAAACGGACTCTATTACTGAGACTCCGCTGTCCGTCCGCCCGTCTGTCACCAGGCTGTATCTCATGAACTGTGCTAGTTAGACAGTTGAAATTTTCACAGATGATGTATTTTCTATTGCCGCTATAACAACAAATACTAAAAAATAGAATAAAATAAATATTAAAGGGGGGCCCCATACAACAAACGTGATTCTTTTGCTCGTCTTTGCTCGATATTGATAACTGCAACAGATAGACGCTTGAAATATTTACAGATATTGTATGCAATACAAATATTTAAGGGGGGCGCCGATACAACAAACGTGATTTTTCTGCCGTTTTTATAGATAATGGTACGGAACACTTTGTGCGCGAGTTCAACTCGCACTTGGCCGGTTTTTTTTACATCTTCATAGCGTACTCAATCTACAAGCGTTACTCTTCCGATTTTACACATAGTTATTACATAACAATAGTCACCATAAGAGAGGAGTCGATAGAGCATATTTCTTTATCAGGTGATATGTTCTGGGGGTGGAAGTGATCAGATTATGATAGTTATGGCAGGCGTCCGTCCCTCTTCTGTAATAGCCCAGTTCTAATAACACCTCCAAATCTCTTTTCAATAGCTCAATTTTTCTGACTTACGCGCACGACAGTTATTATATTGGTATTATATTATCCCATTGATATCGCCTGGAGCAGGTTACAGCGAGTATAATACATTAGATCATTCTTTTCGAAGGGGCCTCTACGCGTTGGATTCATATCCCCGCGCATGCCTATCAAATGACCGGGATAAACGCCCGTGACTTAAGACAAATACCAGGCCACTCAGAAAGTATTGCGAGCCTTCCCTACTTAATATATAATAGGCTGTAGTATCAAACAAGTCTCCTCGAATGACAAATATCTGCGAGATATTCAACTCCCGGGAACTTTATCCAATATTGTGAAAGAAAATTACTTCAGTTTGTTACTTCTTCATGTAGAAACTAAACTGATCTGAACTGTACAATATGAAACAAGAAATGAACTTCAGAGAAGGACTGTCCCGGGAGATATTGTTACTGATTATGTCATGTACCGACTTCTGGTGGATAAACATATAGTAGATTCCACCGAATAATAAGAACATCGAATAATAAACAATCATTTAATTGGCAACAATGAAATATAGAGGCATTTTATATACAACGTCGGAAGGCAAGCAAACATACGGCCCACCTGATGTGATGTGATTTCCATAGCTTGCAAAGTATAAAATATCGTTCACGCTTTGCCACCCCCGCTGCTAACATTACAACTTTTCAGTAGCTTTCTGGTAATCTCACTCACTTACAAAACCACATCATCCTCTAGGGAGTTGTTATATGGCTATGTTCTTCCTCAGACCGGCTCCTTCGACGCCCTACCTCTCTTAGAATATTTAATATAAATACATATCTGAAAGTAGGCTACCTAAAAGTAAATAGTCCTAAGCATATAGAGTCAAAGCTATTGTAGCGAAAACGAAAAATATAATGCCAATTCGGCAATTAATTACTATACTAATATGCATGATGTACTATGCAAAATAGCAAAGAAGGAAGTGAAAAGAGGTAGGACATAGCTATGTTTAATAAAAACAGCGAGCTGGATAACTAAATGACAATTCTTCGGCGCGGTGTTGTCTCTACGAGAGATTAATGTCAACAAGAACATAGCGAAAAGTTACTGCGTTAGCAACAGCGATGGTAAAGTACAAGTAATGGACTGAGGTTCACATCAGGTTGGCCGTATTTTTCCTTAGTTAGCCTTTGTTTCCGCGCAGTGTAGTACCTACTACAAAATTACGGGCAATGTGATTTTTTATCTTAAGGAGTCAATTCCGTTCTACGAGAGGTCTTCATCAAATCTTGATGAAATTTATATCGAACCATCCAGAAGATGTATATATCTTGTTGACACCCAGAAAATGCATCTATTTTCACAACAAGTCCCTTGCGGGGTAGGCAGAGAGACCGAGCGCTACACAGTTCAATCCTTATGTTTCTTTAACATTCATAGCATTAACACACGCTTGCCTGATGCTAGGGCTCCTGACAGCATCTTTTAAAGAAAACGCAATCAATTGGTCGTGATAGGTATATTTTATTTTATTATTTTCTCGATGTATATGTACGTATCATCCATTTCTCGTGTACGATTCTGCATATACGAAACAACAGTATATGCCCCTTGTTACAATAACACCCGGAAGATAAAATATTTATTAAAAGAAAACAATTAATACGAGTAGTACTGTATTACGTATTGTGTGGCTTAATCAGTGATTTTAATTTAAAAAAAGTATTTACGTTTATTTATCAGACATCTCCTACTCGCAAGAACATAAGCTTCGCTCTATTTAGGGCTCGTTCTAGATGAGTTGCCTGGAAAAATAAAAAAATATATTTGCCGCCTCTGTTGTAAAAGATGCATTCGGCAACTTAAACTACAAAGAAACCGTATTTTTAAATTGTATACATTTTTGGAGGCTCTCGTTTTGAGGAAATATTGCTCCTTACCTATGCAAAATAAAACTTAGGTATGCAGTGGAATTCAATACGTTCACCATCTTATGGTTCCGTACCTGGAGGGTAAAACCGGAGCCCTATTGTTAAGGCGCCGCTGTCTGGTAGACATTTTCACAGAGAGTGTAGATGAGCAGTGCTAGCCCAATGGATAAGGAACCGGCCTATTGAGCAAGAGGTCCCCAGTTGGAATACAGGCATGTACCACTAAATTCGTGTTATCTGATTTGTGTACATATTTGTAATTATCAATTGCTCGGCGATAATAGAAAACGAAAACATCGTGAGGAAACTCGCACGTCCAAGAAATTATATTTCGAAAGACGTCTGACCTAACCTAAGAAAGATCTGGTTTTCCCTCTGGGTTGTGGATATTTCGAAAGACGTGTGTCCTAATTTGAGAAAGGTTTGGTTTTCTCTCTGGATTGGGGAGGTCTGTCGGCAGTCGCTCTATGTCAAAATCAGTATCTTCACCAAATCCTTACGCATAGTCGACCCCGCGCCAACTCTAATGTGTTAGGAAGCGGGATAACGCTAAGTAGAGGAGACATTTTCACAGAGAATGTGTACCTACTGTATCCGCTATGTCATCAAGCAATAAAATTGAAGATTTTAGGTAGGCCGTACAAGAAACGCATTTTTTTGGCATTTTTACATAGTACAGATCACTTCGGGGGCGAATTCAGACACATTTGATCGATGTTTTGGAAGACGTTTAATAAGGAATATTAGTTTCGTAAAATTCCCAGAGTAATGGTGCTAAAAAGAGCCTGTTACTATACGGGCTAATGCGGCCACCATCAATCATCAACCAAGTGTTAGTAATTGCACTATAGGATATTTTATTCACGAAATTATCTACGATTCTCCATCAAAACCTCCATTAAGCAGCGCCCAATAATTTGAGTAGTTCTATTTAAGCATCTAGCAATATGGTTATTTATTATTTAAACGGGGCAAACATTTGTCTATGTCTTCAAAATACGATTATCAATAACTTAATACTATATGTATGTATGTATATTTTCATGTCAGGTTCTTTGCGAGGTAAGCAGAGAGAACCAAGCGCTATAAATCGCGGTCCTTATACACCTCACTCGCTTTTTAACATTCATAGGGCTCCTGACATCACATTCTGATAAAACACGAGTAATTCTCCTTCTTCAATGTGTCTCGGATTTTATCGCTCCTACATCATTTCACTTTTGCATTGTATATCTGTTTTGTCATTCTTTCTACATATCCAAGCCAAAGAAGCAGCTTTTTCTTGTCTTTTAACACTAACACTCCCTTTCAGCTGCAGCGTCCAGCTCTCTTTCATACATCGTCAATGAGAACGCGGTCAGTAAGCGTTACGTAGGCACAACTTAATACTATTAAATATATTTATTGTCTCCATTGCGCATTTGAGCAGCGTGGTGGATGCTCTAAACCCCTTCGGTTGAAAGGAGACCTGTATCCCTGCAGTGGAAAGAGTAAGGGTTGATGTGGTAGATATTTATTGTATTACATACTTAAAATACCTATAGATATTATTATATAGCCCGTTAATCGATTGGTACCTGGTGGTGAATTTTTGGTTTAAACATGTAACAATAACTTCGTGTTTACTAAGAAAACTATATTTCGAATATCATGTAACCTATCCTAAGACATACCTAATTGTCCCTCTGAGTTATAGACGTCTGACAGCAGTCGCTATCGTTACGAAATCCTTAGGCTTAGGTAGCGGACGCCGCAAATCCTAATGTAAATCACTAAGGTTTGCGGGATACGATAGGAAGACGAAAATTCTTAAATTATAGATACTATCTATCTATATATAACTTCACGCCAAATTTCTTGCGGGGTAGGCAGAGAAAACCGAGCGCCACATGACTCTATCCTTACACATCTAACTCGCTTCTTTAACATTCATTGCACTTCTCATGCACATTGTTCTTAGGCTACGTTAACCAGTTTACATGACGTGGGCCGTATGTTACCTACCGATGTAGTATTCAATAAAATATCACCAACGTTATTAATATGTATTCATGCATTTCTAATAACTAAATGAAAAGTGAGATGTATATGTAGCTTGACAGACCAAGCTATACAGATGGTCTCACATTTACAGCTAAGACATAGGATACGCAGGTTGGTAGGCAGTTTGATCTGTCAATGTCTGTATATACAGTACCATGTAACCCCTAACCATAAACTATGACAATTTATTATTGACTTCAATCGTCTCGATACTGTATTATAGATATAGATAAAGTGTAATAACATAAATCCAGATCCTAATTAGCTAATTTTCGAACCCTGTGAAGTACATGAACTGAATCCAGAAGGTTAACGGTTCATAATAATGATCGACGAGCGCGGTGGCGCAGTCCTGAATGACGAGACTTTGACACCGACGCTCATAGATTCAATTCCCACACAAGACAAACATTTGTGCGCATGAACATGTCTGTTTGTTTTGGTCTTGATGTGTTAAGAGAGGTAGGGCGCATCAAAGTAGCCCGTTTGGGGAAGTACCTTACAGAAAACCGCAGCCAAATAACAACTCCCTAGAGGATTATTGTATTCCTGCGTGTTAGTGAGGTAACTAATAAGCTCCTAAGGAGTTGCTGTTAACAGCAGAGGTGTCACTGTGCAAGTGATACTTTATGTATTACAACCGTTCATTGGCTACGATAACCGCTTTATATTATGTGGTCCGTATGTTTGTATGCCTCCCGACGTTGTATAAAAAAACCGGCTAAGTGCAAGTCGGACTCGCGCACGAAGGGTTCCGTACCATTATCTATAAAAACAGCAAAAAAAAAAATCACGTTTGTTGTATGGGAGCCCCCCTTAAATATTTGTTTTATTTTAATTTAATTATTTATTCTTAAAGTGAATATATAACTAAATATTCTGTGAATATTTCAAGCGTCTACCTGTTGCCGTTATCAATATCGAGCAAAAACGAGCAAAAAATCACGTTTGTTGTATGGCAGCCCCCTTAAATATTTATTTTATTCTATTTTTTAGTATTTGTTGTTATAGCGGCAACAGAAATACATCATCTGTGAAAATTTCAACTGTCTAACTATCACGGTTCATGAGATACAGCCTGGTGACAGACGGACGGACAGCGGAGCCTCAGTAATAGGGTTCCGTTTTACCCTTTGGGTACGGAACCCTAAAAATGACAATTTTTAACAGACATGAATAAGGAGTGTATATGTGAGCAAAATATATTGGCTCCCATGCGGTCAATGTAATGTATAAGTAAGTTTCATATAGTAAGACAGTGGGTCTACGGAAAAAGTTCTATAGAACAAAAATGATTAAAAATCTCCGTTTTAGAGAATGAAAGTAATATAATCAAGCTATATTAATGATGGTCTGTATGAATGAAAGGTCTGGTTTGTCCTCTGGGTTATGGATATCTGGTTATGGACATTAGATTCCATGTCAAAATTAGTATCTTCGTCAAATACCTAGGGTTACGTAGTGTACTCCATTAATCCTAAGGGAAGGGACAACCCTAGGGAACGAGATAACGCTAGAAAGAAGATAATTAGTAATGTATATTCAACACCACAATTGTATCCAAACTATTTTTAAGTAGCATGTATACTGTAAATTATTTTCTGCCTAATAATAGCAATATTATAACAGGCTTCCAATTAATTCTTCATGGATTAAAGCGCCGCGTAGATATTTCTGCAATCCACTTTATTATACTAGCGTTCTTGTTTAATATACAATTTTATTTATAAGGTTATTACAAGGACAATATGTGCATAATAAATTGTTATATAGTATTTACCTATTACATTACAAATAGAATTACAACTTTTGATATAGATATACGCAGGGTACGAAAAATATTGTAGGTCTCCTAATTGTCGTGACACCTGTTACATATAGTAATATATATGTTAGAACTATTATATTTTTAATTAAAAAGTTTTTGTATAGTCAATTTTTTCATCAAAGTGACATATGATTTCAACAAAGTGTAATTTTTTGGGATCATGTCCTAAATACTTAATTAAAAAAGAAAAACGAAAACTATGAGAAAATAATTATAAGTAAAAATAACTTATATTACTCATACTTATTGTACTTTACAGAATAAAATTTTATTTAAAAAATGTAAGTCATGTGTGAGTCTGAGTGTCCGCGAGGGTCCAATGACAAAAACAAAATTGGACTTTTTTACTTTATAATTAGCACTAAATAAACAATTCAGTTGAGCTGAGTACTTTGGCCCGGCGCAAAGTTATTACAGAATCTTAATCTCAATGAATCCTAGACCCTTCAGTTCATTTTGTGCTAAGTGTGGCAAGCGACGGAGGCGAATAGACGAGTGTACTGCTAATCTAGTTCAATACTAATTTTAATAAACTTCATGCGCCCGTCCTCTTCTGTCGATGACAGCACCTATATGTACGATAATTAACTTTTGCAACGGAGAAGCGGATTCTCCAGCTACATGCACACTTTTGCCTAAACAGAGGACCCAAAAGTGTAAATGTATTTTAAGTAAATAAATATTTTTGATTTTGATTTTTTCGACCTGCAGTAGATCACCAACAGGCTAAATTGACACAGTTTATCTCGACAGAACACTGTCGCAGCTTTCAGCGAGGCCGACAACACACTAGATCGACACATTGTATATCGATTAATGCCATTCCGTTATGCAGTGGACCGACAGAAGGCTGGACCGAAGCCGTTTATCTCGACTGATCATTATCAATTAGCTGCATGCGCCCCTAGGTGGCAGTGAATAATAGATTTTTAGAGAGGTAGGGTGCATCAAAGCATGTCTGGGAAAGTACCTCCACCTCACTGTCATAACAACTCCCTGGAGAGTTGTTGAGTGCGTGTGAGGGAGGTCACCAGTAAGCTCCTAAGGAGTTGCTGTGTCAGTAGCAGAGGTGACATCGCGCTAGTGATACTTAATGTATTACACGCGTTCATGGGCGACGGTAACCACCACTTTACATCAGGTGGGCCTTGTATGCCTCCCGAGGTCGTATATAAAAAAAGACGCTGTGATTAAATTTTCTTGGCCTTTTGTCTATAATTTTCGTTGCATTATCTTAATAAAAGAAAACTTATTTTTCTTAGTACATAACTTAAACGAAAGCTTATTTTTTTTATTTTCATTTATTCCGACCCCTCATTTTCTAAATGTGATCTAATAATATCTCCTCTAATATAATGTGTAGGTAGAATATCATTTCTGATATGTCTAAGGTATTCTCCAGGCTATGTCTAAGATATTTGTAGAGTTCGACTTACCTACTATTATCAATTTGGTCGTGTTCTATCACAAGGTGATGTCAGGAGCCCTAGAAACCGACGAGCGTGTATGAAAAGAGCAATGAATGTTAAAGAGGCGAGTGAGGTATGTAAGGATCGAGTCACGTGGCGCTCGGTTATCTCTGCCTACCCCGTAAGGGATTTGGCGTGAAGTTATAGATAGATAGATAGATAGATAGACATTCTATCGTTACTCGCATCAAGGTTTGCTTCCTCGAAGATGCCGAATACATCTTTATTGTAACGTTGATACTTACATGTCCTAAAATAAGTCATGTCATAGTCACCCAAAGTCTTATGGTGGCTCTTCACTTTGCATTCTGTATGTTCTGTTTAAAATTATATGAAAGAGACATGTGATACATAATCTGAATTATTATGTACGTATCATGATATCCTTAAAACAGATAACAATAAGTGCTGGATGCAAATTGGAAGAGGTATGGCAGAGAACACTGGAGGACTAGAGATCAGCAATGTAATATATTAGAATAATGATGATGATTAATATTGATGATACTGTTATATGTGAAGCGGCAGAGCAGAGGGCGTAGGAGACTCTAGGCAAGGTGGTTAGTGGCTAGATTGTGTGCAAGGCGTAGTACTTTGTAGGCCAAAAAAACCAGGGGAAGTCAATAATTTGTCTGGTTTTAACCAAAACCTATCAGGAAGGAACGATAAAGTAATGTACGAACTTATATAAAGAGAAACTGATTAGCAAGTTACATGTATTAGTTAGTATTTGTTCATTACAGTCGCTTTCAGACACAGTTAATAGGAAATATAAAATTTACTTTCATATGTCTATATCCTACATGGCACATTTAAATGTAAATGAAGAGGAAATAAATTTCCTTTCATATGGTCAACATATATTTATATATTCATCTAGTTTATATTGCCATATTTTAAGCTAGATTACACATCCACTTAAATTTATCTACTGCATTAGGCATATGCAAATGCAGAAAGCCGCATGCGTTATAAAACAGGTGCCCATTTATACAGATTGAATTACTTTTTGAGTGCATTATCGTGTCAAGACGTCATCTTTTAGAATAATTGACATTTTATAGAAAATTCCTAAATATTTGAACAATCACCTGATTGTGAGTGGAGCTTCAGGTATGATGATAAGAAAACCAGCGCTGCACCTCTTATCCAAAACTGGGCGCAGAGACACAAGCTATGGGCCTGCAGCGAGCAATTGGACGACCAGGAACTACGTACTGCGGATTGCGGTCTACGATTTGCGTATTGTGGCCTGCGAATACACCGAACCTTGATTCGTATGGAAAGTTCAAAAGTCAAACTAATTTTGTAGGTGACGCGATGACGCCATGTTTCTTGATTGAAACCTTATTTATTGTAATTAATCTTATAAATTAGAACCTTGTGTTAATTTATTAATTCAGAAGCCATATTTGGACGGCTGAGTTTATTATGACTCAAAGAAATTCAGCCACACACAGTTATTTTCAAAGAGAACTTCACATGTTTCCCATACCAAATCCTTCGGCCTAAAAGGTAGAAAAAACGTGGCTATTCTCCCAGCCGGAAGTCTATCTGTCCAACAAAATCTATTTGTTGATGGCTACTTAATTGTCATTATGACGAATTGATCGCAGATGACGTTTATGTGCCAGACAAGATTCTTCTCAAAAATCCATCCTACAATTTTCTATGATAAAGCATATTTGTGGAAAACAAAGAAAATAAACAAACATTGAGAACGCAGAATTTTAGAACTGCTGTGACAATAAGAAAAATTAAATTAATGAAAAGGAAAGATACATGTATGAAGAGCGCTAGTTATCTCAGCTATACTCGACTAGAGGGCGGCACTTAGCAGGACTGAAAGCGATCGATTTAATGTATTCACGGGTTAACAGATGACACTGGTAGTACCGACATCTGCATTAACCCTTCGAGACTCGGGTGGTCGGATACGACCGCGAAATGTATGGGAAAACGTATATAACGGGTTCTGACTGCTCAACATGTAAGTGTACATTTGCACCGTAACAATACTAAGAAACCATAATATGCCATTAACGAAGGTATTACAAGACTTCATAGGCTATGGTAACCACTTTACATCAGGTGTACCGTATGCTTGTACACATTATATAAAAAATACGTAAAATGATCATTATACTATTTTATAAGAAAACTTCTTTTCCATTGTTTTTACCATTCCTGAAGTACATCATTGTACTTTCTGTAGATATTCTTTTATATCTCTAAACATAAAATTTGTTTCGCCGAATAAAAATCACTATACCAAATTTAAATAAAATCGAAGTAGTTTTCATGTGATATTTGAGCAGGTGGTAATCAGAAAATATTTCTAAAACTCGCTGTATAGGAGTTATATCATTAAGTCGGCAACATTATTATTTTCATTTATATTTAGGTAATAAAGACCTCCGTTATGGCATGAGTATATGTCGATGTCCTAGTTACTCCCACTTCATTATAATCAACATTGTAACCCAGTTCTCGAGTATTCCCAATAGAATTTTATTCATAAGAAGATTTACTTTTTTCACTTGAATGCTTCTAACATATTCAATCCAATTATTGGAAGATTTCTTCGGATAAACAAACTCATTGCATTTAGAGAATACCCGACTACTTTCATTTCATCTCTTATTGGGATTAACTAATTATAATAATTTAACAATTTACATTGCTTTTGTATGTATTCAAACTTGCTTTTCAAAATTCAGTAGGTAAGTAATGAAATAAGCTACGGGAAATAATTGAAATTCAGAAACAATACACACGCCCTCAATCGCGAATGTCTTTCTAGTTTTATGTGAATGATTAATAATTCATGAGCATTAATTCCACAATATTATTTCCTTGAGAATTTCCTGAACGTACTATAAACGGCTAATCATCACTCATGTATTGCCGACCCTCTAAAAACCTCTTCACGCATTTCTTGAAGAACTCCATGCTTAGTCCCTTGGAAAAACCTCGGCTGGGAGCTCCACAGCTTGAGAGTTCTCGGAAGAAAACTTCTCTGGAACCGCACAGTACGCGACCATTACGATTCCAACGTGTGAGGGTGAACTCCCCGCCGTCGGCGAGCGGTGTGGTTATAAAAAGTAGCTGTCGGCATCATTTCAAACAACTCTTCAGAACACACAAAGGGAGGCAAAATCTCTCCTTAAACTTAAGGGTTCAATACCGTGTGTACCGTCTCTGAATCAATAACACGGTCCAAGCTGGTATCCAGGTGCTCCCGCCCAAAGGTGACTGCAGTACTCCAAGTGCGGTCTGACTTGAGACTTATATAATATAAGTATTTGCCCCGTACTGAAGTACTGTTTAGCCCTGTTGAGCACACCAAGTTTTTTGGACGCCAGCTTGACCTTTTCCTCCAGGTGATTTCGATATTTCACATCACTGGAGATCTCGACGTCAAGTATCCTAATACTCCTGGCCTCGCAGAATCACGAGATCGTGATATACGAGGACAGGGGACAAAACTTAAGTTTCCTTAAGGCCCAATCCCGGGACCCAGGCGCCAAACTGATTCCCAGGGACTGCTGGGACCACCCGATTGTTAACCCCCACGTCAATGGGTCGGAACGTCTACAACAACGGGTGATGCAGGAAAGGTGCCACACCAGGAATGCGGCCTGCCATTAAGGTGTTGTGCGTATTAATGAAAATACGAGGTCGGAATATCGCTCAGGTTGCGGCCCACCATAATTTTAAAAATGTTCCCGATACAGTCGCGCTGCTTCACGGCCCTTTCCTGGTGCAACTCCATAAAAATAAAGTATTTCTGCATATTCACTTAACAGGTAACTCATCTCTTACACTTCCAAGTAAACAAAGTCCAAATCAGAATGCAAAATACAGCGCAATAAACGAGCAAAGTAGTCAAACAAGTAGGCAGCGGGGGCCGTGGGCAAAGCGAGTGTGGTAAAGACAAGATAACGACACGTGTAGCAGTAAACACAAAGTGAGTACGATTGAGGTGACTTGTTTGCGTTGGCTTCGGTTGCGCGCTGCCCCTCTCCTCACCGAGAGAGAAAAACATAGCAATAATTCGGTCTCTTATCCTCTCGCCCCATTGTTATTGCAGGTAAAAGAGTTGCAGCCACATTTACAACCCATGATCCTCAAGTACGGATCGTGCAAAATTAATTAAACTTAAATTAAACTAAAAATTAACAAATGTTTAAATCTTACCTTTCCTTCAGTTTCCGGACTTAACCGGATTATATGTCTCCTTTGTTGAATCCTTGTTGAATAGGTACACTTGTTAAACTCATACCGACATGCCAGTACACATACATAAATGTTGTCAGATGTGTAAGATATGTAGCGAGAAAGATGTGTAGATTGCCTTACACCAAACAGTTCATAATTGTAATCTAACTAAGGTCCCGTATCGACTTCGAGATACATAGAAAAATAAATCAGTACTTCACAAATGGAACATAACAACAGTTGTATTTAGTATACTATTTGGTATTTATATTAGGTTAATATAATGATATCTATCCAATGCTTTGATTGACTAATATGAACAAAAAACGGTTATTGCCGCTTAACTACAGATACACATGTAGCCTCGCGGTTATTTTTTGTAGGAAATACGAGTAATACTTACTATAAACATATATTACATGATTTTACTCGTATGTATCATCAATATTTTTTGCAGCGTCGCGTAATAATGGCTTTTGCAGACAAATTAATACTCGAGTTATATTATTGTAATTTTCGTAGGGATCTCTAATTGAATTAAACAATTTTTAACGAAAGTATCGCGTGTTTTATTTATTTCGTAGAACCTGATGTTTCGAACGCTTTGCAGCGTCCGTGGTCGCAGGAAGACTAAGGTGATATTTGTCTTACATTAGTTAACCAATTATTACATCTACCGATATGGATGGATTAATTATGTGTTCCGATTCACACAAAAGTCGCTCACAGTGTCGGAACGTTTTTTGGTAGATCTCTGGGTTTGTGACTTGATTATTTTTAAGACTGGATCTCAAACAGGCGGTACTTGCCAACCATCTTCTGTCTATATAATAGCCTCGCGTAACATTCTTCGCATGTAGCGATTCTCCTTGGCGAGAATTTGTGGTTTATCGAACCGGATGTAATGGTTATGTATAGTTTGGGATTTCTAATTATTTAAAAATAAAATATAGTCATGTTACTCGCTAATAATGTAGCTTATCTATATGTGATTTTTTTTTAAATCGGTCAAGTATTTTTTAGTTTTTGTCCATTGCCTACAAACAAACATACATAGAACCAAATCTTTTCTCTTTAAAACATTAGTTTAGATGTAATTGATTCGCTTAAAATTATTATGTTTATACATACGCCTATATTAAAATTTAAAATAATATTTGAATTAAAGGTCATCATTTGATATCTCATAAATATTATGTACTTATATTAGTCTGTATTTTAGTGTAAAAATATTGTATTTTGTATCTCTGTGTTTGTTGAGTTATTATAATAGTCTATATGGTTATATTGGCGATACCTAGTACACAAATTCAATATTTAGACTCCTTTTTGCCGCTGAAATATTTAGGGTTTCTACGTAAAAGTTTAAACACCGTTCCACTCCGGTGATTGGAAACACATAACCATGTTTTTTTATATACTACATTAAGGCTTACTTATGTTAAATGTTTACCGTAGTCTATGAATGCCTGCAATATAAGAAGAGTAGCTGCACGTCCGAGTGCTATTAATATAGCAACTGGTATCCTCGCTTACACAACAAATCTCCACGGAGTTATGATTTGACTGCAATTTTCTGTGAAGTGGAGATACTCCCCAGTCGGGCTGTTTGTATACGCATTACCTCTGCAACTGTTCTGACGAATAGCATAATACCCTCCGATCACGGAAAAACGAAATACCTAAACCCATTCATAGACAAGTTACGATCGATATGTTGAAATACAAGCAAATATTTACCCTATATAATAAATACTCAGATCCTTGGTATTAAAGTTATCAATCCAAGCTACTGGAATACAGCCTAGAAATATTACAAATAACCTTAATTCATCATTCCTTTTTCAGATGCACATCATTGAATAAATAGTGACAATCAACACAAGAATGTACTTACAAGAATAATAATAAATGTTCCAAAATCACGAAAGTAACATCAAGAAAATCGGAACATAATACAGCAATACAAGAAGGATAATGGCGCATAATGGTTTCATGAATATTACAACGAATACCTCAACAGTAGATCCAACAGATATATTTGGCCCACAACGAGATGCTCTATACATCGTGATACCCATCACAATACTTTATATAGTGATTTTCATAACGGGACTTATTGGCAATATTTTCACGTGTTTGGTGATAGTTCGTAACAAAAATATGCACACCGCTACCAACTATTACTTATTTAGCTTGGCGGTGTCTGATTTATTGTTATTAATAAGTGGAATACCACAAGAAATTTATTCCATATGGTCAAAATGGCCTTATATTTTCGGATCAGCTTTTTGCTTACTCCGCGGATTGGCTTCAGAGACCTCGACAAACGCAAGTGTATTAACAATCACGCTATTTACGACTGAACGGTATTTAGCGATTTGTCACCCATTCTTATCACACAAAATGTCAAAATTATCACGTGCCATACGTCACGTAGTCATGCTGTGGGTGGCAGCTTTCATTTTTGCCTTGCCACTGGCGCTGCAGCTCGGCATAAAGTATCATCAAGGAATCGCTCTATGTCTACAAACGCGGGTTATTGTCGACCATTCTTTTGAAATATCAACATTTTTATTTTTTTTCGCGCCCATGATGCTAATCTCCGTGTTATATTCTTTAATTGGACTGAGACTAAAAAAAAGTAACACTGACAAAGAAAATCATGACAGAAAATTATTTGAAAGTCAACAAGTGACTGATAGAATTAGAAGGAAACCGAGTAAATCGACAAGACGAGTAATAAAAATGTTGGGTAAGTATTGTAGATATCGAACTAATTTCTACTATTCCTCCAATATTTTTGAATTTTCTATCGAAACTATAAACCTGTCACGATACCCAAATCAAAATCTCAGATTATAACAATGACTAGAATTTAACAAGCAATCTACTAGTAACTAATGTTCTAAATTTCTCGATTCGATTTTTCTAGGGATCACGCTCTAAGTTATAATTTTTGAATTAATATATATATATATGTTTTCATTTGTAACATTAGTGAATATTGTAGTGATTTTAATCTAAGATTGTATTAACCTCTCTATTATAACTATGGACATGTTATGTCGGCGACATAGGTGCTTTTGTTTCTGAGTGTCTAATAATTTGTTTACTAATATTACCAAACAAATTTGTAGGCATAAGTATTATTGCATTAAATTTAATTATAAAAAATATAACTCATTTATAAATAGTATCTGTTAACAGTGGCTGTCGTGGTGGCGTTTTTCATATGTTGGGCACCGTTCCACGCACAGAGGCTTGTGGCGATCTACGGCACAACTGAGGACCATCAGGCCAAGTCTCCGACACTGCACAAGGCTTACTTGTTCCTCACGTATATCTCCGGAGTATTCTACTATGTCTCTACGTGCATCAATCCCATATTCTACCACATAATGTCAAATAAGTTTCGCGATGCTTTTAAGGTAATTTAATGTCTTCGTTAATTTTCATGTAGCCTTCTATCGTAAGCTAATCTAATCTTATATTTTCGTATACAAACTTTTTTTTTCCATAACTTTATCTGTCAGTCAAGTGAAAAGTTAATATTCTTCTAAGTGAGCAATCTACCAGAAATTTTAAATACAATATTATGATGATCCTGAATATAATAATATCAATGTAAAATGATGAAATAATGCGACTACATTCGAATAACTTACGACTATATATACTTGTTCTGATCATAGCCGGTAGCTATGCAGGGTCTACTAATTAAGCCAAAAAGTGGCACTTACTTAGAGGAACTTAATATTGAAGATTATAGAGCTCAACTTATGACTTACACCTTCTGACTTACATGCGGGCACAAATCAAATCAATATATCTATGGGGAGCCTGGTACATGTGTATGGTTACGTCTTCATACGTAGAGACACTTTAATACCACAATATCTATTATGAGATGTAGAGTCACTATATACACCTTTACAGTCAAATCAAAAATATTTAACCTGCAAAGTCAAAGTGCAAATAGTAGTATTTGCAATAGCAAGCGCTCTGCCCTGTCATTAACAAATGAGGCTTAGAAAGTGGGATAAAACGTAGCGAAATAGCCTAATTGAGAAAGTACCTACGTTTTATATAAGACTACAGCCATATAACAACTATTGTATGTTGTATACCGGCGAGTGAGTCAGGTGGCCAATAAGTTCCCGGAGCAGTATTGCAGGCATTTATAAGCTTCTTCTATAAATAATTGATCGTCAATTGGAAAGAAGGGCAAATCTATTGTTTTGACAATAAATGTTTTATATCAAAAAAAGGTTATAAAACAAAAATGATATTTTAGGCTCAAAATACTAAAGCTTACAAAATAGACGGCTTAATTCAATAATCGAAGATATATTTCACTTTCCCCTTTTTGTAAATGGTTATATATTATTTCTCGGGTCACGTTTTGCGGAGTGAAGAATGAATGAATAGTACCTATTTATGTGGAGTAATACAACAGAAATCTCAATTTCTCCTATACGGTAGGAGAAATTGATTTTGCAACACGTTTAACAGATCTTTTAACTAAGTAGTAAGTCAAACGCAAGATACTAAAAAGATTTAGCATATAAGTATTAAATTTTCATAAAAAAAAATACCACGAAACAATACAGTCGAAAAAGATGTCGATAAATAGCGATAGCTATACTTTCTAGGGAAAATATATTTAATGGCTTTCCTAATTTCAGGTCACTGTAGCACAAATTTGTTGCCGCAAAACGTTGGTACCCAGCAATAAGAAATATTCATATACAACAGTGGGCGTAGGACGTCACCCAAGCTCTACCGGCCTACCAAACCCAGGTAATATATACATAAACTACGACTTACAAACACGATACTAGATGGTCCAATTAAAAAAAACAGGACCCCTACTTGGAAATTATTATGTAACGTTTTTACAAATTGACATTCGAGACCACTCTTTTTACTCTTACCTTGTCTACTAAAAGTACAAATATAAAATATATTCTATACAATCTAATATTACTTTGGTGGTAGGTGCAATAACTGTGCGTGACAAGTAAAAATCGATAAATACGTGGATTAATTCTAAACTATGTACACATATGTGCATAATACACTCATGAATTATGTGACTGAGACAGAAGTTAACGTTACCGAAGATAGAGTACATGTAAAGGACCTCTGTTACCAACAGAAACAAATGAAATTAATAAAGCAACAGAAATAAATAAATAATTTATTTCTGTTTATATACACGAGGCACTCAAAGTAGAGACTCATTTCAGATATTTTGTAGATCAGCCAAACTTGTTTACTGGAGTGACTCAGTGATACTATGCGACATTATCCATCTATATTTTTTTAGCAAAATGTCTATGTTAATTAGAGAAAATGAGACTAATCGGTAAACGGGGATTGAGGCTCACATTATTCAATGTATACCTACTGTCCTGTACACGTGCAGTCAATTTTTCTACTTATTTATATTATGGCATATTTGTGTTATACATGTCCAATGGTTAAGAATTACTGTAGAATACACTTTTATTGCACCAAAATTAAGCAATTGGGTGAAAAGTGTTGCGTATTTCTTTTTTCACGTATTAATAAAATCAATGTAGCGTAGCTCGATATTTGAATACATATTAGAGATTCAATTTAATTTGAGGCTATTCAATGCAATCAGTCCGTAAAAAGTAAATTAAAATAACCTTTGATTACTTATTATCTTATTTCATGTTATTGTACTCAGTGGAAAGGATTGCGTTTTCGTTTATATGCCAGCCAGTGAGTTTTTATTTTACGCATACTTACAAATCATTGTCAATTTCAGGTACACCTTCGAAAACTAATTCAACCAAAGTTCAAACGCGGCGTACACAATCCAATCCAGAAAATAATGGTAATTTTATTATTGTCGAAGATAAACATACCTTTGATAGGTGTTTGTATAAAGAACAATCACCAAATGGAAATACAGTTCACTGCTGCAGAAAAAGTACAAACATGCAGTTACATGACGCCAATATGGATAAACAAAATGATAAACTGACACCAAATGCACATGAAGTACATATTAACGAACTAAATAAAATGTCGTCAGTACCTCGTTCCCAACAAATATCACAGATAAATACAACCAATAAATATGACTCAAAAGCTGAGAACACGAACAAAGACGATCTTAGATAAAATAGTTAGGGGTTTTAATGTTATTTTTTGTGTCGCAAACGGTAGGTATTATATACTAATGAATAACAATAGTATTGAATAGACAATAAGATGTATACAATTTTTGATTATGGATTCGATTTTATTAGCCATCAGAAACTTCGTTATGCCAAAAATATGAAATTTACAGAATGGTGCATACATTTAGTAACATAATTTTCTAATACTTAATTTATGTTTTATGATATTAAAATGTCTCAAATCGAATATATATAACATAATCCATAGAACTCCCCTTTTCCGTCCATTGTATAATATAATTATTATTAAAGATGGCATTTCACTATTCCCATTTATATTAGTTATTTATATTCCCATTTTATAACTACCTCAAATCAAAATTGCAGTGACTTATATTTTCCTTGCCATAGGTTTAGTATTACGTTTTTAATTATGTTAAAATTATAAGTAGTTTATATTCCCAATAGAGTGGTATTTTTATAAAATAATTGATGGTATTAAAATAATATTCAGAATTCAATGTACTTTATTGCCATTATAAAAACGCTAATAACAACATTATATCACTTATGAAAATAATTGCACTTTTCTTTATAAATGAGTAATGAATGACTACCAATGTCACTTCCAAAATAAATATTTGTACGAGTCATAAATCTTTTGCTCAAATTTGTTATAGATAAAACAGTTATTGACTTACAAAAGCTCCATCTAAAATCTAAAAAAGTACTTTGATAATAAGTTTGCTCCCTGAAAACAATAAACATGCAAAAGACATTTAATTAAACCATATTGCAGTACAGATCTTCCTTGCTTTTAAAGTGATAAACAGAGATTTGGAGATAGCTTAGTGGATAACGAACTAGCCTATTAATCGATTGTTCCGTCTGATGCATCCAAGAATTTGTATTTCGAAATATGTGTGATCAAACCTAGGAAAACTCTGGTTTAGCCGCTGGGTAGTGGAGGCTGATGGCAGTCGTTTCATGTTAAAATCAATAGCTTAACCAAATTCGTAATCTTGGGAAGCGGACCCCGCCAAGCCTAATGGTTTAGGAAATGATATAACGCTATAAAGAAGAAGTATTCTTATTCGGTTTTATTAGAATTATCTTGTGATACACAACCAGAAATAGGAGCACCACAATATGAGATTTCATTGGCGTAGGACAATGAATAAATAAGGGATAACCCTTATTTGTTCGTCATCTTACGCCAACGGTAGTTACGTTAATATTCAAATGAACTATTGTTATTGTCAACAGGACTTCACTTGTCGGTTATCCTATTTCTATTACGTGTTACATAGTTTTGATAAAAATATCTAGTTTATTTAAGTGAAAATTTTATCATAAATATTCTCTACACCTGAAGAAAAAGGTCAGGTTAATTGTTGTAATTTAGCTATACTTGAACATAAAATATTCTTCGTTTGTATAAATTCCAATGTACGACATATTGGACACGTGCATGTCGTGCATACAACAAGTTCAATTTTTATTTTTGTATGATTTCGGCACTCTTTGTTGTTATATTTATGGCCTGAAATGTTTAAACTTCTATGTTCATTAAATATATAACGTAGACTAATGATTGATATACTTACACTGCACTCCGAAGCATAGCCAATCATTAATCTATGCTTAATTCAGAGTATTTACACTATGAAAAAAAAATTAGTAGTTCTTTGCGTTTTTTTATACCACTCGAGAGGCCAGCCCATATTAAATTCAAGCGATGGTCTGTTAGGTAGTATTCGTTAATTTTATCCATCTTGTTCATACCACGAATGTATTGGTTTATAACTATAGCCAAGAAATTGACATAAACTCGGAAAGCTCAGGGTGTAATGTTTTAGTCGTAATAATTATATGGTGTAATGTAAAAAATATAATGCTAAGAATGCCTTGTAAAAATATTGTTATATTGAGCAAGTTTTTAGGGATATTCCAATAGGCTAAATACCTATGGACACTAAGTACCTATATGTCGCTTAGTGCCTAAAATGTGTGTAGAGACTTTGACTTTTTGTTATGTAATATAGGATTAATAGGTAATATAGTCTCAACATAGCATTATATTTTATTATTATTATTAGCTCATCATATTCTTTCTTCAGAGACATTGTTCATAATGCCATACGTTCACGCCCATTTACACTATTGAAACGCATATTTTTCAGAAACTTACGTTAAAGAAAATTCATAAAACTCCACGATTCTACTAACTAAATACACGTAAAGTACGTATAAATAGTTACACAAAGGTACGTCTGCTTTAACATAAATTTTTAAAATTTCATAAATCATCAATTTTATTTACAGAGATAAAGTAACGGCGATTTGTAATAAAAAGAAAAAATATACACTGTATTCTGGTGTTAACATAATGGAATATTTATACCTTTACTCGAGAAACGTTTAAGTTAAAAATGGATGGATATATGTCTATGTATAAGTTCATAGTTTTCACTGACAATGTGTTTAAATTTATTTCTTGATTATTTTAAAAATAGGCAAGTTTGCACTCCCCTATCATAGTTGGTCAATAAACTCATCGAAACTAAATTTAATTAATGGCGGCGCTAAATTAAAAAAAAAACGAAAGCTACTTTCAAATTTTTACTTTTGTATGTTTGGATTGGTGTATAAAATGTTAACGTTAATGTTATGGCGTAATGTTTTATTATTATTGGTATTCAGTCATAATAGTGACAGTGTGTATTATTCTGCACATGGTCACATAGTGCATAATATTTATAATATAAATGAAATCAAAATAGCAGTGAAATTTACTATCGGTTTTCGAATCAGTAACTGCCGAAAAGGGTGTTTCCCGTGGCACTTTTCACTATTAACCTCGAAAGCTAAGATACAAATGACAAAATAAAGATTTTATGTCCTACTCTGAAGAACTAGTATCCAAGGACATCAAACTACGAAAATAACGTCGAGGAAATGCTACACCAATTAATTAGGTACACGTTTTGTTATAGTCGAAATAAAGAGTAGTGTTTTACTCGAGAAAAAATTACTACGTTCTTTGCGCGTCCTAAGTTTCTTGAGTGTAATTGCTAACTTTCATCCCTTGCCTAATAATCTACCATTTCATTTCAATATGGTTCTGTATACATTGCATATTTTTTTTATACAACGTCTGGAGGTATACAGGCATACGGCCGCATGTAAAGCGGATACCGTAGCCTTTGAACTCTTGCAATACATTAAGAATTCCCTATGCTGCTAACACAGGAACTCCTTAGAATTTTAGCAAAGGCGACACCGGTCGGTAAAAATAATTATTAAATAAAATTGTGAAGTGGAATCTGTACAAGTGCAAGTATTAACATTAACGAGAACTCCTTAGGAGCTTACTGGTAACCTCTTTCACACGCGAGAACAGTATACCGATTTTTATTCTGCCAATACGGTGTGGATACATCGGTGATCATGATCTTCTATAAAGAGTTCAAGCTCTCTGACAACGTGCAACATTTATAACTAGTACTAGTACCAGTAGTAGTAACAGGGCGACCGAACTTAACTCGGTGTTATTTATGTGTATTTTAATTTTATTAAATCGTTGTATAGTTATATATTTATATGTATACAATAATTGATCATATAAACTACAAATAAATAAATTGTAGTAGGAAAAACACACTTACACGTAGTGCATCCTGCAAACAAACAAGCAAACGAGGCTTTGGTGAAAGAGAGGTACTGCCACCTTACATAGTGTACGAATAAGCGAGGTCACCAATAAGCCTCTGAGGATCTGTATTAGCGGAGATTACAGTGCGCGAAACTGTATTATAAGACTACGCTAGCTACTTCACATTAGGTGGGCCGTACGTTTATTTTCCACCTGGTCGTAGTATGAAAAAAGCTTAGTATGTGTATAATAGTTTTATGGCTAACCTGATTTGTTACACATCAAAATAAAATTAATGGTTCGAGTATGTAGGACGACTTCCCAACCATCGGCGAGCCATGCGATTGTAAAACGAGGCTGTTCGCAACATATCGAACAGTTTCTCGGAACACAACAAATATATTGATAGAGCAGTAGAATATTAAGAAAGAAACGCATGAAATCGCAGCACTTATACCAACGGCCTCCGTTTGAAACCACCTCGAAAAGGATTCCTAAGTTTTAGACTGTAAACTGGCAACAGCCCAAAACTGTTACTCACTCCTCGATGACTGTTCACGGCAGTTTGAATTAATAGTTTAGTAAACTGCCCTCTAATAATATATTTTAATGGATATTTTATTGAGTCTATTTTGATACTTTTGCAACAGACGGGATATTTGTCGTGTAATTCTAAATTCCTTTCTAAACTCGTAAATTTCATACAATTATTTAAGAAACCTGAAACTCTACCTACATTTTAATCTTCTACCTAGCGTTATCCCAATTCCTAATCTACTAGGATTGGTGGGGTCTGTTACCTAAGCCGGAGTATTTTGCGAAGATACAGATTTTCACGTGGAGTGATTACCATCAGATCTTCACAACCCCGGGGATAAATCAGATCTTTCTTAGGTCAAGTCACACGTCTTTCACAGTATAATTTCTGGGACGTGTTGGTTTCCTTACGATGTTTTCCTTTACCACCGGTCAAGTGATAATAACAAATATGTACATAATTCTGAAAAGATGAATTTAGTGGTACATCTAGTGTATAGTGTAGTACATTTAGTGGCCCTCACCAGGATTCAAATCGGGAACCAGTCTCTTGAGCAGTCAGAACCCGTTATATACGTTTTCCCATACATTTCGCGGTCGTATACGACCACCCGGGTTTCGAAGGGTTAATAGGCCGTTTCTTTATCCACTGGTGTTATCACTGCTCTTCTACTCAATATTTTTACATAAAGTTATAATTTTTATTTTATTTTCACAAAGGAAGGAAAACGTCGTGAGGAAACTGTTCACATGTTCAATAAATCATATTAACACGTGTGACCTTACCTAACAAAAGTCGGACAGTCCCTCTAAGTTGTGAAAAAACCGACGCCTTCCCTCCCCCCCCCCCCCTCCCCCCCGCCGCATTCGTAATAGATTAGGAAATCGGATAACGCTAGGAAGAAAAAGAAGATGAGTGTAGTCAGAAATTACCAGTGAGGTATAATTTCGCTCCTACAAGAAGTGTAGGCGCTCGCTGTTCTAAAAGATTGATATATCTATTTGTTTCGTTTGCATATTAACAAATCATAATATTATCACATCATGTAGATAAAGGCGGCATATAACCGGTAATAAAATTAGCTACTTTGCCTAATTTGGAACAACATTTTCCTACGGTATTGTCTATAAATAAACAGGGAAAGACAAAATAATGTCAGTACCTTTTTCTCCTGTGTTTGTCAAGTGATTTTTTTTGTTACATATCTATTGCCAATCTTTAGTACCATAAGTAAAAAACCCGGACAAACATTTGAAACATACAAATTCTTATAAATGTTTTCTCTGTTTTATTTAATATTTTAATTAAAATATTTAATATTTTATGATTTCGTTACCAAAGCTATAACGCAGGTAGTAAACAATTTAAACTTACGTAACAACACAACTTTTAATTGTTTACAATCTGTTTCACGAAATCCTTGGTGTCATTATTTTACTTCGACAGGCATCTATCTTTCATTTGGTATATAGGTTATGTATATAAAATATTATAGATATTTAATAACACATAAAGAATATTTTTCTTGATGTGTGAATGACAATTCTGATGTTGCATGCGGCCATACTGCTTACCGTCACATGGCTATAGTTAGCTTAGTGGTATAAAAAAACATTCTACGTAGTATTGTGATTTTGAAGTACTGTTTTTACATTTTTATATCAATGTGTTTAAATGTAATCATGTTTATTGGCCTGTAGTCAATAGATTATAAGTCGATGGTACAATGAGACGAATTGTTCGTAGTTCTAAATTCGAACTGATGTGTCATTGCAATAAACTCTACAATCGACTACGAAAATAGTACACACTTTTGAACCTTCTTGCAATGGGCATACGGTTTATAAGTTTACGGGATTAATTGTGACTTGACGTATTCCTTGATAGAGAAGCCAAAATGCTACAATTTTGACCAATGTGTGTCTAGCATAAAGTCACAGTTTTCTTGAATGTTGAATTTCCTAAAATTTTATTTTGTAAGCCTGTTTTGTCATTTAAAATATAAGAGCAATAAAAAATAGTAGTAGTATTAGTAGCTAGCATAGTTTTGTATTTTTTATAACATTTTTATCGCGCGTTATAGACATCCTTGTTCATCACAAAAAATATTGCGAGAAGAAGAGTACAATTTCCTAAAAAAACAACACATAAATATGACTAGTTTGGGAAGCTATAAAATAAAATATAGCAAAACAATTCAACATTTTTTTATATTGGACTTAAACGTATTGTTGTCAAAAAAAATTCTTAAAAATTTATAATTTCTTGAGCCGATACTACTGATATTTAGCCATACACATGGTAGATAGAAAATATAACATTTTGTCTTTCCTAACACGCCCTGCATATGAAACTTTGAGTTGAATTGTCCCTCTATACCTACCTGTTTCCGTTGTCGACTGTACATTAATACAATAATAGAAAAATATAAAAAGCAAGTCAATTACATTTCACAAGCACTTATCTCTTTTTCAACCAGCTCAGCCCTCAAGCCGGTCAATCATTTTTCAAAAGTGGGCGTTCCACTATACAGTTAACGTGTAACGGTAATCGGACCGAAGGCAACCTGCGGCTAATTTGACTATAAACTTTGCTTAGAATCACGTAGAGCTGTGAATTACGACGATATAGAAATTTGCTTTGATATTATTCTACTGCTTATATCTCTGTATCTTAGAGTATACATAAGCAAACTATAGAGCGCCCCTAACTAAGTATGAACCATAAGCACAAGCATTAACGTGTAAATGGCTCTGTCAATCAGTAGTAAAGTGTTCTTCTATCTAGAGATAACAGTATTTTTTGGAGATGAGACATGTAGGAATGTGTGTATTGAAGTATCCTAGCCTAGAAATTCGTCATGCATAGAACATCACTAGAATAGATCTATGCCATAAATACGTATCTAAAAAAAATTACTTGCGATCAGCATAAGCGATGGGAGAGATACGCGCGCTCTATAGCTAGCTTATGTATAGATACTTTAAGCTCTCTATTTTGTTAACACCTCAACATTTTTTTGCACTGTAAATAATAACATAAAATTAAATTGTGATAGATACATAAAACATTCCACTGATTAAAATTAAGAACGTGTTGTTATATATAAGTAAGAACCAAAGTCGTATATTTTTATATGGTTGATTATTTCGAGAATTAAATCACTCAAAGTATCAACCTAATTCAGTTCCGCTCGATTTGGTACCTGTTGCATCTGATATCTGTGATATTATTAATTTCAGTTCAATTTGGCATAATCCTTTACTTTACTTGTTCGTTTGTTATATTTCTCGTTGCATTTGGTATTATATTAACAACAAAAGTTGAATCCAGTTCGATTAATTATCACTAAATAAAGAGCTGGTTGCATGGATTATCTAATTGAGGTACCAAATGCAATTGATACCAAATCAAACGTAGCCCCTAATTTCATAGACTATACCATAGATAATATATATTTTATAATGTAAAGTAATGAGTTTGTACTTTTATGATATAACAATGTTCCATGAATAAATATGCAACAGTCATTAGTAATTGTACTGTAATATAAGTATAGAATGATAATGATGTTTCCTTGTAAGTAACAATATTCTGGTCATTATTATTTAAATAAATGCAGGTTCATCGGGTGCATGTTTTATTTTTCAACTTACCCTTGACTTAGTTTTACCCATGACTTCGTTTGGACTTGGATTAGTTTCGGTTTCAATTGTCACATCAAGTATACATTAAGTCATTAAGAAAACTGACATTGTGTCTGTTTGATACGAAATAATTACCGTATTCTATGAAGACTTGCTATAGCTTGCAATACGAGATGTATTGCTTACAGTTTGCCAACCCTCATCGCTAACGTAGCAAACCCTAAGAAGGTTCCCGGTAACCTTACATACTTCCAGAAACATAACAAGCCTTCAGGGAACTAGTTTTTGTCTGTAGACTTCAATCCCTTACCTCTCTTGCCTGAGCCGTTACATAAAAGCTCTTGTAGTTAGCGACTGCTAATAAGGGTACTAAAACATGCCCCTAATATGTATTACATATAAAACATGCCCCTAATATGTATTACATATAAAACATGCCCCTAATATGTGTCAGTAATATGGTATCAATTGAAGACACATATTATTATGCAGATGACAGCACCCGAGATGCTTATTATACTCGTCCAGGCGTAAAAGTCTCCAATGTCCTGCAGGCCAAAGTCTGTTCCTGCTTCATGTAGCAATCTTCAAAAGACAAGGCTTCCATCGTCCCTCCAAGACTGCAGAAGATGGATATCGGTCCTCTTGCTCCAGGTGCATTAACAGATGCATCGCCCATGGAGGCAGATGCTCTTTGTCAGGCTCCTATCGTTGGTTTGGACTTAGTATCATAATAGTAGGTTAAGGAGTGCCGGAAGTAAAAACCCCTAACGAATGCAATGCAATGAATAGTTGGGCCGCTAAAGCTAACACTGGTATTGGCGTTGCAATTCTCGCAAGAGTCGCCAAGGTCAAAGGCTAAACTCCCGCCTCCCATCACTATTCATTACGTGCCGTCTGGGAACGCCTCAACGTAATCGACCTCCATGCAAAGAAGCCTCATCAATCTACGCACCTTGACATTAGTATTACCATAGTATTACGCTCGCTATTCCATATGATCACCGCAAACTCACCAGCCTCCGATTGAGGTGTCGATTGACGACATCTTAGAATCCAACAAAGGACAAGGAGTTCGGTCCGTAGACCGAATGACTCGAAATCATCGATAATATGCACTGCACCCTGACACCAGTCGAACCCATCCTCGTTGACGGCTCCCCTTCAGCGGAGCCGCAAGCTCCATTTTACGAATATAGTCTTCGGCATTCGATATGTCCTATTTGACGTGGATTTATTGTTTTGAACCCGAAAAAAAACAGCAATCTTGTGAATGGGTGTTTGAAAATGAGAACAGGCCAACAAAAGTGAGGCAGGCGAGAAACGTTGGTAAAAAAATGATCGCGTTTTTTTTTCTCAGCTACGGGTTCCATCTGCACAATTCCAATTGAAGATCAAAAGAGTGTTAATGCCGAGTGGTATTCTACCATTTGTTTACCCAGGGTGTTAGAAAAAGTTCGCGAAAGACGACCAAAAAGCCGCGTTCTCCTACATCATGACAACGCTTCTTCACACACGGCCACCAAAACAAAGTCATTTTTAACTTCCGAAAAAGTACAACTCGTTACCCATCCTGCACATAGCCCCGACCTAGCACCCTGTGATTTCTGTATTTTCACCAAAATCAAAGATTTGATGAGAGGTTTCACTTTTACCAACTCCGAAGAGGCAGTGATAGCGTTCAATCAGCACGTAGAAAACATGCCTTCAAATCTGTGGTCCTCCTGTTTTAAAAAATGGTTCGATCGCATGAAAAAATGTTTAAAATGTAAAGGAGAGTATTTTGAAAAGCAATAAACATAATATTTCGGTTATAACATGTTGTTTTTTAGGTTACGCAAAACTTATAGTGTGACCTACGTATATACATACATGGGAACAAGAGTATGCCATATTTCCTAAAGTAGGGTTTACAACTTTTTTATTACCACTAAGGTGGCAAACAAGCGTATAGGCCTGCCTGATGGTAAGCAGTTACCGTAGCCTATGGGCATTTGCAACACCAGGGGTGTCACTCTTGCGTTGCCGACCCTGTAAGAACCTCTTTACGCCTTTCTTGAAGAACCCCATACTGTAGTCCCTTGGGAAAACCTCGGCAGGGAGCTCATTCCACAACTTAATAGTTCTCGGTAGAAAACTTCTCGTGAAGCGCACAGTGCGCGACCATTGCGGTTCCAGTGTGTGCGGATGATTGTAAAACGAGGCTGTTGGTATAATGTCGAACAACTCCTCAGAACACAACCTATTATACAGCCGGTAGAACACGCAAAGGGAAGCAAAATCTCTTCTCAAACTCAAGGGCTCAATGCCGTGTGTGAGTTCAGGATCATCGATAATCCTCACAGCTCGTCTCTGTATCGAGTCACAAGGTCCTAGCTGGTATCCACGTGTTCCCGCCCAAAGGTCGCTACAGTACTCTATATGCGGTCTGACTTGGAACTTATATAACATAAGCCTTTGCCCCGCGCTGAAGTACTGTTTAGCTCTGTTGAGCACACCGAGTTTCTTGGACGCCAGCTTAACCTTCTCCTCCAGGTGACCTCGATACTGCACATCGCTGGAGATCTCGATACCGAGAATCCCAATGCTCTTAATAATTGTGAGCAGCGTGTTCTGGAATTGGGGAACCACAGCAAATGGGGTTTTCTTAGTTACAACTGTCTCTTTGGTCTATATTTGTTATTATTCGAATCAGTTTTTTTTGTTGAATAAAGACGGTGGGCACACTATTTCCCCATAGGATAACACCGTAGGATAACCATGAATAGGCATAGCCATAATAGGTGCTTATTGCTGTTTCTACATCAGTTGACTTTTTGACCTCGCGCAGGGCATATGCAAAACTTGCTAGTTTTGATCTTATTTTTTTTGTGTGAGATTTCCAATTTCTAATATTTAATTGACAATTTTAAAAGAGACCATATTGGCAAGTTTCTTTCGGCATTTCTTCTTCGCCAATGGTCATTTTCGAAATACTAGTGTATAAGATACAATAAGATTATATTTCAAAAAATGTAAAGGGCCCCGCGAGGGCCTAATGACAAATAAAGATTTATTATCTTTTTATCTTTTTTTTTAACTAAGGTAACTTAGCCCTAAAGATAGACTTAGACTTAGCCCAAAAGATAAGCAAGCTGAAACGGCAGTGGACCGGCCACAGAGTTCGTTGGACGGACTACCGCTAGGAAAGGAACGTTCTCGAATGGCGTCCCGTACGCAGCGCGGAGACGACTTCCCACTAGATGGAGCGACAACCTCAAGAGGTTTGTAGAGTCGATGGATGCCGGACGCACAGGATTGAGGCGAATGGTTCTCTAGACAGGAGACCTATGTTCAGCAGTGAACAAATACGGGCTGTAATAAATACCTAAAATACCTAATGATGATATTTTTTTATACCACTAAGGTGGCAATCAAGAATACGGCCTGCCTGATGTTAAACAGTCACCGTAGTCTATGAACATTTGCAACACCAGGGGTGTCACTCATGCGTTGCCGACCCTCAAAAACCTCTCCACGCATTTCTTGAAGACTCCATGCTATAGTCCCTTGGAAAAACCTCGGCTGGGAGCTCATTCCACAGCTTGAGAGTTCTCTGGAACCGCACAGTACGCGACCCTTGCGGTTCCAGCGTATGAGGGTGAACTCTCCGCCGTCGGCGAGCGGTGCGGTTATAAAAAAATATGGAGGTCTGGCGGCCGTCGCTTCATGTCGAAATCGGTATCGTGCCAAATCCATAGTTTTAGTACATAGGTAAGTTAGCGGACCCCGCCAATCCTAAACGCTAGGAGGATTATTCTTTCTTACATATAAACTAAAACCATGTATTATTTATAAGATGGCTAAATTGGCCACCGACTGTGTATAGAAAAATCTTCTTAATGAGGCGTAACTATAGTCGTACCTACTGGACTATATCTAGAAAAATGAACCAAATTTCACCTGTTAATGTTAGAATACGATAAGATAATGACTTACTTAACGTGGTTACATTAGAATTGTAATTCAGTTCCAGTTAATTCGCTCATGAATTTTAAATTATTTGAAACTTGTATTGTCATTGCACTGTGCCATTGTAGAGTTCACAGTACACAGGAGCGCACGGTTTGCCGAAGGATTCGGAGAACGAGTCATAGTGGTAAGTCTTGTATAAATTAATGAGATTTATTAGTACTCGTAGATATGTTACCTACCACATAACGTTTTGCAACAGTGCTGTTCGAAGAATAATGCAATTGTAAAGTACCAGGCGTTTCATTATTTTTACAGAATATTTTGAAATACTTTTACTTTTTTCTTTCCCTGTTAAAGCACACAAAAGTGGCTTCATCTAGACTTCTTCTACAACACTATAGGCTCTTCGTCAGCTATATATTTATTGACTATGCCGTTGGCTAAATAGCTAGCAACGGCCACTTTAAGTGTTGTGGTTTCGATTCCAACCTATAATTATTTGACCAGAATATGAACGTTTGTACTGTAACAAAACGATAATATCATAAATTACCAATAAATATCTCAGCACCGTATATATAATTAAAAGACACACACGTATATAGATATTTAAGAGAGGTAGGGCGCATCAAAGCAGCCCATCTGGTGAAGTACCTCCACCCCGCAGAAAACCGCAGCCAAATAACATCTCTCTGGAGGGTTGCTGTATTCCTGCGTGTGAGTGAAGTCACCAGTGGGCTCCTGAGTAGTTACTATGTTAGCAACTGAGGTGGCATCGCACGAGTTATACTTAACGTATTACAAGCGTTCATATGCTATCTTTACATCAGGTCGCCCGTATGCTTGTTTGCCTCCAGACATATAAAAAAAAAAATATTTTAACTGCACTAATACAAAACACATATTGTAGATTCATAGATAAGTATTTGAACTACCTTGGATATAGTCACGAACAAATCTTGAGAGGTGGTGTCGATTTTAGATTCACTCTCATCATTTATCCCTAAAGCGCCAAAAGAAGTATAACTTCAAAAATAAGATTTACTTCTATTTATCTTCTGTTTTTGTTTTCTTCTTTACTGTAATAACGGTAACATGTGTGTACAACCGTTATCATCGGTATGAATATAGTAGAATACATTCCCTATAAATTAAATTGGAGCAGTGATAGCCCATAGAGTAAGGAACGGCCTAATGAGCAACGGGTCTCCGGTTCGAATCCTGCCATGTACTAATAAATTCGTATTTTCGGATTTAGGTACATAATTGTAACTATCACTTGCTCGGCGGTAACTGAATTAGACCTAACCTAACAAAAGGTCTGGTTTTCCCTCTGGGTTGTGGATATCTGCTGGCAGTCACTCCATTCAGTATCTTCCCAAAATCTTCCGCTTCGCTTATTCGCTTCGGTAGCGGACCCCGCCAATCCTAATGAATTAGGAAACCGGCTAACGCTAGGAAGAAGAAGAAGACGTACCTTGTAAATTAAAAATATGTAATATGTTAAGCAGAGATGTATTAATTCATAATATGTATTTGTTTTGTAATCCTAATAGCTACATATAATTTAGGCAGAGTCAAATTGAAAAATAGGGTGATTACTCAGAAGAAAGTAAGTAAAGTTGTCTACGCTTCTTCATGTATCCAGATTATTACGTTCCGTGCATAGATGGTGCAAATTCACTTTTATACTTTGCATGCCATTATATTTTTATAATGTCGATCAATCAAATTTTATAGAACATTCGAGAATGACGGTGTAAAATGTCAGTATGTACACGTATGTATTTGAATTTGGAATTTGTATGTAAAGTTATACCGGAATTTAAATACAAAAGATATGTTTGACCTGATCGATGGCCTCTTTAACTACAATATGAGCGTATTCAGATAAAAACGATATATGGAAAAATACAATTCAGTTGTACTCGTATTACAATAATTGCAAGTTGAAAGCTTGAAACTCAAATCGTTCAAGCGTATAAAGTATTAACCAACAAATACATTTTTTCTATCGAAAAAGACTCTTATACGCTTATGGCATTCTTGGTTTAATTTATTTACGATTATCAGTACCTAGGTAATAAGCGTCTTAATCATAAGAGCCCTTTTCGTGTCAGACAAAAGATACACGCGCAAGGTTAATGCGAGCAAGCGATATACTGCACGAATGCATAATTATTGTCAGTTGGTTACGTGTCTGTATACCGTATACTCGCGTAAAGTCCAGTAGAGATCATTAAAAAAAGAACAGCGAACATTATTTATAATATATTGGCAATACCAATGACTGTTATACAATATTCATAGTGTTACAAACTGTACAAATTAATTGGATATAATTCAAAGTTTGCCTTAAATTTTGTAAGTAAAACTAGTTTAATGTTTCTGTACAACTAACGTAAATAATTATCAAGTGGTATGTGTTATAATTGTAGTATTCTAGTGCCACATTCACACAAACTAACGATGTCACCAAAATTTTAAACCAATATAGCAATCACAATTATAGACGACGAATTCAATAGGGTTCGAAACGTTCATGAATCAACGCCCTAACACTTACTAACCTTCGTCTTAGCAGTATCTCATTTCCTAATTCATAAGAATTAGCAGGATGCGCTATCTAAACGTAAGGTTTTGGCGAAAATATAGATTTTTACACGATACGACTGTCGTCAGACCTCCACAACCCAGAGGGAAAGCCAGACTTTTCTTATAAGGTCACACGTCTTTCGAAATATAAATTTTTGCGCGTGCTGGTTCCGATGTTTTCCTGCACCGCCGAGCTAGTAATTACAAATATTTACATAACTTCGAAAACGAGTATAGTGGTATACGCTAGGATTTGAATTGGGGACCAAAAGGTCAATAAGGCATGAAATAATATATATCCACTGGGCTAGTTATCTTATTCTCCTTAATACTTACCCGAATTGTACATATTTTTTTTAAATTATACAACCACGATATTCAATTTCGATAAACTGGGAACAAAAGTTCGCTGAGTAGAAATCTTTTTGTGGTAGTTATAATTTATTTAGTCTGTGGTACATAAGATTCCATTGCTACGCTTAAGCGGTAAGATCGGTGTACGTGTGTAAAATAGCAATGCTATCCATACCTTTTCTATTGTTTTTAAGTTGATAATTACTTTATTTATCTGTGGAATAAAGAAATAAAAAAGCCGTCAACTGCTAGTTCGATTCGCGCCTAGAGGGAGGGTGGGAGGGTAAAAAAAATACTTCCATATTTTTTTGTTATGATGTATCTACAAATTTACTCTTTTCGGATTTTTTCCTTTACTTGTGCTACATGAAATTGCTTCTTACAAAATTTCATAATTGTAGGTCAACGATAAGTACCCTATAAGTTTCGGTTCCAGTACGAGAGTCAAAAGCGAAGGATAAAGAGATAGACGGACAAACAGACAGACAATCAGACGGACAACAAAGTAATCCTATATGGGTTCCCATTTTCCTTTTGAGGTACGGAACCCTAGAAAACAGTAAATAATCATATAACCTACATATAACTCAAATAAATATTAAAATGTGTAGGAATCAGAAAAAGCCCCAACTATGTCTTTCTTTGTTTCTATGTCAAACACTTTTTGCGACAAGAAATGCCTGTGACAGACTAACAAATAGGTATGTGTGTTCTATCTTTTTATTTAGTGGGAACTATATAAAAAAAAAATTTCGTATCTGGTTTCTATGATCTAACTTATAATTTAGGGGTTAAAGAATGAAATTGCCAATTTGTACTGAAAAATTGAGACTCGTTTTTTTTTTAAATGTAACATATTTATTTAATCAAAATATTTACCCTCATTATCTATACATTGCTGCTATCTAATCGGAGTTTATTTATACCTTTGCGATAGAACTCTGGGGACCTAGATTCCACAAACTGTGTGAAAGCATTTTGTACTGCCTCCTGGGAATAAATGTTTTTACCACGTAGAAAATTGTCCGAATCACGAAAAAAAATGGTAGTCAGTTGGAGCAAGGTCTGGCGAGTACGGAGGATGACGTATGATTTCTAACTCCTCCTGTCACTGTCCTCTCACATGTCACAATTCGATCCAATATTCCTTCATTTCTGTACCGATTTAACAAAACAACACAAAGTTCAACACGCGTTTCTTTCTGCAGATCAGTCAAATCATGAGACACCCATTTTTCATATTTTTATATCTTATTGATTTGATGCTAATGAGTCAATATTGTAGGTAAGGTACCCACCGTTAAACCATGCCGCTAATTCCTGGGTAGTATGACTCGGATCGGCTTCCACCATCTCCTTCAATTCAGCGTTATTCACCTGTGTGGGCGGTCTTCCACGTGGTTCGTTCGTCAAGTCGAAGTTTCCATTACGAAAGCGTTTAAACCAAAAACGCATGGTGCGTTCATTAGCAGTCTCATCTCCAAACGCAGCATTGATATTGCTTGCCGTTTCTGCCGCGTTAGCTAAGCGTCGTAACTCGTATTAAAAAAAATTCTCGGAATTTCGAAGTATCCATCTTTCCCGTTAGTGTTCGCGGTAGAAACACGGATTATTAATTGTTTAAGTTACCCAATAAAATTTTAAAGAAAACTGTTATTTCAGTCTTTTTTTCGAACTTTAATGTTAGTGGTTCAAATGTCAAAAATCCCTTTATTATGAAAATGGCAAATTTCTTTATTAATGCAAAGGTGACTTGGTTTATCGTTACTGTAGACAAACGAAAACACTTTATTTGATGAATCCTTAAAGAAAATTTTAATTAATATCAATCAGGAGAAAAGTTATTGCAAAAATATATGTTGATCCCTAGACACTTTTGATGTGTGTAGTATCTTGACAAATGAAATTTAAAGAAGAAAAATGAAACCCTTACGCATAACCCTGTAACCACTGTATCTGAGAAGTTGCTGGTTGGCTGGAAGAAATCTCTTACAGAGATAAGCTCACCTTTGTACACAAAACTTGTAACAAAGATTATTTTGTATATTTATGTGCAATAAATAATATATTTCTAATGCGAAGAATTAAACATAATTTCATTTCATAAAAAAATCTTCGACTACTTTTTTTCACATACGACGTCGTGTCGCATACATGCAGGCCCACCTAATGTAAAGTGAATACCGTAGTCTATGAACGCTTGCAATGCAGAGAATCGCTCACCATTGGTAGCATAGTATCGTACCTACTCAGGAGTTTATTTTAACCTCTACCTCTCGTAGACACTTATCCCACCCTCTCCCTTCCGTCATAGAACCACACGTGCAGGCTTGCGATGTCATCATTCCACTGTTGAGGACATTTGTTCTCGTACTAAAAAGTACGGCAACTCCTATCTCTGTCGAACTATTAAAAAGTGGAACGCCTTGCCTGCACATGTGTTTCCTCCTTCCTACAACATGTGATCCTTCAAACGAAGCGTGAAGAAGCACCTTGCGGGCCAGCATGGTAGCGTCAACTGACAGGACACCGTAGTCCTTTGTCAGTTGCTGCTGCAATTTGGGCTCCCCTTTTCGCTTACCAACAGGCGAAGAAGAGCCACTATGCTGAGCCAATATAAAAAAAAGACACATAACAATCCTCCAAGGAGTTGTGATTTGGCTGTGAACTTCTGTGAGGTGGAGGTACTTCCCCAATGTCGTTGTTTTTATGCGTCTCTTTTGTTTATTGACAGTTTAGTACTTGTTATCCTACAGAAAAGAAGAACAAATTGACTTGCCAATATAATAATTGCCGGCAATCACACATTGCTTGCCTGTAAGCGTTCTCAACTAGCATCCACACAGAAAATTAAAGTTTATTTTCTAGGGGGTTCGTAAAGGGTGAAGGCGTAGATTTGGATCTTGAGGGAGTTGAATTACACCCTGCTTAACCATCCCTTTTCAGATAATTCTAATCAGAGTACTATCAATTTCAGACATCAGCTCTACCGGGGAATACACTTTGGGTCTAATTTTAAAAATGTCTTGCTGACCTACTTACATAGACTTACCTCATTAATATACTCGCACTATTTCTAGGTTCTTAGATAAACAACACTCTTAAGGATTATACTGAGACAAAATCTAATTACCTCTTCTTCTTAGCATTATCCCGTTTCCTAATCCAGTAGGATTGGTGGTGTCATCTACGCCTAAGGAATTGGCGAAGATAATGATTTTTACATGAAGTGACTGCCATCAGACCTCCACAACTCAGAGGGAAAACCAGCCCTTTTTAGGTTAGGGCACATTTCTTTCTAAATATAATTCCTTGGACGTGCGGGATTCAAACCGGGGACCGGTTGCTCAATAGGCCGGTTTCTTATCCACTGGGCTATCACTGCTATCACAAAATCTAATTACCAGTACACGTGTATTCTAGACACACATGCCGGGAGGAAGCTCGTAAGCGACATTCCCGAAAATATGGTTTTATGTGAAAGTTTCTTAATCGATTTGTAATAGAAACATATATTTCGTTACAAATTGCAATTTCTAAAATAACTCAGTTTCTCTCCTCTGACAACCGTAAGTGATAGTTTTGATATTACGAGAAGTCAATTCCAAAACTTCCTACTCCTACAAATTTCTTCTGATTAAATTCGTTGTGAGTTCCAAGGCAGCTGTAGTTTAGACGGCAATGGACTTCACTGTTCATTGCCTTTTTGGTGGTCGCCGCTGTTAATTCTGGCTACACAGGAGACACAGTGGTGGGTATGAGTGGGCCTGTCCCGCATTACGAAAATAATTATTTGTTTTAAACGTAGGTATTGCGTTATTTTAGTACCGGAAATAGAACGAGTACCAGAAACCAATATGCACTAAGCAGTACATTTACACATTTCGTACGTGTAATTGACGCTCGATTCGTAAACATCTGACTTAAAGTTGAGTATAAGACCTTTTCCATGAAAAACTTTGATAAGCTGTAACGCAAAAACAATAATAAAAGCACATTTTCTTTTGGGGAAAATGGGTTGTATTACATATATATGCACAATCTGTCTTTTTTCGCTGAGTCGCTCGTGGTTTTCCACGGTATACCAGTAAGATTATACCGATTTATAGCTAGCCATATTCCTTGTAATTGGAAGCTGCTTTACATTAGCGGTGGCACACTACTCGGCTGCCGAGTTTTAAAAAAAAGGGAGATCGATTTTCGGAACCCTAAAATTCAATTTTGCCTTCAATTTAGGCGGTAAGAGTCCTGTACCATAGTGTACCACTTTTTGAATTAAAGATTTTCATGTAATGTATTAGAAGAACCTTTATAAATAAACACAATAATAAAATAATACCAAGAATTATGAAACAGATATATAACGCGAAAGTAGAAGGATGTAGGAGCCGAGGAAGGCCAAGACTTACCTACCATGACCAAAACCGGCGAGCGTGCATGAGAAGAGCAATGAATGCTAAAAAAGAGTGTCAGATGTGTAAAGATCGAGTCATGTGGAGCTCGGTTCTCTGTGCCCACCCCACATGGGATTTGGCGTGAAGTTATAGATAGATAGGTAGAAAATAATACTAACTTTATTTATCTGTACAAGTACATTGTCCACGATCAATGAAATTATTACACAGGCAAGAATATAATACCATGTTTACGGTCACATACAGGTTTTGTACAGTAAAGGTAAAAGACTGTTTTTCAGTCTCTACCTTCGATTGCATACACGCTGCCAGAACAGAGCTACAAAATATAAAAAGGGATAGTAAATAATTATGTCCTGAGCCAATCTCATCTGCACGTGGGACAACCTTCCGATTAACAAACGAGGATCACCGGTAAATGGTGTGAGAAAAAACAAATTTTTTATATACTACATTCGAGAGGACTAAACCAACGGCTCACCTGATGTAAAGCGGTTACCGTAGCCTATGAACGCTTGCACAACATTAAGATTTCACTTCTGCTGCTAACACAGCAACTCCTTAGGAACTTACCGGTGCCCACCATCACATGCAGGAACACAACAACCCTCTAGGGAGTTGTTATTTGGCTGCCGTTTTACTGTGAGGTGAAGGTACTTCCCCAGACGGGCTGTTTTGGTGTGCCCTACCTCTCTTAAAAACTCCCAGACCAAGACACACAAACATGTTCATGCACACAAATGTTTGCCCTGTTAATCAAACCCTCAAAGTGTTGGTGTCAAAGTAACGTAACATCGCATTTCACCACTACGCCACCGAGCTCCTGAAACTATATTTAATATGAATACATTTGATATGGAGCACCTAGACTGAACAAAAACAACAAACCTCGACCTCACAGATCGGATACAAATAACGATTCACTAACAAGCTGCTGTGTTCCTGAAGGAGTTTCTGCACTTGCAACAGAGGTGGCAACTCGCAAGCGCTAAGCGATCAAAAGACGTTTTACATCCGGCTGGCTGTTTGCCCTCTGATGAAATATAAAAGAAATGCTATCAAAGTTATTGTTAGCATTTCTTTTATATATATACTAGCTATCCGCCCCGGCTTCGCACGGGTGACATGATCGCTACCAAACTTCACAGGATCACCTGCTGGGCTAACCTGAAGATTCACTGAAAATTTCATCAAAATCTGCCCAGCCGTTTTTGAGTCCATAGAGAACATATAGACAAAAATTCATTTTTATATATATAGATATTTATATATAATAACTTGATTATATTTACAATAGTGACATATATTCGCAAGTGGCCAAAAACACACGCATGTTTAGTGACGCTGTGTCGATTCCAGATTAATGTAACCTTTTTATTAATTAAAATTTCATAGCCAATATTGTTTTTTATGATTCACAAACACACACCTTCGTTATAGTTTAGTTATAGTTTTTATAGGTTGTGATTATTGATGTAAAATTATGAACGCTCTAAAATGACGGCCGTTTGATAGACGCGGGCCGGTGGATCGAACGCGTAGACCCGCTCTAGGGAATATCAATGTAACAGTATACATTGAGACTACTGCAAATGTGTACGAAATTAATGGGCTATTGAAATGAGATCTGAAGGGATTATTAGTACTGGGCTATTACAGAAGAGGGACGGACATAAGTATAATTTATTAATTATAACTAAACCTATTTGGGGAGAAAACATGTGTAATAAGTACTTTTTATTCCACTAAAGTGGTAAACACATATACGCACGTGTGCATTTACGTACATCCATACACATGTTGTGTGTACGTTTGTCGGTGATAACTATAACGATAACGGCAGGCGGTGGCTCGCCACTCACTAGATGGACCCCCGAAATGCCAGAGAAAGTCGGCCGGGGTCAACACCAATGTGAGTGACTCATGGGTGTCGAAAGATGTGCTGCGCTTTCTGCGAAGTTACTCGCGGCGTTATGCCCTTTAACACTTCCACCCCTGGAGCATATCATCTGATAGAGCAATATACTCTATCGACTCCTCTCTGAAAAGGCCAATGAAGGCAAGCCAGAGCTGAGAGTCCTGCTGGCCTTCTTGACTTTCTACTCCGACCGACGATGATACGCCGGAGACGAAGGCCCTGATCGACTCTCTGGAACACTCGGGTTCCCTTGGTGTCGTTACGCATCAACAGCTCGCCACAAGCTGCCCTGCGGGCATATATTATTATTTTTTATCTATATCAATATATATATATATATATATATATATATATATATATATATATATACCAATATATATCTCAATCAGTGTCGTCGCCAAATGGAATAAAAAACGGAATAACGCAAAGAAGAAGAAGATACAAGTTTATCAATGTGTCTTTTATGAAAAAAAAAACGCGATTATGCATAAAAGAATAAAAAAAGCCGAGCGAAGTTCAAAGCGGTCGCTAAAATACTTTCATTTATTCGTTGGATATATTCATACGAATTAAGAAAGTGGATGAATTCATATATTATTCATTGAATACATTCATTGGTAAAGTGACATTTCAATACACGGGGGCCGCAACCAAAGTAAATAGAGAGACGTGCGCTCTAAGAACTTTGTCATATTATAAATTGTCCTTCATATTTTGCCTTACAGCCGTACAAAATATGGTAGATGAAGCAAAATAGGCATGTTAAAATAATTGAAATAGCTACACTGTCAGATGATAATATGTCAATAATGTAAAATGTAAAAATACAGCAAGTTTACAAGTATTTGTCGCTAATGAACTCATTAACGCTGTAGTCACATTTGTCGGTTAAAAGTTTCTTGGAATGTTTTTTAAACATACTATTATTCAGTGTCTTTAAACGGTTTGGAATTTAATAAATATTTTATGTGGCATAAATAAAATATTTTTTACATAAGCATATTCTTTGCGGCAAGGGTACCAAGTCTATTATTTTCACGTCAACTTAGATACTTTTTGGAATCGTTGTGGATTGGTCTCGACAATGCAATTTCCACTATATGTAGTGACAGAAGTGTTGAAACTCTTTGTGTATGAAAATAAGGCATACAACTATCGGTGTACTGCAGCTCAATAATAACCTTAAAGCGATGCTTTTGCATTTTAAAATAAATGAATAGAATGTCGGCTGAATTCCCCCAGAAAGTTACTTATATCTGAGAGTAGATTCACGCAATCCATAAAATGCAGTGACCAGTGCATCAGTATTTAAGGTAAGCGCGAGTTTGTGTAGTGGGTATATGTGGTGTACACTACACATGTTAGGTTACTGCTTTTTATGCAAATTGCTACTTCCATTTTAATTATTGGTCGTTTGATTAAAGTTAACTTCATCTTCAAGTTGAAGTCAATTTCATTTACATTAGTATTTTAGTATGATAATACACACATCAAAAGTGTCTAGGGATCAACATATATTTTTGCAATAACTTTTCTCCTGATTGATATTAATTAAAATTTTCTTTAAGGATTCATCAAATAAAGTGTTTTCGTTTGTCTACAGTAACGATAAACCAAGTCACCTTTGCATTAATAAAGAAATTTGCCATTTTCATAATAAAGGGATTTTTGACATTTGAACCACTAACATTAAAGTTCGAAAAAAAGACTGAAATAACAGTTTTCTTTAAAATTTTATTGGGTAACTTAAACAATTAATAATCCGTGTTTCTACCGCGAACACTAACAACACAAGAACATCGGTTTGGCATACTCAAAATGAGTTCATCCAAATCACGCTGTGGAATGGCCGCCCATGTTCGTTGCAACAACAAAAAAAGGTCTTCTTGCGACTGGATACCCTCCATATTCGGCAGAGCTCTTCTCTGTAGCATATCCCATGCATGCTCAATCGGGTTCAAGTCTGGCGACTGAGCAGGCCAGGGCATGACATTGATGTTAGCTGCGGCGAGAGTCTGTCTTACAACTCTTGCGGTGTGCGGTCGTGCATTATCATGCATTAACTGAAATAAGGGACCGATTTGCACTTGTAGAGGAACGATGACGTCTGATACAATCGTCTCAGCATAAATTTGAGCGTTGAGGTTGCCTCTGATCCAAATCAACTCAGTTCTTCCGCCGATCCAAATACCCGCCCATGCCATGATGGTTCCACCACTATAAGGATGGACTTCCTGGCAGGATTTTAATCGCTGTTGGCGTCCAGGGGTTCTCCAGTGTCGTATACGTCTTGTATCCGGTCTCATACCAAAACGAGACTCATCAGAAAAGCACACGAAACGCCATTGTTCTTCTGCCCAATTTTTGTGTTCAAGAGCCCATTGATATCGAATCCTACGATTGTGCATTGCTATAGGTGGTACCCTTAGCGGTCTTCGGGAATGAAGGTTCACTTCATGCAAGCGGTTTCTGACTGTTTGGTCGCTAATTAAGTTCCCTGAAAAGTGATGAAGCGTCACGGCTAACATCATGGCGGTTATTGTTGGAGCTCTTCGAGTTGTGATTTGAATGTATCGGTCTTGTCTCCGTGTGGTGCAGCGATACCGTCCTCCATGGCGCTCAGCCACGGTACCAATGCTTCGGTAACGTGTCCAAAGTCGACTGATAACACTCTGACTTGTATTCAGAGCTAAAGCCACAGTACGTTGCCGGGAACCAGCTTCTATCATCGTTAGTGTTAGCAGTAGAAACACGGATTATTAATTGTTTAAGTTACCCAATAAAATTTTAAAGAAAACTGTTATTTCAGTCTTTTTTTCGAACTTTAATGTTAGTGGTTCAAATGTCAAAAATCCCTTTATTATGAAAATGGCAAATTTCTTTATTAATGCAAAGGTGACTTGGTTTATCGTTACTGTAGACAAACGAAAACACTTTATTTGATGAATCCTTAAAGAAAATTTTAATTAATATCAATCAGGAGAAAAGTTATTGCAAAAATATATGTTGATCCCTAGACACTTTTGATGTGTGTATAATGTCAAATACAATACTTATTCTTTGGTCAAAATGTAAATTGTTAGTTTTGTTTAAGTTTATTATTATCTGACCATCTAATGTTTGATGTCAAGAAATATATTTATGCCATTTCTCCACACTTTGAAGCTTTGGAAAATTCTGAGTGTAGTAAATTACTGAGACATTGAAACGGTGGAAGATATAAGAGAATACATAAATGAAAATTGTATTTGAGAATAGCCTGTCTTGCTTGCTACCTATTCCTACTTCTATAATTAATTTACAATAAATTTCGTTCGTCAAAAATTTCTTGACTGAACTGATGAATTCTGTCACCTTTATTTGATGATAAGTCTGCTGTTTTGATGAAGTTGCTAATTGATGAACGAGCTCCAATGCATAGACTATTTAATGACTAGCTAACTCCCCGAACCACCTATTTTCAGGTGTTTTTTTTTATTTTATTTTTTATTTTTTTTATATAAATCTAGCACCCCTGCCGTGGGCAAGGCTATTTTATAACATTCACATTGGTGTACGTTTTCTAATTTGTCACATTTCACATATAAATAAACACATTCATACATCACATTCTCTTTCATTCCACAATTCATCTTTCATTCATCATCTTTCAGTTATATTTTCTAAAAAAAAAATTTGATTTGGCCCATTTTAGAACGCCGGTAAAACGATTATAACTGTTTCCAAATTTCCCTCCCTATACTGCGTCAGTCCAGACATGGGAGACAGTGAGCTTCACAGCTCCACCTAGCCACCGCGATCCCATCGGCTATACAGAGTATAGCCGAGGTATACAGCATTAGTCCTAGGTGGAGCCGCTCTGCTTGTTACGGTCAATGACAACCATGGCTAGACTGACGCAGTATTTTAAAAATTTTGTTCGTGTTTTGCCCACCACTAATTCGGAGACCTTTGTTTCGGTGACCCGCATTCCCAACTCCTGCTCCAAATCGTACCTCTGTTTGGAGAATGCGGGACACCGAAACAATATATGCTGCACTGTCTGGTCCACGCCGAGCTCGCAAAAGCACGATGGGTCATCCGCGCACTTGAATCTGTGCAAGTACGCGGAGAACCCACCATGCCCCGAGAGGACCTGCGTCGTATTTTCAGGTGTTGCCTACTGCATAAAAACTATGGAAAGGAAACATTACCTTTGGAAATAATGGTCTTCACAGGAGACGAACTTGGCAAGCGGCAAAATTGATTTTTTGCATTATATACTTTTCGTTCATATGTAGTATCATTCTAGATGACGAAATGATACAATTGATCATTAGTCAAGCCAATATTTACGCAGCACAGTCCTACGGTGAAATCAAACTCTCGCATAAAACGTTGGAAAAATGTTTCTACAGATGAAATTAGTAAATGAGATAAGTTTGTAGGTATTTATTTGTATGTGGCACTTGTTGATTTCCCTAAACCGAATGTTAGTGAAAGAAAATTACTTCGAGCGAGATTCAATATCTTACAACAAAGTTTGCCTCATACTAAGATGTTAGCACTTTGTTGATGACGCTTTCGATCGGAATTGAGGACTTTACAAAATACGATATCTCACCGATAAAGTCATAGAAAATTTGCAAAGAAAATTTACTCCTGGAGACATGAAATATTTAAGTTGATGAAGTCGAGTGTGGATTTAGAGGAAAACTGAATATCCGTACATACATTCCCCAAAATGGCACCACATGAAAATTTATAAATTCTGCATGAATACGGGCAACATATGAAGCTACGAGATTTACTCAGGAATAGAAGCAACAGTCAGAGGTAAAAATGTTAATAGTGTTAGTAGTGTAGTGAATATAAAGTTCAGTGGTCGTGGAATTGGTCAGCGATGTTTTGAATGTGGGTAGATGATTTATAATAAACAACTATTACAGCGTCTTTATAGGGTCTGGTATCTAAAAGAATGGAACAGACTTTTACAAAACAGCGCTTAAAAAACAAACAAGATCTTCCCCTATACGTGGTTAATGCAATTAATGCAATCCTATATTAATCACACCTAAGGGTAATCACAGCTGTCAAGTAAAAAAGTTTTCTGACTGGGTTGAACTAAAAGCACCAACGAGATATCTTAGTTATGCCAACACGTTATAATAACCAAATGTAAAACTCTATTAGATTGAGATCAATTTTGAAGACGGAAATAGTACTAGAATACAATACAAAGTGGCAAAAAAAGGGAGAAGACGTCACGGATCAGTTCGCCAGCTACAATACACGTATGCACAAAATTTGATTTTGATACATAAATGTCTGGAGATTTGATGTCGATTTTAGAAATTACATCCCGATTCTCGACTTTAATAAGGGAATATATGGACCATTCTCTAACTCTAACCCAAAATAATCATCTAGAAAGTTGCACTGACTTAAAAAAAATATTGAAAAAGATCCTACAATAGCGGAAGCACGAAAATAACGGATGTGGAGCATCTGAGATGTCTTAAAGCTTTTTGTCTGAATAGCTTCAATAGTTATCATTAAATATATGTATATATAAACACATTATTGTTTTATTTTTTACCCAAAATACACACACTTTTGCAGGTTTAAAGGCTACCTTTAAAAAGTCAAACTGATTTACGTCATCTTTTTTGTAAATTCGTGACTGACAGGTGTATGCCAGTATAAATGCATAAGCGGGTAAGCGTTTTTTTTTTATACAACGTCAGGAGGGATACAAGCATATGGCCCACCTGATGTGAAGTAGTTCCTGTAGCCTATTAACTTCTACTATTATTTGTAATATATTAAATATCACTCGCGCGATGTCTCCTCTGCTGCTTACACAGCAACTCCTTAGGAACTTACTGGTGACCTCACTCATACGCAGGAACACAACAACGCTCTAGTTGTTATTTGGCTGCGGATTTATGTGAGATGGAGGTACTTCCCCAGACGGGCTGCTTTGATGCGCCCTACCTTTCTTAATAAGCGTATTCAGGTTTACTAGCCGTTAAACTTATGAGGGATTCATGACCCATTGATGAGGCATCCACGTACTCAAATTAAGTAAGTAACTGAAAATACTGGTCTGAAATGTGGTGAACTGTCTGCTTCATGCAGACGATGCCGTGTAGCATCATATTAGAAGAAACAACATCTGAACTGCAAACACTGTTCACAATAATGAAAGACGATTGTATGGAGAAAGCCTTATTGCTGAATGCGAAGAAGACCAAGATAATGGTATTTGAAAGAGAATAAACCAGAACCAATGTAAGGAATACGGTCGATGATGAGGTGTTAGAACAAGTAAATGAGTATGTAAATCTTGAATACGCTTTCAGCAAGGATGAAAGATACACCGCTGATGTGGGAAGATGAGGGAGTGCTGGGAATAGTGTGATTGGAGCGTTGGAAAAACTTATTGATAGTAAAAGCTTGGCACAGCTTCCACAGGCCCCAACGCTTACTTATGGAAACGAGAGCTGAATATGGCAGAGAGAGCAGGAAAGTAAGATAAACGCGGCAAAATTTGTGGCTCCGTTGGTTCGGACCTGTAGAAAGAATGCAGAAAGAAATAATTACGAAACAGATATACAACGCGAAAGTAGAAGGATGTAGGAGCCGCGGAAGGCCAAGACTTACCTACGTGTCTTACCAGAAGGTGATGTCAGAAGCATTTGCGAGCGTGTATAAGAAGAGCAATGAATGTTAAAAAAGATCGAGTAATGTGGTGCTCGATTCTCTCTGCCTACATATATAACCTATATACATATAATAGCACTTGCCTGCTTTTTTATATTTCGGTGTAATTGTTTATTTCAACAGTCATGAAATGACGCCTGGATCTAGAAACAATAACAATGTTATATATTATGGGTTAAAGTACGAAATTGCCGATATGTACTGAAAAATTAAAACTCGTGTTTTTCTAAGATCATATTTACATATTTACCCTTATTATCTATACATTGCTGCCATCTAAATATAATTTGATGCAAATGAGTAAATATTGTAGGTAAGGTAACTTTAAACCATGCCGCTAATTCATGGGTAGTGTGACTCGGATCGGCTTCCACCATCTCTTTCAATTCAGCGTTATTCACCTGTGTGGGCGGTCTTCCACGTGGTACGTTCTTCAAGTGGAAGTTTGCATTACGAAAGCGTTTAAACCAAAATTGCACGATGCGCTCATTAGTAGTCTCCTTTCCAAACGCAGCATTGATATTGTGAGCAGTTTCTGCCGCGTTATTTCCGCGTTGGAACTCCAAATTTCCCGTCCAAGCTGAGTAAAACAAACAATTGAAATTCAAAAATCAAATGTTGCACATTTTTTAAAAGAAAATCCTCATAGGTATCATGTGTAAAAAGTTTCACTCAAAACTCTTACACCATGAAGGTTTAATGTCAATTCAAAGTATCCATTACTATAAAACGGCTATTTCGTACTTTATCCCTTATTATTTTTGACCTACAAGTTAACTAGGGCTCCTACGTATCAAAAATCCCCCACCGCGACGGCTTTCTTCTATTTTTCCATGCATATGAGGCACCGACGCTTGAGAGATTATTAAATTTTTATAATCTGTATTAGGTAAATGTAATGTTAATAGGATAGTAATAATTTTAAATTCATCCATTGACCACTAATAATAATATGGGGCATTATTCAGATAAATTCAGATAAAGGATGTAGTTAAAAAGTTATATATGTACCATTAATTGCTGTAGCAAGTCCATAGAGTTTAGACACTTTGTCAATACAACATCTTATATTTAACTTCTGCTGCACACGGTACACCCTAATAACATCTCTGGAGGGCGGTTGATTTCTCGTGAGTATGTGAAGATATCAGGAATCGACAGCAGCATGATTAGCAATGCCCGAACGACACTCCTGAAGATGCGTCCATAGGCTACAGTTACTTTGCACATCAGACAAAGTGGATATACTTTTATAAACAGCGTCGGCCCATCGTCGGATGTAAAGTGACTAGCGCAGCCTATTGATTGATATTAATACAGGAAATATCGCTCGCACGTTATCACCCCTGCGGCTAATACAGCTAATACTACATGGGACTGGTACCCTCTCACTCGCAAGAACACTGCCATCCCCTTGTTATACTCGTATATATGTAAAACCGCAGCAATATCAACTTCCTTGTTATTTGCTGCAGTTTTATGTGAGGTGGTATATCACCAGAGCATAAAAAAAAATTTGCTTTATGTTAAACAGGCATCATGGCGGACTCGGGCGATTCAACACAGAACTACGAACTAAGCAAAGCGAGAGAGGCGAACTGGCCAGCTGTCTTGTTTTTCATACACATACATCTGCTGTCTTTGTATGGATTATGGCTATTGTTGTTTGAAGTCCAGTGGACTACGGTCATATTCTGTAAGTATAATTTATTTATTAAAACGTTCTTCACCATAAGTTAAAAATGCAGAGGCGAGCTTAATGCTCTACCAGATAGTCTTTTGGAGGAGTAAATATTTTCATAAACAGATGTACTCGATAGTATCCATTACACAACTGCTATACACTTGGTGACAATGTATCGCAGGTAGGTATATATACAACGCGATACTAAAAGTTTTAAATTCGAAATACTGATAGTAAAGTAAAATAGTATATATAAATAGCATTACCATATAACGAACGTATTTGATAAAATCCCATTTTGTACATTAAAAGATACATATAAACCGTAATATCTAATAGATAAAATAAGGCAAAGTAACTTTAGGCCAATTTCTTATAAAAATATGTAACCAAAATACAATTAATATGAGACGGCGTGAGAATACAAGTACACCAATTCACTACAACAATATTTTGAATTTTGTAAAAGTAACGTACATCAACTTTATCAATACTTAAAAACGAAAAAGAAATAATAATATATTTATACATTAAAAAAAATCACTTAAATAGTTAATAGAATTAAATAATTTTCACATGCAATCTTTAGACATAGTATAAAGTGAGTGCACATGCAAATTATGCTGATTTTACATAAGTATATTTAATTTCGTGCATTTGCTAGGCTATTATGTGATATCATATTTCATCATGATCGATTCTTTTCTGCTGTGGATGCAGGAGATGTAAACCGTGTGGCAAGCGTATCGACCCTAGTGGGCACACAATAGGTATACCTAACAATAGGTTAGCTAGGATACTCGGCTGCTAGCATACTTCCATCTTTTACACACACAAACACAGTTATCTATAATAGCGATCGCAACAAGCTATATTTAGTCATTTCCGAGATCATCTATGCTGGATGTATAAATAAGATAAAGATTGGCAGACCTTCACAACCCTGAACCAAACCTTTCTTAGGTTCAGTCACACGCCTTTCTAGATAATATTTCTTGGACCCACGCCGGGACTCGAACCGGGGCCCAGTTGATCAATAGGCTAGTTTTTAGGGTTCCGTACCCAAAGGGTAAAACGGAATCCTATTACTGAGGCTCCGCTGTCCGTCCGTCCGTCCGTCTGTCACCAGGCTGTATCTCATGAATCGTGATAGTTAGACAGTTGAAATTTTCACAGATGATTTCAATGATGATTTCAACAAACGTGATTTTTTCCTCATTTTTGCTCGATATTGATAACGGCAACAGGTAGACGCTTGAAATATTCACAGAATATTTATTTATATATTCACTTTAAGAATAAATAATGAAATGAAAATAAAACAAATATTTAAGGGGAGCTCCCATACAACAAACGTGATTTTTTGCTGTTTTTATAGATAATGGTACGGGACCCTTCGTGCGCGAGTCCGACTCGCACTTGGCCGATTTTTTTATCCACTGGGCTATCATTGCTCTTGTCATTGTTGTTGACGACCTAAATTAGACTATTTCACATGTTAATTTTGTTCAGTAAAAGTTAAGTTTTATAAAAAACCGGCCAAGTGCGAGTCGGACTCGAGTGCGAAGGGTTCCGTACTATAAAAACGGCAAAAAAAAAAAAACACATTTGTTGTATGGGAGGCCCCTTAAATATTTGTTTTATTTTAATTTAATTATTTATTTTAAAGTGAATATATAACTAAATATTCTATGAATATTTCAAACGTCTATCTGTTGCCGTTATCAATATCGAGCAAAAAATTCACTATTGTTGTATGGGAGCCCCCTTAAATATTTATTTTATTCTGTTTTTTAGTATTTGTTGTTATAGCGGCACCAGGAAGAAAATTTCAACTGTCTAACTATCACGGTTCATGAGATACAGCCTGGTGACAGACGGACGGACTGACAGCGGAGTCTCAGTAATAGGGGCCCTATTTTACCCTTTGTTTTACCCTTTGGGTACGGAACCCTAAAAATTATTCCTAGTGTACCATGGGGATATTGAAATTTTATAGAAATACACATGTGATAGGATACGAAGTTACGGGAATTCTCCTTTATTTCATTTAATGTACGAACACGGCCCTTAATTTTAATTCGGTCACCGGTCGGTCAATGTAGAAACGGCCTATAAATTTTTTTATCGTAAAATCAATGCCAATTCGTTTTCAAGCTATCGAGCCCTCTTGGAATATGTTATTATTCTAATGTTCTATCCAAAATTTATATGGATTTTTATTCTTAACACTAAATTGAATGCCATTATAATGCCACGAGCTCGGTGGCTCAGTCGTGAATGACACGACTTTGACACCAACGCTCGTGTATTCGATTCCCACCCAAGGCAAATATTTGTGTGCATGAACATGTCTGTTTGTCTTGGTCTGGATGTTTTAAGAGAGGTATGGCGCATCAAAGCAGCCCGTCTGTGGAAGTACCTCCACCTTACAGAAAAACCGCAGCCAAATAACAACTCCTTAGAGGGTTGTTGTGTTCCTGCGTGTGATGAGGTCACCAGTAAGCTCCTATGGAGTTGCTGTGTAAGCAGCAGAGGAGGTATCGCGCGAATGATACTTAACATATCGCAAGCGTTAATAGGCTACGGTACCCGCTTTACATCAGGTGGGCTGTATGCTTCTATGCCTCCCGACGTAGTATGAAAAAAATAAAGTGTAATGTAGGTATAGCTCTATCTATCTAGCTCCAGTATAAAAGAATAAGATTTTTATTTTTACTTGCCATACAATTTATGTTAAATCTTCTTCCTCTTCTTAAGTTATCCCTTTACCTAAGCCTAAGGATTTGGCGAAGGTACTGATTTTTACATGGAGCGACAGTCGTCAGATCTCCGTAACCCAGAGGGAAAACGTCTTTCGAAATATAATTTCTTGGACGTGCGGGTTTCCTCATGGTGTTTTTTCTTCACTGCCGAATTCCCTCTGCCTACCCCGCAAGGGAATTGGCGCGAAGTTATAGATAGATAGAAAATATGTTAAACTATCTGTGCTCGCGACTTCATCCGCGCGGAATAATTATGTGTTATAAATTTTTTATAAAAAATAAATAAAATTTCTAAAATAAAGTAGCCTAAGTTACTCCTTATTATATCAGCTATCTGCCAGTGAAAGTCCCGTCAAAATCGGTCCAGCCGTTTCAGAGGTTAGCCGGAACAAAGAGACAGACAGACAAAATTTTAAAAAATATTCATTTTGGTATATGTACCGTGTATACATCCATATGCATTTACACACAGACACTCCAATTTTATTTATCTGTATAGATAAGTATATTTAATGTTTAATAATAAATGCGTATTCCGATGTGATGTGACTTAAAAAATAAAAAGGTATAATAACGTTAGGAATAGAGATCAAAACAGTGCTATTGGAGGAACAAAGGCTGGGCTAGATATAGCTTTTCGTCGTACTTTGGTCGCTCTGGAGGTGATTGTCCTCTAGTTTGCTTGAATGGGTATGGGTGGCTTTGTGTGCCCGTAACCTCGCTAAGTTTCGCTGCTGGTTTTAATTATATTTAATCCATTTTCACACTCATATATACACTGTTCATAAGTTGTGAATATTTATGCATAGATACCTATTCTATATATATATATATATATATATATATATATATATATATATATATGTATAACATCCGTGGCGTTATTCCTGCATGCGTCTCCTTAATTTTCAGGCAGCTGCTGAAAATCAGTGGTTTGCTCTTTGAGCAAATAATGCACTGAGCCGCTGCCTTTTTGTATCACTGCGACACACAATTTATTGTACAATTACTATTGTATTTAGTGTTTCCTCATTGTTGACCTGCTGATATTTACTGTTGTGTGTCATGGAGATACAAATAAATGGCTTATCTATCTATCTATCTATCTATCTAGAGATATTAGAAATTGTGATGTTACAGTGATCTTTTTTTTCTATACATTTTTTATCTTTGTCTATCAATGTCTTCGAGAACGTAAGCATGCTTAGCATACATAGATTAAAAAGTATTTTTAAATACAAAGAGGAGATACATGTACTCGAGGACGAAATCCCGGGCAATTCACTAATTATAAGCAGTTTAGGAATATTTGAGTAACAATATATTTTTCACCTCGTAAGCCTTGTATTTTAACCCACTTTAAAATAAGAAGGAGGTTATTAACTAGATTGTATTTTTTTTAATGTTTGTAACCTCAGAATTCCGTCATTTATAAACCGATTTTAATTTTTCTTTTTTCATTGTAATTCAGATTGGTTCCATAGAAATGTTATCGAAGTCGAGTTAGTAGTTTGGCTTTTCAATCAATATAACTAAAAAAAATTGACATTCAACAGTGCTTACGATCAGTATTTTTTTTTATATAATCACTATTTTATTTATATGACCTATTGACATTTGCAACACCAGGGGCACTCGTGCGTTGCCGACCCTGTAAAATCCTCTTCAAGCCCACTATGTATTTACTTCAAGCTCACTAATCACTTCTTCATGACCATGCTGTAGTCCCGTGGGAAACCCTTGGGTTTCTTCGAAAACTTGAGAGTTTTGGAAGAAACCCAAGGTACTTCCCCAGACAGCACAGCTACAGCTTTGGTGCGCCCCACCACTCAAACACCCAGACCAAGACAAACAGACATATTCATGCACACAAATGTTTGTCCTGTGTGGGAATTGAAGCCACGAGCGCCGGTGTCAACGTAACGTAACAGCGCGTTTCACCACTGCGCCACCGAGCTCGTCGAAACTCGTATTTAGTAAAGATTCACTTAACAGATTGGATGCTTGTGTACTTGTGTTAAATTGAGATAAAATGTATATCTGTAATGTATCTATTCCTAGGAGAATGAAATTCTAATTTTGCTTGTTCTTATACAACCGTATATAAATTTTCAGTAAGAAGCTTGCCACACAATTTATGACCCTGTTTTATATTTTTGAGAAAACTGTAATAATTACAATCTATATATATAAAAATGGAGTTCCTGACTATTTCACTGACTTTACACTAGGTAACCGGGCAAGTACGTTAGAAAACATATGTAAGGATAGCATAAATAATACATACATATAATATAATAAATAACTTTCTAAGTGAGTAACCATACTGTAAATAGTGATTATAATTTAATTAAGATTTTTTTTTATTGCAGGTAAATAATCATGTAATATAATTAACTAGTTTTTAAGTTCTTCGGTAATTGTATGTTGCTATCTACTTAAATTGTCCAAAAAGTACTTTTTAATATATGTTTCATTTTATTCAAACCAAGATTTATATTTAAATGGGGTGGTAGTTTATGTATGCTGTCGCCTTTTCGGAATGTGACTTAAAAATGACACTGTACACGCATTTTTACACTAATATTGATCTTAACTTATACACTATAAGGGGCTAAAAACGAAAAAATGTATTGTCTTAGGTTTTCGCGATTGTTACACATTACACACAGGAAAGACTTTCCTGCGACCACGGACGCTGCAAAGCGTTCGAAACGTCAGGTTTCAACAAAATAAATAAAACACGCGATACTTCCGTTAAAAATAGTTTAATTTCAACGAAAAAATGTGTTTGTATGAAATATTATTTTCTCTGTACCAGTGGTGTCTCTCACCTTAATCGCTGAACTGGGTGTGACGACGGGTGCACATCGCCTCTGGGCACACGGCTCCTACAAAGCCAGCACAGGACTGAGGATTGCGCTCATGTTGTTCCAAACGATGACAGGACAGGTAACGAGAATCTTTTGTATATAACTGTATATATATTGATTCAAACTACTTTGTAAACGCAAAGAAAAACATGCCGCTGCCAAGGCTGTTTCGGTCGTCTTTTTTTTTATACTGCGTCGGGAAGCATACAATCATACAGCCCACCTGATGTAAAGCGGTATGTACCGTAGCCTATTAACGCTTGCGATATATTAAGTATCACACGCGCGATGCCTCCTCTGCTGCTTACACAGCAACGCCTTGGGAGCTTACTGGTGACCTCACTCAAACACAGGAACACAACAACCCTCTAGGGAGTTGTTATTTGGCTGCGGTTTTCTGTGTGGTGGAGGTACTTCCCCAAACGGGCAGAAAACATCCAGACCAAGACAAACAGACATGTTCATGCACACAAATGTTTGCCTTGTGTGGGAATCGAACCCACGAGCGTTGGTGTCAAAGTCGCGTCATTCACGACTGAGCCACCGAGCTCGTCGAAACTGACTATTGCCATCGGTTGTGTATATGCGCGCCATCTTTAACAGAAAACGCATACTCTTTCCATTATCGCTGACCCGGTTATTATAGTCGCCTCCTGTAAAGAAGGTACGCACTAGTTTTAATGAACTAACTGCTGGAATCGCACAGAGTAGTTTAGATCGAATGGCCTGTAAATTTAACTCTGGTACCGCACAGTACGCGACCATTGCGGTTCCAGTATATGAGGATGAACTCCCAGCCGTCGGCGAGCTGTGCGATTATAAAACGAAGCTGTTGGCATAATGTTGAACAACTCCCCAGAACACAACCCATATACAATCGGTAGAACATGCAAAGGAAGGCAAATTTTCTTCTTAAACTCAAGGGCTCAATACCGTGTGTGGATCATCGACAATCTTCACAGCCCGAGTCACAAGTCACAAGATCCTAACTGGCATCCAGGTGCTCCTGCCCAAAGATACATGGGACGCCAGCATTGATATCCATGCTTTCGGAGTAACTACCGTCTATCACGGCGTTTAGGCATCTGCTGGATAAGAAGTTTACAACCAATTTGCACAAACCCTCAGGCAGCCCGTACGATGGTAACTTCAGAACACTGCGATGCCAGACCCGATCGAACGCCTTTGCCATATCTAGGCTGGCAGCCAATGCCTCACCTAGACTCTCAATCGCCGAAGCCCACCGGTGTGAAAGATACATTATAAAATCCTCCGTCGAACGACCGTGGCGAAAGCCATATTGACGGTCGCTGATCAAGTCGTTATCCTCTAGGTATACCAGGAGTCGTGTGTTTATCACACGCTCCATCACCTTGGAGAGAAGGGAGGTTATGGCAACAGGCCTGTAATTCGATGGAGCTGATCTGCCGGTGAGCGTGCATAAGAAGAGCAATGAATGCTAAAGAAGCGAATGAGGTTTGCAAGGATCGAGTCATGTGGCGCTCGGTTCTCTCTGCCTTCCCCGCAAGGGATTTGGCGTGAAGTTATAAATAGATAGCTTATATTTTTATTATTTTATTGGATTTAGCAAAAAAATAAAAATTGTTATTCCACATTCTTTAGTGATTTATCACCTTTATTTTGTTTCGTTCACGCGTGTTTCGATTTTCTATGATTATTGTTCCCTGATCCTTTCTGAGGGGGTGTAGGTTAAACTCAGAAAGTTGGAATCATTTGAGGCGCAAAAGCTCATCTACAAGTTGACACGTGACATGATCAACGCGTATATACAAAGCTATCTACAGCTGTGTAATATACCCGCGCGGCAATCAATTATGCGAGGACCTCGCGGAAGAGAAAAGATGGCGCTCGTATTTTCACAAGCCTCTAACATGAACGGGATTAACGCACAGATGATAATAATGATGTCAGTATCCTTTTTTACGACTCATATAGCATTCAGAGACCGGGTCATGTGGCGCTTAGTTATATCTGCCTTCCCCGCTGGACCACGGCGTGAACATATAGATAAATAATAAAGTTATGTAGACATTTGGAATTAAGTTTCAAAAAAAATATTTTTACGAAAGTTCACGTGATTTACTTGAATAATCCAATTTAAATTACATGGACACATCGGCCTAAGGTCACTATTAAAATTTTAATCACGTGGGGCGCACAGAAACTCAGTATGCATAAAATTACCGAGGTCTTCCTTCTATGAGTATTATGAGTAGATATAAAATAATACTTACTATGGATTTAGCCACGGACAATGGATGAATAGGAACATGAATGTTAGTAATCTTCGATATACTATAAGTAATTCGATATACTATATAAGTATATGCCTGAAGCAGGTGTAGGAATCGTTGTAATGCATTTCTATAACTGATGTAAAATCGGTTATATGAAACTGACTATTATTTTGTAACAAGAACCATGCATAAATAAGTAGAAGGTTCTATGTTACATTCGTATATTTAGAGTATGTACACAGTACGATAGATACGAAGGGCGTTCAATGTATTTTCGGTAACGGAACGGAGCGGTATTTTACTAATGATGCATGTATTCTTATAAATTCATTAAATAATCACATTATCTGAGGGTGTAAATATAAAGAATGCGAAGAAAACAAAGATAATGGTATTTGAAAGAGAAGAATCCAGAACTAATGTAAGGATTACGGTTGATGATGAAGTGTTGGAACAAGTGGATGAGACTGTACATCTTGGATGCGCTTTCAGCAGGGATGGAAGGTACACCGCAGATGTGGAAAGATGAGTGAGTGCTGGGAATAGTGTGCATGGAGCGTTGGGAAAGCTTCTTAGCAGTTAAAACCTGAGCCAGAAGGCACAACTCGCTATACACAATGCAGTGCTGGTCCCAACGTTAACTTATGGAAGCGAGAGCTGGGTATGGCAGAAAGAGCATAAAAGTAGAATAAACGCGGTCGAAATGCGAGCGCTGCGCAAAATTTGTGGTGTACGGCTTGTAGACCGTATTCGCAATTATGATGTAAGTAACAGAGTTGGTCTGAAATAGAGCGTCGGTGTTAAAATAAGAAAAGGCATGCTCCGTTGGTTCGGACATGTAGAAAGAATACATTTCAATCTTACACTTCCTACCTAATTTTTGCTTTTTAAAAATTAAAGGCTTTTTTTGGGCACATTTTTTTTCATTTCTTTACATGAAAATATGTACGTAATTAGGAACTCGAGTATTCGAACTTAAAATAATTGAGAGGAATAAAAATAAATTTTAATTGCTACTCTACTACCCTTAATACACAATGTTCTATTATCTCCAGGGTTCCATATACGACTGGGTTCAACACCACAGGTTTCATCATGCACATTTTGCCACGGAGTACGATCCATTCAACTACAATAAAGGTTTCCTTTACGCGCACATCCTCACGCGCCTGCGGAAACTCAGCCCGTATCAAGAAAGCCTTAAGGCATCTATTGATATGACAGATATGGAAAATGATCCTGTTGTCATGTATCAAAAAAAGTAAGTAATATACGACATTGTCACAGTAGAGAGATGTAATGTGTAAGTTAACACAACACTTACACCTTTTTTGACATGAATATTAAAGATGGCATTAGAAAGGTTTTTTTTTTATATATACCTAGTCCGGGCATAAGTTCAGTTACCAATGAATATACATGCAAAAAAAAATATGCCTATATAAAAATATATTATATATATTATATATCCTACTTCTTACGTATTCTTCTCAACAAACTCTTTCATTAGACAGCCATATCATAGGAGTGCACAAAAAATAACTAGCCATCTTGGGCCGTCCACCATATTAAATTGAGATTGACATTACGTTACATGCACATGTATTATCATCCAAACTAAACGTGTAAGCAAAATTTCATCTCAATCGGTTAAGGATAATGGCTTGAAAATTGAGTTGCAAGATTTGACCCGAATATACAAACGTTGCAAGTTAAATAAAAGCTTGTAAAAAATCGTTCTTTTCGAAATGGCTACCTTTGACTTTGATCCAGACCTTAATCTGCCTGGCCACGAATCTATATAACCTAATTTCATTTTACCTAATATTTAATTTCATATAATTAATTAATTAATTATCACTTGTCCTAATGCTCTTTTCATATAACGTTCATTTGTTACAATCTTCTTTTTTACTGAATCAAGAGTACTTAAGTATAATAAACAGTCCGACACCCATCATCACAAGTCTAACCTAACCCAGCAAGGTTAGGTTAGGTTAGACTTGTGATTATCAAAAGCAGAACGAGCGGAGCGAGCGAGGCTCGCCATGCGTTTGATTATACTCGTAGTTCAATTATGAAATATAGACGTTCAAATACCTAATATTATTCCAAATGAAAATTAGTTCAAATATGATTGTCAGTTGAATATTTTTGTCAAATGGTTATAAAGTAAATGGATATTAGTTAATGGATTCAGGCGTTATTTTGCGAAAGCCAAATTTACATGCAATTTGATCTAACCTGCTTTGTATGCTTCCGCCACCAATTAGTTCATGTGGCCTAGCGCCGACCGGCACCCACCCACTACCGTTAGTAGATGCGACATTCCGACGCTGTAGACGTTAATCGTTAGAACAACATGCTACAAGTGACAAATCCATGATAATGCCTTATATTGAATTGAGGGTTGAGGTGGATGGTGTGAGTGAAAAGATATTTAGTAGAGGGAAGTTTCTAAGGTCACTCTGTTTGTTTATAAAAACTCTAATTTTAGAATTCTCAAAAAGAACTCTCACAATCTCTCACTCTTAAGAACTTACAGGCTGACCGTAGTAACTCCCCTCTATTCCGTTATTCTATTGAGGTACGGAACTCGAGGTACGAAAACTAAAACAACAAGAAACAAATGGCAGAGTCAAGACGCGAACAGTCGTCGATTTTTTTACACAGTACGTAAAATATTTCAATCGTTTAATAGGACCAACAGCGACTGATAAGACTACGAACTTTGTTTAGTGTCATTTAGCGAATGAAACGTATAGTGCATAAGTGCGACGCTTTCGGCAGTTTTTTAAGTATTTATTTAATCATATTTTTTTGATTGCAGTCGCAGCCAACAACTTCAACCGTGCTTATTCCTGTAGCCCGTAGGGACCGCTTTTTCATACTTTCTTTACTTTTCCCTGGCTACGAAGAATAGTATCGTAATGTGGAATAGTCTATAACTTTTCTCAGGAATTAAGCTATAAAACGCAAATATTTTTCAAGTAGTGTTTAAAAAAACAGATAAGATAAAAATTCTTTATTAATTCTAAGAAACACAGTATTTTTAACGAATTCTAATTTATTATTCCCAATGAGAACTTCTGTATTGGCAGAAGTCACATACGGAAGACTAAATTTGACGCATTTAGATTTAGCCACAATAAAGGAACAAGTTTACTAAATTTCATCAAATCTGGGAACACAGCCATATCTACACATTCATTAAAAATATGTGACAAGTATGGAGCTATTGCCTCGATAATACAATAAAATACTTTAATAGACTTTCCCCACTAATCCTCTGAGTTTTTTTTTATATTTAACTGCTTAAAAGTTTTAATTATTTTACTTGGTTCAATGTGTGTAAACTGAAAATATTTTACACTAGGTCGAACATTTTCTTTTAATAACTCAGCAGCAGCATCTAGAGATGAATTAAGGTAGTTAGTGGTAACCTAAGGGATATTGAAGAAGTAGTCTTCAAATAGATCTGCTACTTGTTTAACTGTGATACTTTGATTATCATATTTTATAAAATACTCATCATTATACCGTGGCTTATATGTACCTGTTTCTTTACTAACAATATCCCATACAGCTTTAATTTTATTTGATGATTGCTTAATTTTGTTTGTCATACATATAATATAGTTCTTTGCAAACGTTATTAAATATTATAGAATATTTTTTGACATAATTGACAAAAACTGGGTCAAAATTGTAATAATTTTCTGCATACAAATCAAAAATTTTGTTTCTACTTAGCAGAATACCTGTAGTTTCCCAATCATTGAACTCAAATTTATTTGTAATTTTTTTTTTTGCATTTCAAATGGTAGTTTCAGACATTAATGCTTCGTGTGCATTCAAACAAACAAACTATTCCGCATTATATATATACTGCTATACTATACTATATACTATACTATGGATATGCCTGATATGAAATGGTTACAGTATCCTGAAAGCGCTTGAAAAATAATGTAAAAAACTATTCCTCGAATACTACTCGAGCCTCGCTAACAAATCAGCGCTCCTATTCAGTACTAGAGAAAGTCGATATAAAGAAGAGGACAAATATGGGCTATTGATAATGATGATTAAACTTTCAGACTGTACTGGTTATTGTATGGGATCCTGTTCTTGCTGCTGCCGCTGAACGCACCGCTGGAATATTGGGACGACACTGTGCTCAGTTCCATATTCGTCATTGGATTTCTACGCTATGGGATCGTACTTCACGCTTCATGGTTTGTGGAAAGCAGTATTTGCGCTTGGGGTCTCAAACCGGGTCAAAAGTTAGTATTTTTTTGTCTATTTTATCTCCAAAAACGTTTACATTGACATGATTGCATACATACAGCATTCATAATCCAAAACTGTACTACAAACAAAACCTAATAATACATTAGGTTTCATAAAGAATCCAAAAAATACTAGTACTTATGTCTCGTACTATGTATGATGGTTAGACTGCGATTGACGCCATCAAGCAGCTCCTGATGGTGGAGTAGCGGTCATAGGGATATAATCATCAGACTGATGGCCGTGACTAGCTGCCGACTATCTCCACATGAGATCGAAACTAGTTGGTTAACCCAATTAAAATACGTGAGCGACACGCTAAATTACCATTCAATTTAATTAGTACGAGGTATCTCCATTTAATAAAACAAGTATGGGGTGCCGCGTACAAACATTTGGGAACCCAGCCGCAGTGGAGTACGTGAAAGGTTTTATGGTGAAAAATGATGGCTAATTTAGTTCTGTGCGCGGCTACAGCGCCATTTACGCTTGCGACATATGCTCTACCGATTAATGTTTTTTTTTCTGTACATAACATAAATAATGGTAATAAAATAAAGCAGGCGAGTACTGTACAGTAGTCCTAAAGTTATAAGCGATCTTGTCACAACATATTTCGTTACATTTGTTTTGACAATCGACCCGCTACTTACCGAAATGATAACGTTTCACGTCAAAAAGTCTGTTGAAGCATAACTGAATCGTGCAGAAACCAAAAATATTTTTTATCTATTTGCTTTCTGAATTTCTATTTGACTGCCCAACGCAGGAAAAGGCTGAAACCGATTGCATTTAAACTTAATTTGAAATCTCAGGCTCAGATTACAATTAAACTTTTAATTGTACAACTAAATGTCTGACATAGCCTTGTGTTTCTTTTCGGTCCGTTCAGGAAACAAGCGTACACAGCCTGCCTGTTGATAAATAGGTACCGTAGCATATGGACACTTGCAACACCAGGGGTCTCACGTGCGATGAGGACGCTGTCAAAAACTTTTTCACGTCTTTTTTGAAGAATTGTTTTTATGTTGTTCATTTTCAATTGTTTCTTGTTATTGTTCGTTTTGTGACCTTGCTATGTCTATTTACAGATATCCTCATGATTCTAACACAGTCTTCATATTATCCAAAACTTTTTGGCCTCATTACCATTACTTGGTGCCGTATGACTACAAATCGGGAGAATATGGTACCTATGGTAAGTAGAAATTGTTTTTATTACTCTTTTTTATCGAGCAGACATAGGTTGCCGCCGCCTATTAACGCTCGAAGAAAAAAGAATATCACTCACCGAAGATAACGCATGTAACCGTCCAGGGAGATGTTATTTAGTTGCGGTCGTTTGTGAGTTAGAGATACTTCCCGACCTTGCTTTTGTGTTTATCTACTTATTAAAATGAAACTGCACGTGTAAGAGGAATAGGTCTTCTTCAAACTTCGTTTACTTATCAGCAGAGTGCACCATATGCAAGTGAAGTAAGTTTTGGATCAAAGTTGGTGATAATTACACCCAAAAGGTGATAAGGCAGAGAATGATCCATAATTACTGACACTAATCAACAAAGCAAAAAATTATATAATATTATATAATATAACAGCAACGAAGAAAATAATAATGATATTCTAGCACTAGAAGACAGAAAGAAAACATTAGTTGTTAAACTGCAAAGGTCGAATACATGGCACACGCATCTTCTGTTTAACTACGATCCATAACGGCAAATATCAGCATGCCAAAAAACAGTAGTTTTTTGGCAAGTAACCAACAAAGTAAAACTTGATATCAACATAAAAAATATTGAAAATGTCCTGGTACTAGAAAGTAATCCTTATTATTTTAATCCCGGGTGTAAAATAATGTTTGTTAATGATCTCACCTAGTAGGAGAAGGGAGCACGTATAAAAAAAGCAATTTTTTGGTATCGCATAAATGAAATCCTATTAATATTCTAAGTGTTTTATCATAACCTAGTACTTTAATGGATTATAGATACTCGTACATATTAGTAAGTAATTTGGCCGGCCCTAATTTTAGCATTTTGGTACTATTGAAGAATATGATCAAATGTAATAAATACGAAAGTAACAATAAAGGATACCTTAAAGAAATTAGTAACAGGAAATTTAATATAATAAAAGTATCAAATACCTTATTTACTAAAGTAGGAAAAATTTCAAAATTCATCACTGAAGTTTTACAAAACTACTATTTTTCTTTATTGTACAACGTCGGGGGGCATACAAGCATACGGCCACATATGTAAAGCGGTTACTATAGTCTATCTCTGCTACCTATGATTTGGCGTGAAGTTATAGATAGATATATTACTATCTATATCTACCTATAACTACACGCCAAATCCTTTACGAAGCAGACAGTCAGAATCGAGCACCACATGATTCCTTACACACTTCACTCCCTGCTTTAACATTCATAGCTCTTTTCATGCACGCCCGCCGGTTCTGATAACACCTGATCTATTTAGTCATGGTGGGTGAGTCGAGCTCGAATTAGGTATCCAAGTTGATTTTCTACTTCCTCCATCTTATTTTATCAGGCGTAGTTACACCTTCATTTGATGTGCCCTGAATTACGATTCTCCATATAGTAAATAGTACTGGGAACGCATGTAAAAAATTACAATTATTTCGAAGGTGCAAAAAAACTAAAAGGATCAATGTAAGTCAGTCCAACTTACCGGTTACGTCTGCGACGCGCTTTGAGATCCAAGTTTTGTTTGATTTTCATTTTATCGTTATATATTTTATGAGTATTATGACACACATTGCAAACAATATATCTGGCTTGAAATAGATGTGGCTTCACTACATTTTCACAAAACCAACAGATTTAAAGGACGGAATCATAAGATTTCAGCGGCTGTTCACAAATCTCGCAATTTGATTTGACAGTTGACAGAACAGCGCCGTCGAACATAGCTATTTTCAGGAACACCGTTCCTATATGAAATCTATATGTTTGTCAGTGCGTTTGTCTGTCGCTTTTTTTCGAATATTCGAATTTTGACTTCAGATTCGGATTCAGCATAAAAAAGTAGAATAGGAATGTTCAGGAACACCGTTCCTATCTGTTAAGGAACATGGTCAAAATGGCCGACAAATTAAAAAAAAATGAATTGTTATATAATTGACGAGCCAGGTGTTCCTCTGGTAATACAAGCTTGCGTATTCTCAACTGGTTACTCTTACTATAAAATTGTGATATGCATATATTGAATTAAAGTTAATATGTAACCTGTCAGTTATTAACATTAAATATGTTCACAGATTTCAATCTTTGTCTGTAAAGTTCTTCTGTACATGAGTATGTCACTGAACTCCTCTTAAGCGACTGAGCAGATTTTGATATTTTTTTGTAAATATTTTGATGGATCCCTGGATGAGTTTATATTCACAATTGCACCCGATAGGTGGCGTTACAATCAGATTCTAGATTATTTTTATTTTCGGGAAGGGCAACGTATGTCGGGTACACTAGTATTTTATAAAAAGTTTTAAGTATATTAATTCGTTACAGACATTAATTAATAGGTCGGGGAAAATCTTTATTGGTATTTAATAAGTAAAAAATTGCAGTTTGGTTGTCCTGTTTGTATCTTGCTGGTTTTGATGCCATTAAATAGATAACATTTTAAAAACAGAAAAATTAAAATTACAATCAGTTCCCCACCATTTTACTATTGTTTTTCTGTTCAATTGTTTCTTACGTTCGGTACATTTATTACAAAAAGGGGGAAAATAATAATAATAATAATAATATTGTCGGACAAATTACACAGCACCATCTAGGCCCAAAGTAAGCGAAGCTTGTGTTATGGGCACTAGACAACTAATAAACATACGTAAATACATTTTTTTTTTGTAAAATACATACTTATTATACATAGAAAATACCCAGACCAAGACAAACAGACATGTTCATGCACACAATTGTTTGTACTGTGTGGGAATCGAACCCACGAGCGTTGGTGTCAAAGTAGCGTAACAGCGCGTTTCACCACTGCACCACCGAGCTCGTCCACGTCGTGAAATGCGTCACAAGCCGCGAAAAAAAATGTGGCGTTTATGGACTCAGTTGCGCGCAGTGTCAGTGAGAGTAGCACAAATATGGTTCAAGAGTTTTCAGTCCAAGAAATTCCTTAACATAGATGAAGCTCACTCTGGTCGACCTGTTACGGATAAAATCGATACCATTTTGAAAAAGGTGAGCTTGATATTAGTAGTTGCAACATAGCTGATGAACTAGGTTGATCATAAAATAGTTTATAACCCATTTGAAAAACATCTGGATACCTATACAAAAAAGCTCGATATTTAGGTGTCACATGAGCTCACTGAAACCTATTGAATCTGTACTCATTTGCGATTCTCTATTTAAACATAATGAAACCTACCGTTTTTGAAAAGGTTGATTTCTCGTGATCCACTTTGAATTACCTACGACAAAAATGTGCTAAAAAGACCATGGTCTAAGGGCAGTCAAGCTGTCATCGCGATGAAGTGACCTGTATTTCATTCATTGAGCTTTTACCGCTGGGCAAAACCATCAACTCAGATTTCTACTGTCATCAGCTAATGACACTAACAAGAAAAAGAGAAAATAAAACGACCGGAATTGATCAATAGAAAAAATGCCAGGCCACACACATCTTTAGTTACTAAAATATTGAAAGAGATTGGTTGGGAAATGTTAGCATCCTCCATATAGCTCTGAACTTGCACCCTCAGATTTTCTATTGTTTCGATCTCTCAGAATTCTTTAGGTAGTATTTACAGGTCAACATCAGGAGAGGACTGTCAAAACTGCTTGCCACAGTTTCTTGATCGTAAGCTCCTTAAGTCCATTTCTACAGTAATGGGATTATGCCGCTACCTACAAAATGGCAACAAATTATCGAAAAATAGTGACAGATATATTTATAATCAAATGTAAAAAACTATAACAAAAAAATATCTTGAATTTGTACATAAAACACGAAAAAATTAGAAAAATATATGTAGGTAGGGGTGGACTTATTTCAATAGAGATCTGTTCCAGTTCACCATTAAGAAAGCGCCAATAATACTCTGCTATCGTCAGGGAGAACATGTTACGCTTTATATAAAGCATAATAATGTATATCTCGGTATATGGTTTATAATTTATTGAGCTTTTAATAACTTTTGACGATTTTAGTGGCCCAGTGGTTAGTAATGCTACTTTGACACCAACGCTCGTGGGTTCGATTCCCAGACAAGGCAAACATTTGAGTGCATGGACATGTCCGTTTGTGTTGGTTTTGGTGTTTTTGAAAAACCCAAACCAACCAAACCAAGTTAAAAACACCAAACTAAGACAAACAGACATCTTCATTCATAGAAAAAGAGGTAGGGCACATAAAAGCAACCCTTTCAGAAAAGTACCTTCGAAACACAGAAGACCGTAGCCAATTAACAACCCCCGGAGTGCAAGTGAGTGAGGTCACCAGTAAGCTCCTAAGGAGTAGCCGTGTTATCAGCAGTCTTGATATCGCGCGAGTGATACTTAATATGTCTGCAAACGTAGCATAGGGTACGGTATCCGCTTTACATCAAGTGGGTCGTATGCTTACATGCCTCCCGACGTTGTATTAAAAAAGAAATCGGTCGCACGTGCTCCACTACATATAATAATGAATACTGACATATACACGTGCGCTGTTTTACTTGGGATAATTGAATCCACGTCTCATGTGTTCGTGCTGGACAGCCGGACGTCATTAGCGTAAAGAGTGATACGACATCACTACGATGTGGGATCTGATTAACAAAGTTAATACGTAACATGATCCAATAAACAAGTCTAGTATTCTATGATGGCACGTGCTACGTCATCACAAATTCACAAAGTTGCAAACTGTTACAATCATATCAACACGAGCTTTGGGGATTGCTATGCGATATGTTGAACCTCATAAAACCGATATTTTGAACCTTATGCGATCTGTACAAGGCACGTTGTAAAATGTCAATGACATTTCAAATAACAATTTGACATCGTTTCATTGTAATTTGTAGATCATTGTTAGAGATTAGTTCGTAACTGGTTGCCCATAATATTGTATACAGAGTAATTGAACAAAAATAACGCGATCATCTAATTGTCATGATGGAAGCCATGTATCTATATAATGGCGATTACAATATAATACGATACCGTGCGATAAAGTAATAACTTGACTGTGAAGTCTACAGAAGAAATACCACTTCCCCACTATCCCAACGATACAAGAAAATGCGAAATATCGGAACTCATAACTGCTTTAGGTGATCGTGTCTCAGGATGTAATACCTTAGTACAAAAAGAAACAGATGACTGACTTGCAAACCACCTGTAACTGAACTTCTGGGTACAGGAAAATTTAAATGCTTTATGGAGTTTCGTTATGAAGAGGTCGCTGGTGGAGGATCGTGGATTCGGTTCTCACTTTACGGGGGGCCATATATACACACGCCTCCCGACGTTCTTTAAAAAAATGGAGGTTCATTGAGGGATGTAGGCATCAGCAAAGAAAAATTTTTTGAATATTCCCATACAGCCGGGTCACCTTTTTTTATATACCACTAAGGTTGAGAATCAAGCATACGGCCTGCTTGATGGTAAACAGTCACCGTAGCCTATGGACATTTGCAACACCAGGGGTGTCACCCATGCGTTGCCGACCCTGAAAACCTCTAGTTGTGTGTAAAAAACTGAACACCATTTAATGAAGTTTGGCACAGATATACACCATAATCTGTAATAAATAACACAAAGTCTACTTTTCCGAGGTCTCGGATATAGCCGCCATTAGATTATTTATGATTCCGTAGGCATCACTCATTTAGTCTAATATTGATATCGCGTTTCCATTATCGTACTCTATCGACAAACAAATTAAGATTGACATGACTATTTATCAATAACGTACTTTACAGGGTTCCATCTCAAAAGGGTAAGAGAAGTGTGTTATTTATTGAACATCATATATATATATATATATTTAATATCATTTTGTATTTTCTGTATATAACGCAACTTTGTATAAAAAAACTACAATTGCACAGATTTTATTAGGCATCATGAAAATCCTGAAAAAAACAATACAACTTTCTCCTTATCCGAAGCCAAAAATATGAAAAAAATATATGATACCTTGATTGAGTTATGTAAATGTTAAATAACATAAAGAATTAAACATATGAACCTAGCTGGCGCGGCAGCGGACGAGCTCAGCCGTGCAGCGGTTAATAACGCAACATCGACACCTACCTACACTCGTGAGTTCGATTCCCGCACAAGAAAAACATTTATGTGTATGTCTATTTGTCTTATTCTGCGTGTTTCTAAAATAGGTAGGATGCATCAAAGCAGCCCGTGTGGGGAAGTACCTCCATCTCAGAGAAAACTGCAGCCAAATAATAACTCTGGAGGGTTGTTGTGTCCCTGCGTGTTAGTGTGGTCACCAGTAAGCTCCTAAGAAGGTGCTGTGTTAGCAGCAGAGGTGGCATCACTCGAGTGATACTCAATGTATTACAAGCGTTCATAGGCTGCGGTAACCGCTTTAAATCAGGTGGGCCGTATACTTGTATGCCTCCCAACGTAACATATACAACTTTATCTTTGACGTTTGCACAGTGAATAATCTGAAATAATTACAGTTGATGAAGGTTTAAATAAATATTACAGGAATAATAGAATTATCTTTATAGGAATAATAGAATAATAAGGTGGGCAGTACAAAAGAAGCATGTGGATGCGCAAAGAGACGTAGAACACTGAGTGGAAATGCCTGGTGGAATACCGAGGTCGAATCCTCCGTGGAAAAAGGAAAGTGAAAGTGAGAAAAAAAAAAGGAAAGTGTGGCTGGATAATGTTTCTTTGCAACAGAGTGATAGTATGAAAGAGGAGAAGATGATGATACGAGTATACCACCGATGCAAGAATGAAACCAAAGTTTTAGTAAAAGAGAAGCGTGATAGACTAATTAAGAATAAGGAAGAGAGGCTGACGAAGAACTATAAGATGACTACCAAACTCTTCTGGAGAGAGGTAAAGAGGTCTGGAAGTGGTTCGTCAGCATCCAGAACGTACAAGATAAAATGTAAAGCTGGTGGCATTCGTGCTAAAGTGTTAGACCGGTGGAGTGAATATTTTAGAAAAATGTATGATTATGTCCAGAACGTTGACACTGTAAATGAGTCTGTAACTGACTCAGCAATACCAGCATACAATAAAGACATTACCCTATGGATGAAATTGAATGGCCGATATGAAATTTGAAAAATGGAAAGTCAGCGGGAATCGATATGGTTACAGCTGACATGATCAAACTTGGTCGCACCTAGATTAGGGACGTCTTCTAGCCTTTTAATAATTTATACTGGAGAACCGGAAGGATTCCAATTGTAGACGAGCTGTCATCGTACCCTGGTATAACGGCAAGGGATCACGTATGGACAGTGGGGCCAACTGTAGAGCCATCAGTTTGATCAGGTTAGCAGCTAAAGTGTATGGAAAAACAATCAAAGGATGATGGAATGCTTTGGGAAGTACAGGGTGAATTTCGAAATGGCGGAGGATGAACACATCATTTTTTTTCACTCCGCAGTATCGTGGAAAAGCATCTAGCTATAGACCAGATGGTTTTCACCTGTTTTGTGGATCTTGAGAAAGCATTTGATAGGGTCGTGTGAAAGTGTCTCTGGAACATTTTGCCTGGATATAGGGTTGACTGTGACATGCTCTATGCTGTGCAATTAACTTATGATGATTGTACAGCATGCATGCGGATGGCCGGCAGCTTGATGCCCTGATTTGACGCCAACATTGATGTTAAACCGGGATGCGTGTTATCGGCTCGGGATTTCATCCCGTATCTGGACAGTTGTCTTTAGAGAATGAGAAATATGAATGTGGGAATGTGAATGGCTGACTCAGTTTTCAACTGCCTACTTTATGCAGACGACTCAGTATTAATAGCAGAATCACCATCCGAACTGCAAATACGAGTTACAACAATGAAAGATGATTGTATGAAGAAAGGCTTAAAATTGAATACGAAGAAAATCCAGATAATGGTATTTGAAAGAGAGACAATCAGAACGAACACGAGGATTACGGTTGATGATGTAGTGTTGGAGCAAGTTGATGAGATTGTATATCTTGGAAGCTCTTTTATCAGGAATGGAAGGTTCACGGCTGACGTGGAGAGACGAGTGAGTAATGGAAACTGCGTGAATGGAGCGTTGGATAAACTTCTATGCAGCTGAAATTTTAGCTAGAAGACACTACTCGCTGCACACTACGCGGTACTAATCCCAATCCTATGGAAGTGAAAGCTGGCTATGGCAGAGAAAGCATGAAAGTAGAATAAATGCGGTCGAGATGCAAGCATTGCGCAAAATTTGTGCCATAACGCTTGCTGACAGCATTCGTAATGATGATGTAAGAAAGAAAGATTTGGTCTGAAAGATAGGCATGCTCCATTGATTCGGACATGTAAAAAGAATGCTGGATAAAGGAATGACGAAAAAGATATAACAATGCTAAAGTAGAAGGATATAGGAGCCGAAGTAGATCAAGACTAACCTACCATGGCCAAACTGATCGTGTTTTAACAGAATGTCATGTCAGCGAGCGTGCATGAAAAGAGCTATGAGTGTTAATGAAGCGAATGAAGTGTGCCAGAACCGCGTCTTAGGCGCTAAGATTTTGATAATTTGCTTCCCAAACAAACTTCATTTTGCGCCTGGGTTAGATAATAGTAACTAACCACTACTAGTTTGTACTATAAAAATATAGATTGTCTTTGGGCAGGTAATGATAAGGAAAATCAGAAAACAAGTGGCGTACGGAACCCTTGTGCACGAGTCCGTCTTCCAATTAATCGGTTTTACTTGATAGCACTAAGTACATTTGTTTGAAATTTTATTCGATTTTTCGTTAATGTCTGCCCGACCGATTCTAATGGCACTTGGAATATGTATAGGTATGTACGTAATCATGGTAATGAAATATCGATAATTTTAAGCTTTGATCTTTAAATTCTGTAGCAGCAGGAGTGCTGGCTATCTTAACACCGCAATCAAATAACTGATTCAAAGGTTGTTGTATTCCTGCAAATGAGTGTGGTTACAGGTGAAGTCTTGTGGAATTGCGGTTTTAGGAGCAAGTGTGGCAAGTAGCGGGCGATGCTCCTAGTATTACAGGGTTCATAGTCTTCAAGAACCACTTTACATCAGATTTGGCGAAGATACTGATTTTTGTAATGGAACGACTGCTGTCAGACCTCCACAACACAGAGGAAAAACAAGAACTATCTTAGGTGTGCGTGTTTCCTCACGATGTTCTACTGTACCGCCGAGCATATGATAATTACAAATAAGTATGTCGTTTGTGGACTTTTGTAGTCAAGTTGTTAATACCTTGGGTTGCAATATTGTAATTTTAGGGATCTCTAATTATTAAAAATAAAATATAGCTTATATATTACTCGGTAATAATTTAGCTTTTTACATGTACATTTTTTTATGAACATTATCGATTAAGAATTTGTTGATTTTATCCATTACAAACAAATATCAAATATTTTCTCTTTCTAATATTGGTTTTGATTACATATGTTCGATAGTAGCTTTATAATAATTACATATTTTTAATATACTATATTACTACATATAGTATTATAACAATACCGTCGCAATTGTTGATTACAGATTCTGGCTGTTCCACCGCCTTCATCCGTGTCTGGGCGGCTCTTGGACTAGCCACAGATCTCCGTACCGTCGAGACACATACCATTCAAAAAGCCATGGCGATGGCGGGCAAGGCCAAGCTGCCACTGAAAGCCTGCTTGGATATTGCTGTTGCGAAACAAAATCTTCGTGAAGATCACTATGTTAAGAGAGGATAATTCTATGACGAATATTAGTTTACTTAATACAGAGCATTATTTATAGTACTGATATTAATGGAAGTATTCTGATATCTCAAATGCATTTTTATTCGAAACAAATACCGGGTGATGAATGTACGTATGGCCCGCGAAGGGTTCTTATTCGGAGCGACGACGGAGCGGTGGGATTGATCCTTATTTATTGTTTTAAATGTATATTACTATCATTCGTATATCGCTCGTTAAATGCTGATGATTTTTTAGACATACGTAGATATTTTCTACTTTTCTAACCTACAAATATAATTATATTTTTATGTTTCTGTTAAATTGAAAAATAGAACCAATATATGTTCTTTTTATATTCACACTCGATATTGCTGGCTCTTGAAGAAAAAAAATGCCCATCCCTGTTCTAGAGGAATGTCAGTTACTAAAATAATGCAAATTTTAATAACTCACGTTACTCTTGTATTTTTGCAGAAAATGACGATTACAGATGAATGGAATTAAACGATATAAAGTTGAAAGCGGAACTGAAAAATTCTTGTTACTTCGACCATAATCAATTATTTCATTTTATTTAGTTGACTATATGACAGCATAAAAAAATCGACACACATTTACTACACTAGTGCACTCTGCTGGTATCCTAAATACGAGGACTTACTATTGTACTGTATAATAGAATCACATTGGTTGTATGTTGTCACATATGTTTATAATTCACAGTAGTGCCTACTGCTTAATAAATTTCTTCCAACTCTTTAGATGACTTGAACAGATAGTCATTTAACATATTGATCGCTTTCTTTAATTACAGAACAATAACATTAATAGTCTTATTGCCAAATCTACTGTAATATTAAAATACTTCATCAGACAGAACTTCTAGTTTTGTATCACATACGTAAATGCATGTAGACTCTACATATTTATGCCTACCAAATTACAACAATAGACTATGTTTTACTGACTCAAATAAAAAAAAAATGTTGTAATTCTATTTCCATCCGAATATTAATGAACAAATAGATACATATTTATGCCTACCAAATTACAACAATAGACTATGTTTTACTGACTCAAATAAAAAAAAAATGTTGTAATTCTATTTCCATCCGAATATTAATGAATGTTCTTCATAGTTCCACGCTAAGCATAGCTTGAATATGATTCATTCATAAGATTTATAAATCATCTAATTTATTTTTTTATATACCTACAAACAAAAGTTGCATATACCAAAAATGTTATATACTTTTTAGTAAATATATAAATATAATTTCTAGAAAACCGCTGGACTAGAAAAGAAAACAAATCCTGTCTTGTCTGTCCAAGGGCAGTACTCGCAATCCTTGGTGTTATCAAGTAGTTTTTCTCATAAAGAAATAATTTATTGTGTTTACTTTTTTTTTTCTTTTTTTTATTTATTAGTTCAGCATAGTGGCCCCTCTTTGCCTGATGGTAAGCGAAAGAGGAGCCCAAATCGCAACTGCAACTGACAACATACTACATCCCGTATCCTGTCAGTTGACGCTGCCATGCTGACCCGCAAAATGCTTCTTCTCGCTTCGTTTGAAGGATTCCATATTGTAGGAAGGAGGGAACACATGTGCAGGCGTTCCACTTTTTAATGGTACGACAAAGATAGGAGTTGCCGAACTTTTTGGTACGCGAAGAGATATTCTCAACCGTGGAACTACGAGTATGACATCGCAAGCCCGCGCGTGTGGTTCTATGACGGAAGGGTGAGGGTGGGATAAGGGAAAAGTTCTTCAGAGCACTCGCCATGGTAAAGGCGGTAAAATACGCTTAGAGAGCCTATGTCCCTACGGAGTTGAAGAGGTTCTAGGTTTTTGGTGACCTCTTCGTCATCAATTATGCGGATAGCCCGTCGCTGCAACCTATCGAGAGCCTCAAGAAGATACTGTGCGGAGCCGTCCCAGAGATGCGAGCAATACTCCACGTAAGCCCGAACTTGTGTCTTAAAGCAGACAAAGTTGGTCCGGCGCGAAGAACCGGCGCACCCTGTTCAGGACTCCGAGCTTTCTTGAGGCTGTTGAGATGAGGCTCTCGATGTAAAAATGCTGGTTAAGGTCGCAATGAATACCCATACCCAGCATATTCAGGCTATCTCGCATACTGAGGGAAGCACCCTGAAGACTGGGAGTGGGAAGGAAGGGGGACATTTTTGTTGTAAACGCGCAAACCTGAGTTTTCTCAGCATTAAACTCAACCAGATTATTGGAACCCCATTTACTAATGAGATTCAAAACCCGATTCAGTTCAACGACAAGACTCTCACGCCTATCACCGATTTCTGTCCGACCAGCACCAGGCCGACCGAAATATCACCCATGGACCGTACTGTCATCTGCATAGCAATGAATATTACCAAGTGGCAGCATGTCATTGATATGCAGAAGAAAGAGGGTGGGCGATAGAACGGATCCCTGTGGGACACCGGCATTCATTGACATGAACCGCGAAGCGCATCCATCTGCAAGGACGCGGATTCTACGCTCATGCAGGAAGCCAGCAATCCAATTACAAAGCTGGAGGGGCAGACCGTATGCCGGAAGTTTGGAGAAAAGTGCTTTGTTCCAGACCCGATCAAACGCCTTGGCGATATCTAGGCTGACTGCCATGGATTCGCCATATTTATCGATTACCTGCCCCCAGAGGTGCGTCACATACGCTAGAAGATCGTTTCGGTCTAAAACCATACTGACGATCATTGATTATGGAGTGATCTTCTAGGTAACGGATCAATTGATTGTTAAGGATCCGTTCCATGACTTTGCACAGCACTGAAGTTACGGCAATGGGGCGGTAATTCGATGGGTCAGAACGGTCTCCCTTTTTGGGGACCGGCTGCACGTTGGCCTCTCTCCAAGAATCCGGAACAGAACCGGTCGAGTACGAGAGGCGGAAGAGGCGCGTCAGCACCGGAGACAACTCCGCTGCACATTTTTTAAGAACAATCACTGGGATACCGTCAGGACCACTGGCTTTTCGGACATCGAGTGACTGTAGTTCAAAACGCACATCGCGCTGCCTGATGTGGATATCAGGCATAACGGATCCACTGGAGGGTATTGTTGGTGGTTGCGTGCTACAGTCATCGATCCGGGAGTTAGCCGCAAAGAGGATGGCCATAAGATCGGCTTTCTCCTGCGGCTGATGAGCCAGTGAGCCATCAGGGCATCGCAACGGTGGCAGCGAGGGCTGGGAGAAGTTGGCCTGCACGGCTTTGGCCAGTCGCCAGTAGCTACGCGATCCAGTAGGGTGCGCCACTAGTTCCGTGCCGACTCGTGTAACGCGCTTACTTATTATACTTCGTTTTACACGGAACGAGACAGAAGAATATCAGTTACAATTTTTAACTAATATTTTTCTCAGGTCTTTCCTCAGCGCAGGCGAATTTTGAGGTCAACACACAAAACACAAGAGATCTGTTATTGTAACTCTGACCTCGAATTCCAATCACTGTACTCTTTATCCCATGTTTGCTTCATTTTACACTCTTAATCATCTCAATCAACATTTGCTATTTATGTATGCTACGTGTATACATACATAAATAGAAAAAATACTCACCAACGCCTTAGTATTGTTCTACGTAATTATAATAAACCGAAACCTAATTATTTAAAAAGCTTTCGTTTTGGCCCCTTATTTTAAATTCAAAATTCACTCTTATTAAAGTATTGTAAATAAATACGAATTTTTAAATTTGCTATATATTTATACAACATCAAAGCAATTTGTACATGTGTTATCATCATGGAGGCGAGTATTAACATTTGTAAAAAAAAAAATTATCTTCTCGCACATCTCCGGTGGAAGTAGAAAGGAAATAATTGTATGGAAATGGTGTAGTAAAAGTGCATTCCCGCAGCGGATCGTGTCTACGCGAGTCCTCGCAAACCATTGCGAGGTTAATACTAACAATTATTTCAATTTTCGTTCCGCGATTTTTGATGAAAATATATAGGTAAGATTTCAATTCTCGCGTAATCTCTGGTTTCACTATCTTAACACTACATACTACGTTTTAAAGTTCTCGTTTAAATTCTGGAGTCTAGTAAGTGAAGATTGACTTTGTGCAAACGAAAATATGTCGTGCGTGAATATATAATAATATGAAATAGCAGTTAATATGTGGCTAGTATATCAAGAATTATACGAGTACAAGGTGCTTACAAAATTAAAGATACAATGCGATAAAGATCGCAACATGTTTATCGCATTAAATTTAGAAGAGGTCGGCAACTTTCTACTAAGTATCGCCGTAACTCCTTCTTATTCTTCCAACAATATTCTCCAAGACCTGCAAAAATTATATATACATTTTTATACAGTTAGATATTCCAGCTATTGACATTTTAGTGTTACGTCTCTTCGGGCCAGTAACTGCCACCATCTCTAATTTATATATGCGGTCATCATTCCATCAATTTACTATCAAACTTGTTATACTACTAAGGTGGCAAACAAGCATACGGTCTGCCTTATGATAAACAGTCAGCGTAGCCTACGGACTATTATGATGCCACAGGACTCAAAGTCATTATCAAGTGGTAAACTGCCTTTGTAGTCAAGTTATATGTCGAGTAAGTAGTAAGACTGAAGTTTCAGTATTCAGTAAAAATAAAGCAATTATATGAATAGGCACCGACCTGAATAAAGTCGTTATTACCACTTCATTCAATAGTTTTTATTACTAATATTTTACTGCCCCTGAAATTGTTTTAATTGTCATAGGTAGTCTGGGGCTCTACACCTATTTGAAGCAAAGCCAAAGTCATCTGCTCTGCGAATATGACAAAAGGAAGATTGGATATAACATTTTAATTAGGAGCAATCCAATGAAAGTGCGCTTATGCTACAGAACATCGCTGTCCAATAAGAAGTTCCTAGAGAGTTGTTTTATTCCTGCAAATGGGTAAGGTCACCCACCGGGGAAACTCCAGATGAATTGTGTGACAACTTTGGAGAGTTATTCGCTCTGTTTCCAGCATCTACTGACTACGGTAACCTAGACAGGCTGAATTCTTATTTGTTACCAGACATCATTTTCATCAACATTAATATCACCAACATCAGCCGTCGGTTATATCTCATATATTGGAGACATTAGCCTTAATATCTAATATTACCATGGGTTATTAAAATGGTGCTTCATTAGAAAACCTTTACAGATGTGCTGTGATCTCAAGTACACTATACACCCATGCGGTATAAGATACACCCATGATACTCGTAGTAAATTGACTACTGTAGCTACTTCACATCAGATTGACCATATATTTACATGTTATTCGAATGGTATAAAATACCTAAAAATAAGGCTGCCATAAGTCCAGAGATAATAAGCAGGAGTGCAGAGGTGACGTCGGCAGCGCGGGCGGAAGCGAAACCTGCTGGTGGCGCACACTCTGGCATTGCAGGCACCAGCTCTGACTCCAGGCGAGCCAGCGCGCCAGCACTGCGCAGCTGCAGCAAACTGACACACAATCACCAATTAACGCCTTAGAGACCATGAGCACAGCGTAGATCCATTTGCAACAATCCCCGGCGAGAACAAAATCCATTTTATTTCAATAATTGTAATAAAATTTCAATAATTGTAGCATACAAAAAAGTTGATGATGATCAATGTATGCGAAACTTTGTCATTTTTTTTTATTTTACTTCTTAATTTTAAGTATAATCAGCATTAAATAGTAAAAGTACCAAATATCCCTATTTGAGTAGTAAGGAAGATATATCACTATCTGTTCGGTATTCATTATCTATTTGATACTGACTGTAGACACTCAAAGCACCTCTTTATACACAACACATTGCCTATTTTAAAAAACATAAAAGTTTCAAGTCAGTAACTCGAAAAAATATCTGTCTGGGTTCAAAAAATCCTTTCTTTTCTCGCATATACGAGTACATTACATAAGGAACCTCTTGATGAGTCAGTGAATTAGTCAGGAACTCCATTTCAATCCAACACACTTTAAACCCCCTTTTGACCCCCCTAATGGTGAAATTATTGAAAACTCTGAAACGATTTTTTTTTATATTCTAATAGAGAGTATATGTACAAAGTTTTAAGCCACTAACTTCAAAAAATATTTCTACTCTATACAAAGTGTCAACCCTCTTTTCAGCCCCAAAATTTTAAAAACGCTGAAATTACTTTTTTGACGTTTTGATTGAGAGTATATTTACAAAGTCTAAAGTAGCTTCAATAAAATCTATTTCTTAACAGTTGAACTTTTAATTCAAGAAATACTTTTGATCCCCATTACACCCTTTAAAAAAAAGAAATCACTTTTTTTGAATTCTAATAGAGAGTATCTTTACAAAGTTTCAAATCACTGACTTGAAATAATATTTCTGCTCCATACAAACTGCCACTTCCCTTTTAACTCCCTTAGGGGTTAAATTTCGTGAGCAATACAAAAGTAACTTCTATGCAAAATTTCAGCTTTCTAGGTTCAAGGATTTGGCCTGGTCGTTGATGAGTCAGTGAATTAGTCAGGAACCCCACTTTTACTTTTACTTTCACATATAGATTAAGAAAAATATAAAGCATTAAAATATATATTACCCAATAAAGTACGTATTCTAAAGGTATTTTTGTACAGACCCTGCAGTCCCTGCAAAACCACACCGAGCCGTACCTTCACCAAACTTATATGTGACAAGTCGAACTCAAGAAGCAAGGCTATAACTATATGCACGTCACTGTTAATAAAGAATAGAAATGGACACATAAAATTAATTCTTTTCCTTTTAGAATGATTGCGTTCACGTGACATAACGTAGGTAGGCAATTTGATCTAAACTACTTTGTGTGCTTCCGCTCCCGATTAGTTCATGCCGGCCGGCAGTAGTTCGCACGAACCAATCGGGAGCCGAAGCACACAAAGTAGATTAGATCAAATTGCCTGTAAATTTGAAATCTCATCCTATTTATAGTCAATTAAAACTAAGAAAATTGTATTTTGTCTTGTCGGAGCCCCAGGAACCGGTGAGCGTGTATGAAAAGAACTATGAATGTTACAGAAGCGAGTGAAGTGTGTAGTCTTATGGCGCTCGGTACTCTGTGCCTACCCCCCAAGGGACCTGGCGTGAAGTGAAGTATACTTTGCTGAGAGGAAACGCGTGCAATTTCATTAATTAGAATAAAAAATTTACCAAAAATCTTTTTTCGATTATTTATTGCTCTATTATCGAAACGTGACCTCAGCGATATACTATAATGTACTATAGGATATACTAAGATTTAATTCTAATGCGCTATCTTTTAATTTGCTTTTCTCTTCACACTTTAAATTTTATTTAAATGACAGCAATGTACTATTGCAATAACTGCGTGAAGCTAGATAAAAGTTTGTGTTATGAATGTTATTACGAGTACCTGACAAGAGTAGGCCTGGCATAGGGCGACCGACGAGGAAGTGGGAACGCCAGCTGAGCTCGCGTCGAATACACTGGCAACTCTCTAACCGCACATCGCCCTCGAGCTTGACTTAAGGATCTGACAAATTGAACGAAGAAGCAAGAACTGTATATCACTAAGACATTAGCAAGATCTTGAGTTTTAAATAGTTCCATGGATATATTATGCGAAAAAAGAAATCAACGCGTAGATAATTATGTCATATAACACCCATTACGAACAATTATCATAATTTTGTTACACCATGAATATATTCTCACGTCCCATACAACTGCTGGAAGCTGCATACATAAATTTTACACCCTATGGGGGTGTGCTAAGGTATAGAAAATGGTATTAGTATTGCGTCGTCCTGTAACCCCTAGAGCGATCGCTGCCGATGAAGCCTTTAAATAAAGCCTCCCCATAAAGGCAAACCCTAATAGGTGGTATTTAGTAAGTCTGACATAACTCGTAGACATGGATCCCGTTTGCACAATCCATGTAATGTTGTCTGGTACATCACAATTTCTTTACCTAGTGTATGTACTAAAAAAGTATTAGAAAGTCGACCAAGAAGCCGCATCCTCTTGTATCACAACTATGTTTCTTCACATACTGTGACCAAAACAAAGTTATGATTAGCCTCCAAAAAGTAGAGGTTCCCGTTCTGCACATAGTCTGGATTAATCTGGTCATGAGAGGTTTGAAGAAGAAGTGAACTTTTATGAAGTGAGACAGTAATGGCTTTCAATCAAACACTTGGAAGTACGCCGTCCGATCAGTGGTCATCGTGTTAATAAAAATGGTTCGACTGACTGAAAAAAATTAAATTGGTTTATTTACTCGCTAAGTAGTGGATCTAGAAAATTATTCGAAAGTGTGTCTTACGTCCATTAGGATTGGTAAAGTAAAAACCTTAGCGTATAGCGCGCCGCTCGCTGTCCCGCAAAGAACGCGTAGTCCTGCTTAGCAGCTCGGGCTAACCCTTCTTCTGCTGATGATACCAAATTTTCGGCGTCGGAATACCCACGAATATAAAATGCATTTAACTGTGCGTCCTTTGTAGACTGAAATGGTAATAATTAAGTATCCAATTAGTGTACCAAAATATTATATGTATAGACTTTGATTTTGTTGAGCCTGGTGGTGAAATGTTTAGTAATACCACTAAGCATACAAATAAATAGCCTGCCTCATGGTCAGCAGTCAATGTAGCCTATGGACTCTTACGACACCATGGGAGTCGCTCGTACGTTGCCGATCCTGTAAAGACCTCTTTACACCTTTTTAGAAAACCTAACGCTGTAGTCCCCTGAGAAAGCCTCGGCAGGGAGTTAATTCAACAAGTTAAGAGTTCTCTAAAGAAAACTTATCTAGCACCGCGCAGTACGCAACCTTGCGGTTTTTTTGTCGAAGTCGAAAAGGCTGTTGTGTTCAAACCACAAATAGTGAAATTTAATGTACCTACATTGCTCAGAACTAAATAGGTAATTTGATTTGTTTCATATATTATGTTCCAGCAATTGTAAGTTGGTAAAGATTTTAATAGTAATACATCAAAAGTAACTGGAATGATCTTTCGTCTTTGACTTATACAAATGTATATAACTTACAATAATATATAATTATTATCATGCATCATGGCATTAAAAAAGTTTTCAAAGGGTCGACAAAGTACGAGTGATGCCCGTGGCATTTGCAAGCGTCCTTAGTCTACGGTAGCTGCTTATCGCCAGGCAGGGTACACACTTGCCCATGACCTTACATTTATAAAAAAATATCTATTTATACCTATTTTATATACGAGTATGTATGTTATATATGTGGGTATTAATGAATTTGATCAGAATCCCTAAGTTTATCAATTCTTAAACTTCTTTCAACTAATAACATTCATATAGGTATGTCTCCTTTGATTATCCCAAAGATTGACTGGTAGAGAAAGCATTTACTCCGCATTTATACGATTATCTTGTTACGAATAATATTTACGTAAAATTAATAAGTAAGTACTCAAATTAGAATACAATGTTACCATAATTACCATGAGATACATCTGATCAGCTCCATTTCTGACGTATCCAATTTTGAAGTTGGGGGATTGCAGTACAGCCGCGACGGTATCAACGCTCGCCACACGCACCGACAGCACAGACGTGATAAATGCAGCGTACGAGTTATACGTCACCACCGCGAACAGAAGGCATACAATCAGGAGGACACTGGCTGCTGGGTGTGGAGGGGTCCAGTTGCCACCTTCGTATCAAATAAATAACACCCAAAATACAATCAATCGAGACTTACCTACCATGACAAAATTGATCGTGATTTATCAGAAGGTGACGTCAGGAGCCTTAGAAACCGGCGAGCGTGCATGAATAGAGCAATGAATGTTAAAGAAGCGAGTGAGATGTGTATGGACCGAGTCATGTGGCGCTCGGTTCTCTCTGCCTACCCCGCAATGGATTTGGCGTGAAGTTATATATAGATATATAAAAAATACAATCGCATTGCTGAAAACTGTCGGTGTACACGTTGCGTACAATATATATATGCGTATATAACTATATTGTTTTTCATGCGCAACTTCTACAATATTACTTTTTAATAGCCAAATTTTCGATCAACTAACACAGTACACAGTAATTTTAACAATATCTCTAAAACTGTCGATATAGATTAATTCACTACAGGCAGCAATTGGAGCAAGTGATGATAATTAATTTGCTTTAACATATTATTATGTTATTATTATATTACTTGCTCCAATAATTAAACATAGAGTCAGATAATATAATTATTGAATCGTAGTACATCTTCTACTTCGCGTTAACCCGTTTTCCTAATCTATTACGATTAGCGGTGTCCGCTACCTAAGCCTAAGGATTTGACGAAGACACTGACCGACTGCCGTCAGACCTCCACAACGTAGAGGGAAAACCAGATCTTTCTTAGGTTAAGTCACACGTCTTTCTAAATATAATTTCTTGGGTGTGTGGGTTTCCTCACGATGTTTTCCTTCACCGTCGAGCAAGTGATAAATATGTACATAAATCCGAAAACACGAATTTTAGTGGTGCATACCCCCGCTAGTATTGACAGACAGGTGGTCAATTATAGGCCGGTTCCTTATACACTGGGCTATCAGTGCTATCACTGCTCCTCATTGAATCCTAGTACATGTGCTCCTTTTTGTTTAAATTTGCAACTAATATAGAATCCTTTTTGTTTACATTTGCAACTAATATAGAATCCTTTTTGTTTAGATTTGCAACTTATATAGAATCCTTTTTGTTTAGATTTGCAACTAATATAGAATCGATCAAGTTATGGAATATGACGGTATTATCACTATTACTCGGTATTGTAACTTCAGTGTGTTGATACTCGTGGTGTTCAACTTTAGTGTAAACATTCATACAACTTATATTTGTGAAGACCGATAACAAGTACAATTCGTTATCTTGTTATGTTGTTTGTAGCTGTTGGTATTTGCAATAGTAAACAGTAAAAATATAATTTGATACAAACAACAATCTGAATGTTCACAAAAGGACTCTTTATGCCCACAAATGTATTTTTCTTTATTTCATTCTTCGTTGTATGTAAATAACCGTTGTGTCGTTGGGTTCGTGAGCACAGCTAGTATGATACAAATCAACTAAACATCATTTACATTATCTCTCTAACCCGCTTATTTCTCTCTGTCTAATCTGCAAAGGACTTAGCGTGAAATTATAGATAGATCAGTTCTTATATTTTTCTTCATTGTCATTTTGGCGACATTGCAGACCTGCAGCCATGCAATTCTCTAAGCGACTCGTAATGGCTGTGTCCGTCGCTGTGATCACAGATGTCACAGCTTTGACATTGTCTACTGCGATCACGGCTAAATTATTTGATATTCTATAAGGCTGTAAGCGTACGCGAGGCTGTTTGCCTTGTAGAAATCCAATTCCAAACGCAGCCTTGCGGCGCTAGTGTCGCACAACCATGAACAGCGACACCAAAGAATTGCAATTTTGTGTTCAAGGCTGTAACAGCCGATGTTTCCGAGGATGTAAGGACGTTTGCTCTTACAGAATTGCATGGCAGTTGACTATTGCGTTTGCAGACTGCAACGTCGTAGAAATGCGAGTATGTAAAATCGACCCAACTTGTCCCATTTTTAGAAGAATATTATATCAATGACATTGATGTATACCAGAAAGACACACCTTGTTGACACAGAATGCCTATTGACCAAATCAGCGCCTCTGTAAAGCCCATGGGGTGTTCTCTACTGTGCGCAGCTGGAGCAAGTTTACTTATGAGAACAACAGCGATCGAAGCCACTACGGCCACAGCTACTACGCAAGCGATAAGTCGAGGACTGAAAGGAGCCAGAAATATGTCTCGCACTGTCGACGTCTCCTGTTGACGAATGTAAATATTGCACCTGAAAAAAGGTTTACTTTATTATTACAATTAACTAGCTATTTTAGCATTATTACCTATTTTTTATTGTATAATATAATAGGAAGAATCGTATTTAGTGGATAACCGTTGTAAATGATGAAAAACATAATAATATAAACAGTAAGTACATTCAATCGTTGACATTGGAATTTACTACTTTATATCCGATAAAATTACGTACATATTAATTATTTACACGATACAATGTTCGGAACTATTCTCAAATTTAAAACAACTAATAATTTTAAAATTATCATTTACGACTATTCAAAAGGCAACAAAAATATTATTCAATTGATATATTATGCCAGCATCATGAACATGAAGAACTACTGCCTTGTAACTCGTGTAACTTGTGCCTTGTTTGTAATTTAAAGTCAACATTGACATGTCATTTTGTACATCATTATTTATTTACAATGAAAACAGTAATTTTTTGCTCAAATGACATTGATTTTTTTGCTCAAATGAGGTGGGATTATTGTTAATCGAAAGATGTTATACTCGTATTTAAAAACAGCTAATTATCTCTATGTGGGTAAGATCCTTGAGAACAAACATTATAAGTGTATTCATATATGCACATATTACGGGTCCAGAAATTTCTGGAAATGCGAGGATGGAATGGCTTCCATCTATACATACATATAAATAAAATTGAAGTGTCTGTCTGTGATTTCAAAATAAAGCCTTTATCTTAAGCTCATATTATTATTTTCACGTTACCAAAGCCTAAATACGCATTTTTAACTTTTTTGTCTGTCTGTCTATCTGTCTGTCTGTTTGTTTGTCCGGGCTAATCTTCGAAATGGCTGAACCGATTTTAACGGGACTTTCACTGGTAGGTAGAGGACTGTTCAGAGCAGAATATAGGGTACTTTTTATCCCGTAAATATTTAAGGTTCCTGCGTAAAAAATGAAAAACTGTTAAAATTAGGGGGAAATATCTTCCCCTTCGGGAAACTTTGCAATTTTATTTTTATTATTATTTTCATAGTATTTTTCGTAACATAAAATAACTACGCATTTTTATGTAATATAAATAAAATACATATACGTTGCCTCCTGTAAAGGTCAATAGATGGCGCTGTACGAAAATTGAATCGCTCTATGGTTGCATCTACGACCCTGAACTTTGTTTTTTTTTTTAAATAGAAACAATCTCATGTCTACAGAGAAATAAAGGCTACAAAAAGCCCAAATCTCATGCGTGCGAAGCCGCGGGCTTCTGCTAGTCCTAAATAAGATTATAAATAAATCATACTGCTCTATGTTTCAGCTAAACAATTAATTAATCCAATATCTGCGGAATTGCACCATAAGATGATGAAGGCTTAGTATATAAAATAGTTAAAATAAAACTTGTTGATTGAAGGAGTTTATAATTTTCTTTTAAAGTAATTCCTAAAAATGTAACAGCGTAATTTTTTCCTAATTATATAAAACTGGTGGTGAGGGTGAGTATAGAAAGTCAACTTGAGTCTTGAGGTATGCCAAGCTAGTAAACTTTTAGTCTCTACTTATGTATGTCTAAATTCTGACATCGCACATTTGACCGTGTACGAGTACGCGTACGTACGCATTCCATGATAGCTATCCTCCTTGCCAATTACTACATTTAGATAATTCTTAATTGTACCGTTTTGATGTCAAAAATTAGGTCGATTATTACTGTACAACGCGGTCCAATAACTTATAGTTATTTTCGATTACTTTAGAGTTTTCTAGACCATTTTTGGATAGTCGTTCAATTGGACTAAGTAACGAATGCGGAGTGTAAGGACCGAGTCATTCAGCGTTCAGTTCTCTCTACCTACCATATCATCACACCAAAACCCTTGACGGATCAACTTGTATTATAAATAGACTAATTGGACGAAGGGCCCAAAAAGACAGTGATAAAATTTATTTAAGCTTATCAACGATTTTTTTTTTGGGATGAAACTAGCGCAGCACTTACATTGTTTTGGCAATAGGAAAAATGAAATCCATATCACTGTGACGAGCTGGATGGGCTGTCACCGGCTCCAGTGCAAGGTCAACAGAGTGATCCATTAGCGCTCCCAGCAGGCCCGTCCACGTCCCTTCGTAGGTGCGGAACCCGAGCTTGCTGTAGTAACGCGTCCGTAAACTTGATACCCAAATCGAATAAACAGAATAATTTTTATTACCATATAAATCAAGATAAATCCCACTAACAATAGTGACTATTTATGTCAATAAGAAAGTTAACGCGTCAAGGAACACAGCCTTAAATATCAATGATTCATAGTTGGCAATATTCTTGCAAACGGGATTCGCTTTTGTATTTTTTTAGCTGAGGCCGAATATACTAAAAAATGTAGAATATTTTCTCTCAGCTTCCACTTTTCCGCTTTTTTCTTCTACCTTTTAACTCTACTTTCTCACAAGTAATCTAAATTATATATTTTGTGCGTATAATTATGTTCAAAACAAACTTTTTTTTTTAAACTAGCTTTGAAAATTGTAGACGCTTTCTGCTTGACGTTTTCCCTTTTCCTAATCCATTAGGATTGGCGGAATCCGCTACCTGAGCCTAAGGATTTGGAAAAGACACTGATTTTTACATAGAAAGACTGCCGTCAGACCTCTACAACCCACAGTGAAAACCAGACCTTTTTAGGTCACACGTCTTTTGAAATATAATTTCTTGGGTGTCCTCATGATGTTTCACATCACCGCCAAGCAAGTGACAATTACAAATATGTACATAAATCCGAAACATGACTTTATTACATGCTATATAGGTACATGCCAGGATTCGAACCGGGGACCAGTTAGCCAATATGCCGTTTCTTTATCCAATGAGCCATCACTGCTCAAGTGATAATGACGCATATGTTATAAAAACACTGGTAATTCAATCCAAGCTTCCGCCACTACTAGACGAAAGCACACACACACAATGTAGATTAAATTGCCTGTAAATTTGACATTCACAAAATAATGTCTAAACCTATTAACTACATAAAAATACCTACGTAGTGTTTAATTTAACAGCAAGGAAATGTAGTACGTCATCCAACAATGCTGGAGCTGATGGTCCTTCGTCATCAAGGGACGGTGTTCCATCTCCCGTCGAGTTACACCTTCCAACAGTGAATTTCTCACCCAGGAAATTTCTTACTTCTACAGGATATGGGACCTCTACGCCCGACATAGAATCTTTTCTATTCCAACAACCTGAAGTAAATAAAGAAATGACACTGGACTTCCACTTTATCGGACCAGGCCTTGATTTATATTCTTTATTTTTGTCTATGGATAAAATTTTATAACGCATACATCTTAGCACACCAAGCCTAGTGCAGCATCTACTAATTCATATTATAAAGCATGATAAAATAAAACACTAAGCTTGGTAAATAAAATTGAAGCCTATAGTTATAGTATCTCCCTATGTACTAATTTAATCCAAAGCATAATAAAAGTAGATTTCATATTATTTTTTAAGAAATCAACTTGTAATGTACTAGTAACTTATTCGATAATGTGATTACTATTATCGCAGAAAAATCTTGATGTAATGGAGTTTTCCGTAGTCTATAAACGATTGTAAATATATATGATATATCACTCAAACAGATATGTTCATGCACACGAATGTTTGTCCTGTGTGGGAATCAAACCCACGACTCCCACGGCTACTCCAAGGCAAGTAATAACAAGTAATAGCAAGTAGTAACTCGACCACCAAGCTCACTATTTTAAAATTGTATACCACGAAACGATTTACAACTCTGTAAAGATCAACATCATACCTAAATAATGAGCATACAGCGTAGAATTCTCTCGCACTTTAAAATATTGAAGAACATTTACTCGCATCTCAAAGTCGATGCGATGGTTTTTGCTCCATTTATTAAATTGTTGTTGCAAAGAGAATCTGCTTATATTTATCATAACAAATGACTTCGAATAATTGTAATTTATGTATCCCGTTTGCCATATAGGCAAAACTCTCCCGCCTTTCTTATATGTTTGATTTCTCGTAAGATTTCTGAATCTGGCAGTGGAGCGAAAGTAATTACGTTCGTATTGGTTCATTTTACAATTTTGCGGACCATCAGAGCGACATTTATTGTAACGATTGTCAAGATAGGAATTGCGTTGGCTGGACACTCTGTTTCCATCGTTGTTATCATTTTTGTATATGAAATTAGTGGGACAGATACGAGTTGGACGATTATTAGATTGATGCTGAAACGGGTAAGCTACTACGATGTTCTGGTCGAATCTTATCGATGTCGCATTCAATACTTCATTGATGTGTTTGAAGTCACGCTCCGATTTTGGTGCAATTAGCCAGTCGTATGAATCCGTGTTCATTTCCATGTCATGCAGCTGTAAAGAAAAATAAACTCAAATTCAATGTGAAGACACAGCACGATGAAGTGTTTTGACTTACTATTGCTTTTATAATCAAATGGTTAATAGGCTCAGGTGTTAATTTGCGGAAGTAATTTTTTGGCAGAATGATACTTCTTGTTTTACAATAGTTCGTATGCTACGATAACTTTTTATCAGGTGGCTGGTACGCATATTTGCCTCCTGACCGTGTAAAAAAAATTCATCAAAAGGCCCAATGACAAATAAAGATTTTTTATCTTTTATCTTTATCATGTGCAAAACATACATTACAAATATCTGATTTAATATTACTCGTACTTAAAGTGACTACGGGGTCTAATATTTGAAGAGACTCCATAACTGCTCCATCCCTCTTCAATAGCTAAACTGTTTAGGGTTGCTGCGTGGTTACTACAAGTATAGTACATTATAAGCGGACGAAGCCGCGTATTTTAAACTAGTTAACTACAAGCGCTCCGACCTATATTGCTACCTCGTTGCCATTTTCTATTAAACTGTCAAGACATTTTCACCATCTGGCATGCTGTCATATCACTTCCAACAACGTGCTTCTAATGACTATCCCATTAACCTAGTTAACCACTACTTCCTTTTAACGGGAGACACAAGCATATGTATTATAAAATAATTACCGTAGCCTAGAAGCGCTTGCAATCTTAGAAGAATTTCTAGTATCGCTGCTGCTAACTAAGCAACTTTTGGGTGGGTCACTGCTATCTTTACTATCTCCCAGAAACAACAACACTGAAGTAATTATTTGACTGCGGTATTTATAATATAATATAAACTTTTTATACTACCGGCCATCCCCGCCGAGGCACCTAGTGTATTCGGCCCAATCTTCTTACTTTTCGGACCCGTATTTTTTATATCAATATTTGTAAATATTCGTTTTTAATAAAAAGAGATTGATGGTTGCTGCTCCGATAGCATATCATGTATATCAAAGAAGACGTCTGTGCTGTCCCCAAAACTGTGTCTGCTACATAATAAGGATACAATTCCAAGTTATCATAATTGTATACTACTCGCTGTTTCAATTTGTTAGGGATATCGAAAGTGTGCGCTCACTGTATTTCATTAGTGTAAATTTATTCATTTCTCAGCAATGAAGTGAATGAGTGAATTTGTAAGTTTCTATGAGAAAGAAAGTTTTTAAACCAGAAGTATCTGACTGGAGGCAGTTGAACTTGGTTGGCATTTCAACCCTATAAACATATGTTGTAGTTCTTCGAATCCAGAACAAGCCTCTTACAATCGTTCAGGGCATTGGGATTCTTAGTGTAATATCCAACGAGAGGAGGAAAAATTTAAGCAGGCATATAAGAATCTTGTTGCGGTCAATAGAACGAAACAGTACTTCAACTTCAACTCGAGGCAAAGACTTGTAAAATCTCAAGTCAGATTGCACATGGAGTATTGTAGTCACTTTTGCTCGAAAATACTCGGATACCAGCTAGCATCTTGTGATTCGGTTTAGAAACTTATTGGACGGCAAATTCGTAAGGTACATAACGACTCGTTCACAATGGTCATCGATGTGTATCCGATTTACACAAAATCTGGCAGACTGTTAAAATTCTATCCAAATACTGCATTGCGTTAAAAAATTACAATAAAAATCTTTTTAAGTTTGAAAGTAGGCCAATAAGACCAATGGTTAACGAGCTCAAAGCTGTAGCTGCTGCTTTTACGGTCTCCATGAGTTTTTAAGGTTGTAATTATTAAATTTATAATTTAAATGGTTTAGGAGCTGTTTTAAATTGTTTCAAATTAATACTTTGACTTTGAAAGAATACTAAAAATGAAGATTACCTTTTTCAAGAGCGTAGCGAGTTTTTCGGTTTTGTTTTGTCGAAGTATTGGAGTCAACATGACAATACCAATGCGGGTCTGAATTTTAACTTTGCCTGCTGGATTTACCACTGAACCTATGTTGTTTATTGCTAGGCATTTCATAAGTCGAATTGTTAACCATTGGCACCCTGAAACAAGTAATAAATGAAAATTAAATATTTTTATATAAAAAAAACCGCCTTCATAAAACACCCAGGAACTAAAAAGAGAAAAATAATTGGTCACAATTACTTGCGATTTTTGGAGTCGGTGCCAGTATACTGATATTATTAATTGATATTATGCGACTGGCGCCGACTCCAAAAATCGTAAGTAATTGTGACCAATTATTTTTCGCTTTCTTCACAAACCAAAACATTGTCTGTGTATATTATTTTGTTTTTGTTGATTTTCTCAAAAAGCGCTGAATCAATTTCGATAAAATTTATACGGGACCACCTCTGAAGTATGACCTACCACCAAAAAATAATCATCAAAAATAATTCATAATGGGGATGCTCGCGTAACAAACATACAAAAAACACATAAAGTCGAATTGATAACCTCCTCCTTTTTTGAAGTCGATTAAAAAAGCACGCCTACCATGACCAAAACTTAGTAGAAGCTTGATGATTATTTAATCATCGATATTACCCACTTGCAAGATCTCGTTAACCCGCGAATGTTATTACGTTGTCAACTTCTGTACGCTGGAGGCACTTCTTGTATGAGCTGCTCCCTAATTCCTATTAGATACTAGTTGCTTGGCACGGTATCGCCGCAAGAAGTTTGTTTCTTAATTTTTAAATATAGAACTGAAGTATTCTCCAGATTAATTGACACGGAATCTTTTTTTTTTGTTTATACAACGTCATATAAACATACGGCCCACCTGATGAAAAGCGGTCACCGTAGAAAGAACCTATGAATGCTCATTAAATATCACTTGCACCATTCCATCTCTGCTGCACAATGCCTTAAGAATGTAGCGCTGGTGACCTCATTCACACACAGAAACAGAGCAACCCTCCAGGGATTTGAAATTTGCCTATAGTTTTCCGTGAGATGGAGATACTTCCCCAGACGGGCCGCTTTAATGCACCCTACCTTTCTTAAAAACACCTAACAACCAAAACATATTTGTTTGCATGTTCATGAACACAAATGGTTATCCTGTATGAGAGAATCGATCACACGAGCCTTGATGTCAAAATAGCGATACTAACCACTGCGCCACCGAACTCTTTTTGGGGATAATTTATATCTACGTATTATATGCCTGATCGCAATCAGAGATTGAATTCTTTATGGCAAAAAAGAGGAAATCGTAGCTGAAGTGTGTATCATTTTTACACCTGATTAAGAAAAAGATGAGAAAAGCATACAGAAGGAAGATAGGGGAAAAAATAAGCTGTTGACGCAAGAATAACCAAAGGATGATTTTAAACTTTCACGGTTGTTTACACTATTAATGTAAGTACGGAATTTACCGCAATTTATGTTTATATTTTCCCGATAGTTCAGCGAAGTTGCAGACGTTGATTCAGATGCAGACATGTAGTAAGAATGCAGGAAGAAAGAATTACGAAAAGATATACAACGCGATAGTAGAAGGATGTAGGAGTCGCGGAAGGCCAAGACTTACCTACCATGACCAAATTGATCGGATTTTATCAAAAGGTGATGTGTGTGTAACCGCCGAACGTGTGTTAGAAGAGCAATGAATATTAAAGATGCGAGTGAGGTTTGTAAGGATCGAGTCATGTGGCGCTCGGCTCTCTCTGCCTACCCCACAAGGGATTGTCGTGAAGTTATAGTATAGTAGTTGCTGAATGGATGCGCCTCAAAGTTAGGCGTTAGCCTCTCTTCCTCATTTAGAGTTATTCTTTCCCGCTTCACCCTCACTAAAGCTCAAAAGTAAAAAGTAGTAGAGTAAAGAAGTCTCATCCAGTATGGAAAAATGTATGATTATCTCCAGGACGCTGACATTATGAATGAGTCTACAGCGACTCTACAGTGCCAACATTCCATGAATACATCGCTATGGTTTTGACTGCATGATCGATACGTAGCTAGCGAAATCAATAGTCAGCGGAAACCGATATGGTTAAATCAAAAAAAAATGTATTGACAGGAGAACGCTTTAGTAAGCGCAGAATAGATTTCAAAATGGCAAAGCATGTACGGATCAAGTTTTGTCACCCCGCAACATCTATCGACCAGTAGGTTTCTGCGTAGATTTTGGTAGACACCTTTGTGTGGAAATACATGTACGTCAGTTCGGATTCGTTTAGAGTCGAGCTATGGAAATTGCCTCACCTTGCCGAGGATTTCCCAAGGATGAGGTTTTCCAATAACTGTGTCATGGGATTTTTACAGGCTAGCGCACGAATGACACCCCTAGTGTTACAAGTATCCATAGGTTACGGTAACTTCTTACCATCAATTTGTTTGGCAACCATAGACGTATAAAAAATTACGCATAATAATACCAATAAATACTTCTTTTGTTTTATATATAACATATAGCCAGATAAATTTACCTTGCATCTTTGTACTCGTACATCTTCTTTATATGCATATCTAATCCAAAACTAACCATAAAAAAGGAATGTATCATCAGAAACCCGGAGGTCGGGAACCGAGACAAGGGTAAGATATTCGTAAACTGCTCTAATTTCAGTGATTGATCAAACTGGTACGCAGACGCACGCTTATCTAAGCTATCGTGCTCTAGAGGAGCATATACATACAATTAGTGATATAACGATTTAGATGAATCATTGTCATGGAATGTCATTATTTTAGCAATTAACGTGCTGATAGCAGCCGCCTCTACATCTCTATGCCTTTGAATACCGCTAGTGAAAGAGAAGCTAATAATGTCCCTATGAGACGTCGGTTGCGTAAAAAACCAAAAATTATTATTTTTTCTATCTATACTTGTGAACATGAAATACTATTCTCTTCAGGCCAAGTGCGGGGTAGACGAAAAAAGAACTGAGCGCCACTTGACTCAATGACTTCCTCGGCTACACGTACTATTTTGCTTCGTAATTCTTTCCTCCTGTATTATTTCTACATGTCCAAACCAACGGAACTAGCCACTTTTTATTTTAACACCGATACTCTCGTTCAAAACAATTCTATTTCTCTCAATATTGAGAAAATATTAATAATTTCGGAGAATATCCAACGAGTTTGTACGAGTACCAATATCATTGGAAGTAAATTCTGGAGATAGACAGTATATTTGGTAGCATTTTATAAGGTACCTATTTTATTTTATATACTTTGAAAGGTAAAAAAATAGACAAACGTTTAAAAAAAAAGCAACACACCTTACAGAATATAATTTGAACACAATATAAAATTTCCCGCGGCATTATATTTTCTATCTATAACTTCACGCCAAATCCCTTGCGGGGTAGGCAGGGAGAACCGAGCGCCACGTGACTCGATCCTTACATATCTCACTCGCTTCTTTAACATTCATTGCTCTTCTCATGCACGCTCGCCGGTTTCTAGGGCTCCTGACATCACCTTCTGATAGAACACGACCAATTTGGTCATGGTAGGTAAGTCTTGGCCTTCCCCGGCTCCTACATCCTTCCACTTTTGCATTGTATATCTGCTTCGTCATTCTTTCTACATGCCCGAACCATCGGAGCATGCCTCTTCTTATTTTAACACCGACGCTCTCTTTCAGACCAACTCTATTTCTAACATCATCGTTGCGAATACGGTCTACAAGCCTTACGCCACAAATTTTGCGCAGCGCTCGCATTTCAACCGCGTTTATTCTACTTTCATGCTCTTTCTGCCATACCCAGCTCTCGCTTCCATAAGTTAGCGTTGGGACCAACACTGCATTGTGTATAGCGAGTTGTGCCTTCTGGCTCAGGTTTTTACTGCCAAGAAGTTTTCCCAACGCTCCATTCACACTATTCCCAGCACTCACTCGTCTTTCCACATCTGCGGTGTACCTTCCATCCCTGCTGAAAGCGCATCCAAGATATACAAACTCATCCACTTGTTCCAACACTTCATCGTCAATCGTAATCCTTACATTAGTTCTGGACTCTTCTCTTTCAAATACCATTATCTTTGTTTTCTTCGCATTCAGTAGTAAGCCTTTCTCCATACATTCGTCTTTCATCGTTGTGACCAGTGTTTGCAGTTTAGATGGTGTATCTGCTAATAGCACGGCATCGTCTGCATACAGCAGACAGTTCACCACTAGGTCACCCATGCGCAATCCCACATTCGTTGACCTTATTCTCTGCAGACAACTATCGAGATACAGGATAAACAGCCTAGCAGATAGCATGCAACCCTGTTTGACACCAATTTTGACATCAAACCAGGGTGACATGCCACCGTCTATCCGCACACATGCTGAGCAATCCTTGTAAGTGGACTGCACAGCACGGAGCAGTGAACCGTCAATCCCATATCTCGGCAATATGTCCCACAGTTCCTTTCGCACAACCCTATCAAAGGCTTTCTCAAGATCCACAAAACCGCAGAAAACCTTCCGGTCTATGGCCAGCTGCTTCTCTACGATATTGCGGAGCGAGAAAACTTGATCCGTACATCCCCTTCCATTTCGGAAACCTCCTTGTGCGTCCCACAGCATTTCATCGGATTTCACCCTCATTCTCCTTTCAATCACCTTTCCATATACTTTTGCTGCTAAGCTGATCAAACTGATGGCCCTATAGTTGGCGCAGTCCATGCGTGACCCCTTGCCTTTATACAAGGGCACGATGACTGCGCGTCTCCAGTCCATTGGGACCCTTCCAGTTCTCCAGCATAGGTTGCATAGGTACCAGAAGGCGTCCCGGACGTAAGTGCCACCTAATTTGATCATCTCAGCTGTGATCAGATCAATTCCCGCTGATTTTCCATTTTTCAAGCTTCGTATCGACCATTCGATCTCATCCATAGTTATGCCTTCGTCGGACGCCGTCAACGTGGAGTAAGCATCCGACTCACTCTCATTGCCAGCGTCCGAGGCATACTCATACATTTCCTCAAAATATTCACTCCACCGTTCTAACACTTCCTGAGTGTTCGCAAGAATGACACCAGCTTTAGACTTTATCTTATCCATTCTGGATGCCGACGAACCACTCCGAGACTTCTTTACCTCTCTCCAAAAGAGTTTGGTATTTACCTCGAAGTTTTTCGTCAGCCTCTCTTCCTCATTCATAATTTGTCTTTCACGCTTCTCTTTCACTAAAGCCTTGGTTTCATTCTTGCATAGACGGTACATTTCTTTCTTCTTTTCTCTCATATTTTTATTTAAAGGCAAAGATGATACGTAATCCAGCCACGCTTTCCTCTTTCTTGCTACGGAGGATTCAACCTCCGCATCCCACCAGGCATCTCCTTTCACTGTTTTACGTCTCTTTGCGCATCCACAAGCTTCTTTTGCACTATCCACCATACTTTCTTTCAAAACTTTCCAACAATCATCCACATCTAAGTCGGAGAGGCTTGCATTTGCAAGTCTCTCACTTACCAGATGCACATACATTCTCCTTACACTTTCATCTTGCAATTTTTCGCTCATTATCCTTTCATGATCTCCGAAAGGGATACGCACTCGCCAGTGCCTCCACTTCCTAAATAGGCCCACAAACCGGCTTACTACCAGGTAGTGGTCCGTCTCAAGAGTGGGGCCTCTAAAGGCTCTTGTATCCATTAGAACATTTCGGAGACGTCTATCTATTAAAATCAAATCAATCACACTTTTTTGGTCATTCCTTCTCCATGTATACGTGTGAATATCCTTATGATGAAATAAAGTATTCGACACGAGGAGGCCTCGTTCCATACATAATTCTAGTATTGACTTACCTGCTTCGTTCACTCTCTTATCTCCATACGGACCAAGAACAGCTTCATAGCTGTATCGCTTGGTCCCAACCCATCCATTCAAATCTCCACACATAATCACTCTTTCATTCCCTTCAGCTAAGTCCAGAACATCCCTCACAGATTCCCAAAACTTCTCCAGTTCTTGAACACACGCTGAGCTTACGGGAGCGTATGCTGCAACCAAAAATACTCGCGTGGTGCCCAGTTTAATACGAACCCAGAGAAGTCTAGGCCCTACCAAACAGTAATCTCTTACACCAGTGGCTAAGCGAGAGGAGAGTACGACACCTACACCAGCACTGGCATGATCGTCCCGGTCTACCCCAGACCATAGGGCCATCATACCACCGGGCAGATCATCGGTGTCGCTCCCCTTGCGCTTAGTCTCTGTCATACATAACGCATCCAAACGTCTATCATTCATTACGTCTATCAGGTCATTCGTCTTATCATTCAATCCACCTCTCACATTCCACGTGCCTATGCGGCACTCGGCTCCCCTCGTCCCGCCGGAATTGGCGCTGCGTGGTGGGTGGCGGCCCCCACCGCCGCATGCAGCTATATTCGCACCGACGGGGGCGGATCGGTGCGCCTCGCCTACGGGGGACGCCCTAATCCGCACGTCGGTGCGCTCTCGGTCCAGAATTGCAATCGACTGATTGGCAGGGGTCGCGAACGAGCACGCTTCTGGCACATGACCCCCTAAACAAATGCGACAATAATGTTTCCATTTTCAAATTTATGTAATTCGTAATTCACTTAGAATCAGCGGTGAAGGAGAATATGAGGATAAAACCCTCACGTCTTCCTCACGCCTTAGATTATATTTCAAAATACATGTGTCATATCCTAAGAAAGTCTGGTTTTGGGTTGTAAACAATTGCCCTATGTAAAATCTGTATCTTCACCAAATCACAAATCAATTTATGAAACGGGATAACGCTAGGAGGAAGAATTAGATATTGCAACTAAACAATATGTGACCGCAGTCAGCGCCTTAATCCGCCACAACGAAAGTACGTGATGAAATGATTTCTTGCGTGTACGAACATATTTCCCTTAACACGTATTAAACGTGCGAAAATACCAAACAAAAATATGCATAGCATAGCATACATAATTCTCACATTCGATAACTGTACTTGCATCTAATCTCAACATTATTGTTCTCGTGATATGTTTTCCCCACTTGTGTAAATTAAGTGCAAATATTTAAATAGATTTAATGTCAGTAATTGCAGGTATGTACTTTATGACTCATTTTAGTTGTACTACCGGTATTATTTACGGAATATAGTATACATGGATATATGCCAACTATGCAGAAATGAGAGCACTGAAGAGTATGTGTGAAGTGAGAATGATTAATAGAGTAAAAAATACACGATACGGGAACTCTGTGGAATGAAAGATGATGTAGTGACAAAAATTAAAAAGGGTATGTTCAGATAGTTTGGTCATTTAGAAAGAATGAATGACAAAAGAGTTACGAAAGAAGTGTGTCAGGCAAGAGAGAATGGAGATTTAGGAGGGACCGCCCTAGACGCACACATATATACCTATATAGATCAAATTGGTGACGTGTTAAAAAAGAGCCAAATCAAAAGCACCCAAAACCGATGAACATGCATGAAGCGGTTGATGAGTGTGGAAGAAGCGAGAGGTATGTTTGGATCGGTGCACCTGGTGTTTTATAATCTTTGCCTACCCCAATGGGAGAGAGGCGTGATGATATGAATGTGTGTATGTATATACCAACAATAATTCAAGCATCCAAAACCAAATTTTTCAATTGGAAAATTTGTAACACATAAATCATTTAAATATAATTGAGATATTTGGCGCATTGAGAACAATAATAGTCCAGTGAATAAAGATCCGTATTTACCAACTGGTTTCCAGGTCGAATCCTAGCATGTACCACTGTATTCGTGTTTTCGGATTTAGGTACATACGAGTATTTGTAATTATCACTTGTTCGGCGATATTGGAAAACATCGTAAGGGAAGCAACGTGAGACCTTATTTATGGATGGTCTGGTTTCCAATCTGGGTTGTGGAGGTCTGATGGCAGTCGCTCCATGTAAAAATCAGTATCTCGCCAAATCCTTACGCTTAGGTAGCGGATACCACCAATCCTACAGCATTATGAAACGGGATAACGCTAAGAAGAAGATGTAGAGCGTATCAAAAAAGCCTGACTAGGAAAGTGCCTCCACCTTACAGACAATCGCAGGCAAATAACAACTCCCTGAGTTGTTGTACTGCTGCGAGTGTCAGTAGCAAGAGTGGCAACGAGCAATACTTCCTATATCGCAAGCGTTGGTAGGCGACGGTAACCATTTTACATAAGGGGGCCGTATACTTTTATGTCTTCTGAAGTTGTATAAAAAACCTTGAAATTTCCTTAAGATACACCTAGTGGTTATAAATAACAGCCATTCATTTCCGGGTTGTAATAAACTCTCCGGGGAATTGTGATTCTGCTGTTGTAAGGTTGTGTAGAAGTTATTCTTTCGTGTCGATATATAAATATCATCACTACCTCTCTTTTGCCTGAGTTTCGTAGACTAATCGTTAGGATGTACAGATTAGTAGGAGGCAGTTGTAGTACGTAGAATTCACGGGAGATTGTTTTTGATTAAAAAGAGATCCCTTGTACCGCAGCTGTAAGCTAATTACACTAATAATTTGAAATATATGTGGCATTTCCGCAACTTGTAAATTAAATTCTTATATAAAAAAATCTACAAATATATGTAAATATCAATAAGTTGTGTATTGAAATTACAAGATTTTCTCGTGTCATATCTGTTACATCAGACAATTTACAACATATTTTCAACCGAAATGAGATGTCTTTAACTTAGTGTTGCCCATCTGAAAATTAATAAATTTATAGAGATATCCCACTTTCAATATTGAAGAATAATACTTAGTCTGGCCATAAATACTGTTACAATTAAAAATAAACAAAATATTACATTTGAATTTGGAATCTGTCATTTTTATATGATTGTTCATTGAGTTTTCTCATTTTGGCCCCAATACATTGTACAATATTGTGCGATATTAAAATGGAGTGGGGTGATAAAGAGAACCGAATCGCTGTGATTGCATTATACAAAGTAGGTATGGAGCCAAATGCAAATTTTAAAACTCTCCATACGCTTGGTATTAGTAAAATATTTGTGTACCGGGCTATTAATAGGTACAATGAGACCTCCTCTGTTTGTGACAGAAAAAGATCTGGCCGTCCACGTAGTGTCCGTACGAAAAAGGTGGTCAAAGCAGTAAGGGAAAGAATTCGAAAAAATCCTGTCCGAAAGCAAAAGATTTTATCTCGGGAGATGAAGATAGCACCTAGAACCACGTCGCGTATTTTAAAAGATGACTTAGGACTTGCAGCCTATGATAGACGTACTGGTCATTTCTTAACTGATAATTTAAAAAAGAATAGGGTGGTAAAATCGAAACAACTACTGAAGCGGTACGCAAAGGGAGGTTACAGGAAAATTTTGTTTACGGATGAGAATTTTTTTACAATTGAGCAACATTTTAACAAACAAAATAACCGTATTTATGCTCAAAGCTCTAAGAAAGCTTCCCAATTAGTCGACAGAGTGCAACGTGGGCACTATCCGACTTCAGTGATGATTTGGTGGGGTATTAGCTATGAAGGAGTGACTGAGCCATACTTTTGTGAAAAAGGTATCAAAACATCGGCACAAGTGTATCAAGATATCATTCTTGAGAAGGTAGTGAAGCCCCTTAACAACACCATGTTCAATAACCAAGAATGGTCCTTCCAGCAAGACTCGGCGCCGGGTCATAATGCTCGGTCTACGCAGTCTTGGTTGGAAACGAACGTTTCGGACTTCATCAGAGCTGAAGACTGGCCGTCGTCTAGTTCCGATCTTAATCCGCTGGATTATGATTTATGGTCAGTTTTAGAGAGTACAGCTTGCTCTAAACGCCATGATAATTTGGAGTCCCTAAAACAATCCGTACAATTAGCAGTGAAGAATTTTCCATGAAAAGAGTGCGTGCTTCTATTGATAACTGGCGTCAACGTTTAAAGGATCAGCATGGCAGCCAATGGGGATCACTTCGAATAAGCTTTTTATATTTTAAATTGTTTTATATTTATGTATTAAACCAACTGTAAAAGTAATAAATGTTATTTGCAATAGAATTTTTTTTCTTTGTTTCAGTATTTATTGCAAGACTAGGTATATGTTTAAATATTGTGCGAGAGCCCCCTGTAAAATTCATTTTTTTATATACAAAGCTTAGTGTTACAAATTCAGGCTACTAAGTCCTGAATCGTCTCAGGTCTCATTTGTGCACTTTTCTGGTAGCTTTGTCCTTCGGTCTCTGTAAGAGCACTTTTGTAGCACTTTTCTTGAAGTTTCCAAATAACATCAGGCGAGCCATGACCTTGGTTGTATAAATAAAAATTAATTGTTTGGCTTAAGTAATTTAAACAAACTCTCAACTTAACGCCGCCCACGCAGAAATGAGAATACTTCGCTAAATCGGTGGTGTAATCTCGTTGGATTGCATACGTAATACGTACTTACCTGGTACCTTCCGAAAAAATCATGTTAGCATGTACACATCCGCTCCACACACTCTTTGAAGGCAGGCCTTCAATATAACTGACTTTAGTATCAAACCTGCCACAACTGCTCTTAAAGCATCCATGTAGCCAGCTATCTTGGCGTTCGACTGGCCCACCACAGCCGTTATAGACAATCAAAAGTAGATACAAATGACGAACGGGAAATGCGGAGTACCAATGCTACTTTAACACCAACGCTCGTGCGTTCGATTCTCACACAGGACAAATATTTGTGAACGGAAACATGTCTGTTTGCCTTTGAGTATTTTTAAGAGAGGTAGGTGGCCTGACTGGGAAAGTACCTCCATCTCGTAGAAAGCCGCTGCCATATTACAGCTCTCTAGAGGATTGGTATGTTAGCAGTAACGGTGGCAACGTGCAAGCAAATCTTCCTGTATTACAAGCGTTCACAAGCTGCTTATACATTCGCCGACGTTGTAAGTAAAAAAATAAAAATAAAATACCTTGATCATTATGGAAAGTGTAAATAATCGCCTGATGCCATCCCCGCCATACAGCATGTTCCAAAACATATGGCAAAGATACTAAGGTTTCCGATGGACATCGTCCGTGTATACCCTGACTTGTAAATAAAATAACTACCAATCCACATACGGCTCGCATTATCTGAAATGACTTCAAAAGTTTAATTAAAGTACCTAAAGTATGCCAAATTGCACCATCGATTAAATCCTTAATATGATAAGGGAAAGCCTTATACAAGAACCTCGGGGTTTCGCATCCAATCACTTCCGGCCACTCTTTAAGGTCTTCTAACTATACATTGGAGAGATGCTCAACACATCATAGAACCCATCGTTGGCTCTGCAGATGAAGTCGGCTCACTGCCACTTCAGCATCCTATTTCTAAGATCTATTTTTTTCGTTTAGGATTATCTCCGAGAACCGAGCGCATAAGCCGCTGCCCTTATACACTTTACTCGCTTCTCTAACATTCATAGCTCTATTAGTATTGTTCTCCCATATCAAAATTGGTAAGCAATAATTGGTAAAGGAATTAAATTACTGTGCTATATATTTTACTTATTATATAGTTTAAGAGCAGCGCATCTGGGGATATACCTCACAGAAAATCGCAGCCAAACTCTAACTCCCTAGAGGGTTGTTGTGTACCTGCGTGTGAGTGAGTTCACCAGTAAGCTCCTTAGGAGTTTCTGTGTTAGCAGCAGAGACGGTATCGGGCGATCGATACTAATGTATTGCAACCGTTCATAACCTACGGTAATCGCTTTACAGGTGGGCTGTATGCTTTTATGACTTTCGACGTTGTAAAAAAAAACAACCGGACCGTCCGTCTCCGCCATGTTTTTTTTTTAATTCTCGTCACTCAGTAAAGAAAGCGAGTGGACGACTTTCGATAGAGCCCATTGCCGACTGCGTAATAATAAATAAACATTGGCAGCTTTATGATTCAGATGGATTTCACCCTGATGACATTGCAAAGCGTTTAAACTTTAAGCATTACTCGAGCCTTTGACAAAGATTTAATCACATTGCAAATTGTTCAAACTCTCAGCGCTACAGTTTTCATTTATTTATTTATTTTGGTAATAACAATCGTATGAGTAAATTTACTGCCGTTGTTTTGAGAATTAGACAGTAAATTTGATCTAAACTAAAGAGTGTTTTTAGAGGTTTTCCTATAAGGGAGAGAATAGAGAATTTGGAATGTAGAGACAGCACTCAATGGAAATTATTTATCGGTCTACTAGTCCGTCTCACAGCGTCCAAGTAGGTCATAAGTTAATGGTACATTTTGAAAAATATTCTAAAACTAAGAAGTTAGAATTCATCTCCAGCAATACTCATGCAATGCTGCACGCTGGACAAACATAAATATTGTCACTTTCGATTTTAAATACCATGTATTTTAAAACTTCAACTGACTTCAAAAGGAGTAGGTTCTTCGTTTCGATCCAGCAGTTTTTTAGTGTATGTCCCACAATGTGACTGTGTCAATTAGATATCGATATTGAAATTTATTTTGTTATCAGATACAAACATCCTTTCGTCGCATATCAATTTGGTAATGTTGAATTGCGTGTAACAACACGATGTCTTCATGTAAAAGTGAACCTATTCTAAAATTCTTTTTTTATTTATCATTAAGTTTCCAGCACTGATTTAATTAGGGCGGTGTCGCTAAATTTAGTTAAGCTAAGACTTATGTACTGTGGTCAAATTTAAGGGTTTATAATCATTCATAATTATAATAATTAAATTTCGTGAAGTACTTAATGTTTAATTAGCCCCATATGAATTCAAATCATTCACAATTTTTAAAATAAACAATAAGAGACATTTTTTAATTACATCAAATAAAAATATCTTAAACATACATTTCTAAAGAAATTGGTTCGTGAAAAAAAAATATGTTTTGGTTATTTAATCTTTAAATTTGGTATGGAGGTATGGAGGATATAACATAAGTAAACAAAAAGCGTTTTTCTTTCTACAATGAAACATATGGCCCTCTATTCTGTAATAAGTATCATAAGAATGGAGACGCAATAAAAAAAAAATTTAACGGTACGGAACTCTCGGGGCATGAAGAATACTCTCTACTATACTACTATATACATATTTGTAATTATCACTCGGCGGTGAAGGAAAACATCGTGAGGAAACCCGTGCGAAAAAAATTATATGTCGGAAGACGGGTCTTAACCAAGGAAAGGTCAGGTGTTCTCTCTGAGTATCTTTGTCAAATCCTTAGGCTTAGGTAGCGAATTCCGCAAACTCTGGTGGATTAGGAAACGAGATAACGCTAAGAAGAAGAAAAATATTATTTTCTCCAATTAGAATCGTTATAGAACATAATATGAACATTTGTGACAAAAAATTGCGACGTAGTTTCACTTTTTCCTCTGTCCGTTGTGCGAGACAACAAAATGTATTGTGTATAAATATTATAAACCTTGCTCCTTAGGCATAAAAACAATGTAGTTTTCTCTGAATTATCTTACTTCCGTATGAGCAAATTTATATGTGAAGATACTTGTATATCTTCACGCCAAGTCCCTTGCGGGGTAGGCAGAGAGAACCGAGCGCCATAAGACGCGGTCCTTGCATACTTCACTCGCTTCTGTGACATTCATAGCTCTTTTCATGCACGCTCGCCGGTTTCTGGGGCTTCTGACATCACCTTCTGATAAAACACGACCAATTTGGTCATGGTAGGTTAGTCTCGGCCTTCCTCGGCTCCTACATCCTTTCACTTTTGCATTGTATATCTGTTTCGTCATTCTTTCATCCCGCATTCTTTCTACATGTCCGAACCAACGGAGCATGCCCTTTCTTATCTTAACACCGACACTCTCTTTTAGACCAACTCTTTCTCTCACGTCTTCATTACGAACGCGGTCAGCAAGCGTTATGCCACAAATTTTGCGCAATGCTCTCATCTCGACCGCATTTATTCTACTTTCATGCTCGCTCTGCCATACCCAGCTCTCACTTCCATAAGTTAGCGTTGGAATTAGCACCGCATTGTGTACAGTGAGCTGTGCCTTCTGGCTTAGATTTCGGCTGCCTAGAAGTTTGCCTAACGCTCCATTCACCCTATTCCCAGCACTCACTCGTCTCTCCACATCAGCGGTGTACCTGCCATTGCTGCTAAAAGCACTTCCAAGATATACAATCTCATTCACTTGCTCCAACACTACATCATCAACCATAATCCTAGTGTTCGTTGTGGTTGTCTCTCTTTCAAATACCATTATCTTGGTTTTCTTCGCATTCAATTGTAAGCCTTTCTTCATACAATCATCTTTCATTGTTGTAACTAGTGTTTGCAGTTCGGATGGTGATTCTGCTATTAATGCCGCATCGTCTGCATAAAGCAGGCAGTTGACCACTGAGTCACCCATTCGCATTCCCACATTCATATTTCTTATTCTCTGAAGACAACTGTCCAGATACAGGATGAACAGCCGAGCCGACAGCACGCATCCCTGTCTGACACCAATGTTGACATCAAACCAGGGCGACAAGCTGCCGTCCACCCGCACGCATGCTGTACAATCCTCATAAGTGGATTGCACAGCACGGAGTAGGTCACCGTCAACCCCATATCTGGGCAAAATGTTCCAGAGATTCTTTCGCACGACTCTATCAAATGCTTTCTCAAAGTCCACAAAACCGCAGAAAACCTTCTGGTCCAAAGCCAGATGCTTCTCTACGATGTTGCGGAGTGAAAAAACTTGATCCGTACATCCTCTGCCGCTTCAAAATCCACCCTGTGCTTCCCAAAGCATTCCATCGGATTTCACCCTCATTCTCCTTTCAATGATTTTTCCATACACTTTAGCTGCTATGCTGATCAAACTGATGGCCCTATAGTTGGCGCAGTCCATACGTGAGCCCTTGCCTTTATACAAGGGCACGATGACTGCTGGTTCTCCAGCATAACTTGCTCAAAAACCAGAAGGCGTCCCTAACGTAGATTACCCCCACCACCACCTAGCTTGATCATCTCAGCTGTTACCATATCGATTCCCGCTGACTTTCCATCTTTCAAACTTCGTATCGACCATTCAATCTCATCCATAGTAATGTCTTCATGGTACGCTGGCACTGCCGAGTCAATCAGAGATTCATTCACAATGCCAGCGTCATGGACATAATCATACATTTCTCTAAAATATTCACTCCACCGTTCTAACACTTCCTGAGTGTTAGCAAGAATGCCACCAGCTTTACATCTTATCTTGTCCATTCTGGATGCTGACGAACCACTTCGAGACTTCTTTACCTCTCTCCAGAAGAGTTTGGTATTTGCCTCGAAGTTCTTCGTCAGCTTCTCTTCCTCACTCATATTTAGTCTTTCACGCTTCTCTTTCACTAAAGCTTTTGAGTCATTCTTGCATCGACGGTATATTTCTTTCTTCATTTCTTTCATACCATCACTCTGGTGCAAAGATGATACGTAATCCAGCCACGCTTTCCTCTTTTTTTCCACGGAGGATTGAACCTCCGCATCCCACCAGGCATCTCCTTTTAGTGTTCTACGTCTCTTTGCGCATCCACATGCTTCTTTCGCACTGTCCACCATACTTTCTTTCAGAACTTTCCAACATTCGTCTACATCTGAGTCGGAAAGACTCGCGTTCGCAAGTCTTTCTACTCCTCACACTTTCATCTTCCAATTTTTCACTTCTTATTCTTTCATGGTCTCCGAAAGGAATACGCACTCGCCAGTACCTCCACTTCTTGAAAAGGCCCACAAATCGGCTTATCACCAGATAGTGGTCCGTTTCAAGAGTGGGACCTCTGAAAGCTCTTGTATCCATTAACGACTTTCGGAGACGTCCATCTATCAAAATCAAATCAATCACACTTTTCTGTTCATTCCGTCTCCATGTATAAGTGTGAATATCCTTGTGATGGAAGAGCGTGTTCGACACAAGGAGGTTTCGTTCCATACATACGTCTAAAAGTAACTTACCAGCATCGTTCACTCTCTTATCTCCGTATGGACCAAGCACAGCCTCATAACTGCTTCGCTTGGTCCCAACCCATCCATTCAGATCACCACACATAATTATCCGTTCATTCGCTTCGGCCAAATCCAGAATACCCCTTACAGTCTCCCAAAACTTCTCGAGCTCCTGGGGATCAGCAGAGCTCACAGGAGCATATGCTGCAACTAAAAACACTAGCGTAATCCCCAGTTTTATCTTAACCCAAAGAAGTCTTGGACCTACTAAATCGTAATCTTTCACACCAGCGGCCAAGCGAGATGAAAGCACGACACCTACGCCAGCGCTGGCATGAACGTCCTGGTCCACCCCGGACCACAGGACCGTCATGCCACCGGGCAGATCTTCGGTGTCGCTACCCTTTCGCTTGGTCTCTGTCACACACAAAGCATCTAAGCATCTCATTCATTACGTCCATCAGTTCGTTCATCTTATCATTCACATTCCACGTGCCTATGCAGCACTCGGCTCTCTTCGACCCGCCAGAATTAGCGCTGCGTGGTGGGTAGCGGCCCCCACCGCCGCATGCACCTATTTTCGCACCGACGGGGGCGGATCGGTGCGCGTCGCCTCCGGGGGACGCCCTAACTCGCACATGGTGTTTTCGAGCCAGAATTGTCAATCAGTCAACAACAAAAAAACAATCTAATCGATTGGCAGGGGTCGCAAACGAGCACGCTTCTGGCACATGACCAAATTTATTGATTTCCCTGTACTTTACTCCGGCAAGTTCTTTATATGTATACCACCAGGGAAAGATGCCACCTGAGATACAATATTTTCGTACACACCAAAATCAAAGTACATTACATACAAAACTACATTTAAAACTAGTTGAGAATGCGCAAGCTTGCATTGCCAGAGTAACACCGGGCTCGGCAATTATGCGAGTATAACAATGTAATTATTTTTTTTTAATTTTGTCGGCCATTTTGACCATGTTCCTTAAGAAATATGATTTTGTTTTGTAAGACATTCCTATTCTACTTTTTAATTTACTTTTCGAATCTGAAATATTTTTTTTTTATTTGTCGGCCATTTTGACCTTGTTCCTTAAGAGATAGGAGGTTGGTTTTTCAGACATTCCTATTCTACTTTTTTATGCTGAATCCGAATCTGAAGTCAAAATTCGAATATTCGAAAAAAAACGACAGACACACATAGAGACAAACATAGATTTCATATAGGAACGGTATTCCTGAAAAGATCAATCTAGAATTCTTAAGTTGTGGAATGAACTCCGTTTCGAGGTTTTCCCTAAGGACAACAGCACGAAGTTCTTCAAAAAAAAGGTCGGCAACCCCCTAATGTCATCCCTGGTGTTGCAAGTATCCATTGGATTCGGTAACTGCTTCCCAATGGACAGGTCGTATGATTGTTTGCCACATTAGTGACATAAAAAACATAAGAGGATCTACTAAAAATAGTAACAGTGTATAAATTATATACATACCTTTTTTCTATTTGAATCAATTTATATCCTGCTCATTGATTTCCGTTGGGTCACGTTCGTACGCCACGTTTACAGTGAAGTGATTGAGGGTCTGGAGAAAGCACACTTAGACAAGCATGTAATTTATTATCATACACACCATTAGCGCCTTAGCCAGGGCTGAGAATTATTTATTATATTTGTAAATTGTATACAAGATTTTGTAAATGTGCGTTAGCATTTGGTATATCTAATACTAATTTAATAAATTTGACAATAAAAAAGTATTTTTCGAATATTCGAAGGCGTTTAAAATATCGACGGTAAGATTTTAATGATGCCTGGAAAGCTAACATCATTATTTATTCAATAATAAAGATTTATATACTTGTACTATACTAGCGACCCACGCCGACTAGATAGATAGAAAAATAATTAGTACTTTATTTGCGCAAATAGAACATGACAACAATTACTAAATCTATACTTACATACAAAGCGGAAGAGTTTTATTGTTAGTCCGTTTGAAAGCGCTAATCTTTAAAACTGTCCCGTCGGAATTGAAAAATTATTTTTTATTCCATAGCCCAATTCTTGAGGAAGGTTATTAGCTATTAAACATCACAATATTCTTAAAAGCCAGCCAGGAAAAAGAAATAAAGTAGATAAAGTGGTTTGTATAGGATACCGGGCAAACGCGCGGGAGATGTCGTGGGTCTAGCTTGTATTTTACAGAGCGTTTAAAGTTTTAAATAATAGAACAAACATTTAATATTACATATTACTATTAAATTAAACCAACAGCCTCGTTTTACAATCGCGCAGCTCGCCGGCGGCTGGGAGTTCATCCGCACACACTGGAACCGCAATGGTCGCGCACTGTGCGCTTCACGAGAAGTTTTCTACCGAGAACTATTAAGTTGTGGAATGAGCTCCCTGCCGAGGTTTTCCCAAGGAACTACAGTATGGGGTTCCTCAAGAAAGGCGTGAAGAGGTTCTTACAGGGTCGGCAACGCAAGAGTGGCACCCCTGGTGTTGCAAATGTCCATAGGCTACGGTAACTGCTTACCATCAGGCAGGCCGTACGCTTGTTTGACACCTTAGTGGTATAAAAAAAATTGTTCTAGTTTAAAACAAAAAGAAATGTGCAGGTAACTAATAAGTAGACTAAACGTCGGGCTAACGCTGTCACATTTTTCTTACATTTTAGCATTTTTATACCCGTCGTAAGTTCTAAACGCAAGATCCTATTCATATAATATAAAGAGGAATTTACATATTACTTGATTAGGAAACATTTTATGTATATATTTAATCATAATCATCATTTATTTGCAATGCGTACATCAGTACATATATCGATCTTAACGATGTAAGTAATGTATCCCATCAAAAACAATACTTGTCAAAAAAACCAAGTCTCGCAACTCAGTTGTTCTGCGGTAAAAAGTTGTGAGATCCATGTAATACCAAGTCGGTTATTAATTTATTCAGTCTCTACTTAAGCGACTTTCTGTCTTAATACGTCCAGTCTCTAAGACCACGATCGTGGTCCATAACAATTGAAAATCAATTGTGTCTGGAATCTCCGTACTCGAAGCATTAAGTTGTTACGTAATAATTAACAGCATCTTATAGTGACGCATATCAATATTAAAATTCTTTAATGTTTTATATAAATATATTGAGACTTGGCCATCGCCTGAAAACACGTGTAAATTCAATCGCCTGAAAACACATGTAAATTCAATTATTTAGTGCGATGGCCAAGTCTCAATATATTTATATAGAACATTAAAGAATTTTAATATTGATATGCGTCACTATAAGATGCTGTTAATTATTACGTAACAACTTATACAACCACCAAACAACCACCAAACACTACTTATATTCCAAATTTGAAGCTTCTAGGTCTGCTAGAAGTGCCTTAGAATTTTGATGATCGGTGAGTCAGTGAGTGACAAAATTAAAAAAATTTGACCCGTTATAATTCTTAAAATACTGGTTCAAATTGAATGAAATTTGAAATATACGTGTCTTTACAATGCCTGCATGGTTACTGAAAATTTCAGTCTTCTAGTTTTATCCACAACGAAGTTACAGGGGGTCGAAAATGGTCTGAATTGCTTCGAGAAAAGGATGGTACGGTCGTGACGCTTTTTTGCTCGACTTGGTGGGGGCACGGCCGTGCCCCCAGATTCGGCCAACTCGTAGGCATACAAAATGTTAATTGAAATCTAAGAACTACGTAATAAATCGTAATAGAACTAATAATGTAATAAAAGTAATAATATTTGAATACTTTTAATATTAGTATAAGTTATGATATATGTGGTCATTGTTATTTTGTTGTATGACAAGGTTTAAAATTTTGTTGAGGCGTCAGTATTGTTTTCGATTCGATGAAATTTTAATTATGTAATAAATATAAGTCAGTCAGCGTAGACATGGCGAAAACGTTCGATCGGGTCTGGCATAGGTCTTCTATCAAAGTTACCACGTGCGGGCTGCCCGAGCGTTTGTGAAAATTACGTACCGATAGTATGGATATATATGGCAGTGGCGTGCACAGAGATTTTTGACAGGGTAGGCAGAATTTTTTTAAAGCTATTAACTTACCAAAAAATACAACATGTTTATTTTGGTTACCCAGTCTTGTGGAAATAATGATGTATGTGATTGGTTAACCACCTCAAATATCTACAGATTGATTGATTTTATATACATATCAATTTGCAGATATTCGAAGCGGCCTTTCGACGATTCAAAACAAACAACGGCGGCCCAGTTAAGGCAAACAAAATAAAATTTAACATCAATTTTATACGAAAACAAGAAATGGCACTTTCACTCTAATTATATAATAATAATAATAACCCCGCAGCGCAGCTTGTGGCGAGCTGTTGGTGCGTAACGACACCACGGGTACCTGAGTGCTCCAGAGAGTCGATCAGGGCCCTCATCTTCGGCGTGTCTTCATCGGTCAGAGTGGAAAGTCAAGTAGGCCCGCAGGACTCTCAGCTCTAGCTTGCCTTCATTGGCCGTCCAGAGAGGAGTCGATAGAGCATATTGGTTTATTAAGTGATATGCTCCAGGGGTGGAAGTGTTAAAGGGCATAACGCCGCGAGTTCGGAGAAATCGCAGCACACCTCTCGACACCCCTGAGTCGCTCACACCGGTGTTCCCCCCGGCCGACTTTCTCTGGCATTTTGGGGGTCCATCCAGTGAGTGGCGAGCCACCGCCTGCCAGGAGTAACATCAAATATGATAGTTATGGCAGGCGTCCGTCCCTCTTCTGCAATAGTCCAGTACTAATAATCCCTCCAGATCTCATTTTAATAGCCCACTTTTTTCCGACATATTTCCAATAGTCCCAATACCTGCCGTGACGTGTTCATTGGTATATTGTCCTATTGATATACCCTGGAGCGGGTCACGGCGGGTGTACAACATTACATACAGTCTTTTCTAAGGGGCCTTTACGCGTTGGATCCTTATCCCCGCGCACGCCTATCAAATGACCGAGATTAATACCCGTGACTATAAAGATATAGTAATAAATCCCGCAGGGCAGCTTGTGGCGAGCTGTTGGTGCGTAATGACACCACGGGTACCCGAGTGCTCCAGAGAGTCGATCAGGGCCTTAGCCTCCGGCGTGTTTTCGTCGGTCGGAGTGGAAAGTCAAGAAGACCCGCAGGACTCTTAGCTCTGGCTTGCCTTCATTGGCCGTCCAGAGAGGAGTCGATAGAGCATATTACTTTATCAGGTGATATGCTCCAGGGGTGGAAGTGTTAAAGGGCATAACGCCGCGAGTAACTTCGGAGAAAGCGCAGCACTCCTCTCGAGACCCCTGAGTCACTCACACCGGTGTTGCCCCCGGCCGACTTTCTCTGGCATTTCGGGGGTACATCTAGTGAGTGCCGAGCCACCGCCTGCCGAAGTAACATCAGATATGATAGTTATGGCAGGTGTCCGTCTCTCTTCTGTAATAACCCAGTACTAATAATCCCTCCAGATCTCATGTCAATAGCTCAATTATTTCCGACACATTTGCAATAGTCCCAATACCTGCCGTGACCTGTTCGTGGGTATATCCTCCCATTGATCCCTTGGAGCAGGTCACAGCGGGTATAATACATTACATCATTCTTTTCGAAGGTGCCTCTACGCGTTGGATTCATATCCCCGTGGACGCCTATCAAATGACCGGGATTAAAACCCGTGAAATAAGAAAATAATAATAATAACTTTATTTAACAACATACGTACAAGTTCACATATTTAGCAATTTACAATATTTAATGTAGTGACTGATTGTAAGTACATACGAGTACATTGCGCGACATTAGACTAAAAATATTTTCGCCATAACTTCCAAACTAGACTCATAGCCTGACTGGTGGAAGTCATGAAGTTCCGTTCACCATGTTTTCATTTTTATGAAAACATGGCTTTTTAGCCGGGGCAATATTACATGGCACTTTACAATGCACTTTAGCATAACTTAAATAAACAAATTGCACAAATGTGTTTGAGAACGAATGTAATTATTGTGCGTCTTATGTGTGTGTTTGTGTGTGTGTGTGTATAGCGTGTGCGTATGTAACCAAGCGTCTTTATGTTGTAAGTTTTAGTAAATCCTCTGTTTCCGAATATGTTAATGTTTGGAGCCACTTTGTGACTATAAGTTTCGCATTGTGACTAGTACTTTGTTTTATGTTACATTTTTTAACTGTATTTTTATATATATGGAGCAAACTACTCTTTAAAATAGTCACGTAGCAATGTTCGCGACACTTCGGTAATTTACGTCATGGTTCGGCTGAAAAGACACTGTCTATCCTATGCGATTGTGTACGTTGTTTGTGTTATATTGTGGGCAATGTATTTACAGGAATGCACACTACACTATCCGTATTACCAACGCGGCACACATACGTAAATTTAGACAGAAATAGTTTGTGTCTCTACCGTTAAGCTCCCATTGCGGCGCTAGTGTAGCACATCGATGTAGCGGGTACTAATAAATCTATTTTAATAACTTGCACCGATACCGATAGATGGAGCTGTTTTTAATTTTTTGTTTTTGATACGAAATATTTTTTAGTTAAAAACTATGTTTAAGAATTAAGAAACATCGGTTGGTATTTATCAAATTGATAGGGTAGGCCATGTCTTTTTGCCTATATGGAGTGCACGCAACTGATATATGGTGGTATCCCAAAGGGCTCTGTATTGTCTCCGAATCAAAGATATGTTGTTATGACATTCATTGTTATGCTACGACAGCACCGGGGACACATGTTATACAAGCCGTGCAAACATCCCTCGTTGCCTTGTGGAGGAAAGCCGCGGTATTTGTGTCTGAAATGGAGGGTACTTTTACTAAAGGATGGGGGCGGCTTAACTTGGTCGAATTCAACCCCATGAAGACACAAGTCTGCGCGTTTACCGCTATGAAAACTTCATTAGCTGTGGTTATTTAATTCCAGAACACACCTCTTACCATCACCAAAAGTATTAGGATGCTTGGCGTCGAGATCTCCTGTGAAGTTCAATATTGAAGCCACCGGGGTCAAGCTGGCATCCAAAACCTTGGTGCGTTCAACAGAGCCAAGCAGTACTTCGGCGCGGGGCAAAGACTTATGTTATCTAAATCTCAAGTGAAACCGCACTTGGAGTACGGCAATCACCTTTGGGCGGGGGCACCTGGACACCAGCTTGGGCCATGTGTTTCGTATCAGAGACGAGCTGGGAGAATTGTCGACGATCCTCAGCTTACACACGATATTGAACTCTTAAGTTCAAGGAGAGATTTTGCCTCCCTTTGTGTTTTCTACCGATCGTACAACGGGTTGTGTTCTGAAGAATTGTTCGGTATGATGCCGACATATATATATATATATATATATATATATATATACAATAATTGCGATGTTTCCAAAATAGTAGAAATTCTATTTAATTAATTTATTTTACTAGTAATAAGATTTGTAGTCATGCTTCTAGTAATCTGCTCTTTACTCTATTTATTTTATTTTATTCAGGACAACAAACAGCAAGTACAATAAAATATTACGTAAACAGTGTTCCTAAGGTTATGTTAAGTTATTGTACAGCCAACACCGTTATCCACAAATATACTTAAATAGTATTACAAACAGATGGAGCTAGAAACAGTAACTAAGCGACACTATATATGATTAAATATTATATATAAGCATTTTACAAGGACTTGATAATATCAATGACCTGTCTTTTAAATACAGGCTTAGATAATGAATATGATTGCATTGTATACCAGCATTCGTTTTACAGTTTTGAAGCATAAATAAGCGATAAGGGATATTTATCCTTTTATGTCTCAAAGAAAGAATTTTAAATTTATTTACAAGATCATCATAAGGCAATCGTGAATGGTAGCATTTATAATAAACATTACGAAGAAATTTACGTTGGACAGATTCTATTTGATCTATATAAATATTATACAGGGGATTCCATATAACAGTGGCATATTCTAACTGCGATCTAATTAATGAAAAATATAAATAAATATATGTGTGTAGTCTCTTGAAATGTAGACATGTACGCATAACAAATCCATAAAGTTGATACGCTTTATTCGTGATAAGGTCAATATGTAAATTTAAATGCAATCTAGAAGAATTCCAATTTCTTTAATAACAGATATTATCTCGAGAGGTGAATTACATAAACTATAGATATGCTGTATAAAATTGATTTTTTTCATAAAGGTTATAGATTTACATTTTGAAATATTCAGTTGCAATTTATTGTCATGACAGTACATGGAGAGACACATAAATAAACAAAAACGGAAAATTTATATATACGGCAACCAATAAGCTCGTAATATATCAAAGACACGCAAGCTAGGGGTATTTCAAAAACATTAATCCAAACAAAATATTGGAAATGAAATAACTGCCAGATAAATAATTAGCGTTGTAAAATGAAATGCAAGAATTGAAGATTTCGAATGCGTTATAGTTGAGTGAATTGGACAAAAAAACACACAATGAAGATATAATCATAATAGGTTTTCGGTTAAATGATGTAAATCCTTATAAATTATTCATTATAGTGCTATGTAATTGACAGTACATGGAGAGACACATAAATAAACAAAAACGGAAAATTTATATATACGGCAACCAATAAGCTCGTAATATATCAAAGACACGCAAGCTAGGGGTATTTCAAAAACATTAATCCAAACAAAATATTGGAAATGAAATAACTGCCAGATAAATAATTAGCGTTGTAAAATGAAATGCAAGAATTGAAGATTTCGAATGCGTTATAGTTGAGTGAATTGGACAAAAAAACACACAATGAAGATATAATCATAATAGGTTTTCGGTTAAATGATGTAAATCCTTATAAATTATTCATTATAGTGCTATGTAATTTATTATATAAATTTGATAAAAATGATATTTTTGTACTGAATATTTTGCAAACAGATTTTTTCCATTCAATTGGAGATTTTTCGTTCCCAACGCTAATAATACAATTTTCCAGATTCCAATAAATTAACATTATTATATATGTATATACATTCAATTGAAAAAATAAGCTTAAATAAATTGACACAATGTGCTTGATGAGGCTTTTATATAGCAAGGTTCCGAGATAAATATTACTTTAAATAATTATAAATTTGTTTCACAATTATGTATATCAAAAAGTAGAGGTAGTAACATGCATATTTGTGAAACAGACATTGGAATCAAAATCACTAGAAAACGTGCTATCGCGCCTGGCCACAACTTTTTATTTTGAATGTTGTGGTATAGATGTATGAACCTTATATTAATTGTTATAGAATTCGAAATGGAAATAAATCACGAATAAATCTTTTTCTTTACAAGCTAGATAATTTACTATACCACAACTTACGGAAAAATATAAAAGAAAAAAATAATAACATGTAGGGACTGGAACACAGGCATCCTTGCACGATTTTGTGGCAACTGATCTTACAAGTACAGTTAAACTATGCTTTTAAAAAAGTAGGGTTTAGATTAGGTAATATTTACATATTACCCAATAAATTACAGATGTTACAAACATCTATAATTAGGTTAGACTTTGTGCTAATTAGGAACCTTCATAAAAATTTTCTAAAATTTCACAATCATCAGAAAAATACATTTTTTAAATGCTAGTTAGGAAAATGATTCTATTTTTAGGTAATATTTACTGAACAGTTTATCATTTCGAATAATTTCAGATATTACGCTTCGCACATTTCTTGAAAGAGAAAAAAAGCCTTCTTAGAGATTATTAAGTAGGGAGGATATACATTATAAAGTGACGTAGCAGCATAAGTGCGATATGCACTCGCGTGTGCAAATGCACGTACAATGTGTGTTACGTATAACCACGTACGTGTTCCAGGTTATCTTATATATTTAAATAAACAATTCTTGTATATCGGCTCCAACGATTGGGATCAAATTTTGTATTTAGATAAAGTTTTGCTTTATAAGTTTATCTATATATATATGTGTCTTTACTGGAAATCCGCGAGTTTACAAAATAAAGCAATGCCTTTATACGGCTTAAGTAGCATTATCGTTTTCTTACTTAGGTATTATTTTTATACAACCTCAGGAGGCTTGCAAGCATAGGTACTAGCTACCTACCTCTCTTAGATTATCTTAACGGCTGTCATGTAATAAAAGCAGCTGCATCAAGTTCATAAGATATTAGGAGTATGTAGACGAGTTAGGTGGCATAGTGGATAGTAACGCCACTTTGACACTAACGCTCGTGGGTTCGAATCCCACACTATATCACATATGAGCATGAACATGTCAGTTTGTATTGGTCTGGATGTTTCAAAAGACACCTCACAGAAAACCGCAACTAAATAACAATTCCTTGGAGGGTTATTGTCTACCTGCGAGTGAGTGAGGTCACCGGTAAACTCCTAAAGAATTTCTGTGTTAGCACCAGAAGTGGCATCACGCGAGTGATACTTATCTTTTATTCTATGTCTAGTAGGTATTTTAAAATATGACTATATTGTTCATCTATCACAATATAATATTATGAGTGCATTTACTCGCTTGCTTCTTTTTTTTTATACAACGTCGGTAGGTATGCAAGCATACGGCCCACGCAATGCATTGCCACCCCTGCAGATAACACAGTAATGACTCAGCAGCTTACTGGTAACCTCACCCACACAACATCCCTCCATGCAGTTGCTGTGAGATGGAGCTTCTTCACTAGTTGTTCAGGTTTGATGCGCCCTACGTTCGTTGATAACATCCAGACCAAGGCAAACAGATATGTTCATACACACAATTTTAATTCCTATATGAGAATCGAACTCACCAGCGTTGGTGTTAAAGTAGCATTGCTAAGCACTCGTAAGGCTCGTCAACTACGCCGAACGTCAATAATTATGATATTATTGAGTGGGTATCACGAACCATTAAATTGTTCACTAACGAAATTCACGAAAGCTTTATCCCATTTCCTAATTCAATAGGATTGGCGGAGTTCACTACCTAAGCCTGAGAATTTGGCGAGAATGCTAATTTTGACATGAGCGACTGCCGTCGGACCTCCACGATTGACAGGGAAAACCAGACCTTTATTAGGTCTTCACACGTTTTTCGAAATATAATTTCTTGGGCGTGCCGGTTTCCTCACTATGTTTTCCATCACCGCCGAGCAAACGATAATTACAAAAATGTACATAAATCCGAAAACAGGAATTTCGTGGTACACTTACCCACTGGGCTATCACTGCATATACATATATATATATATATATATATATGACCTTCCCGTAAATAATGTTTTTCACAAATTATCACAAATAATTATTTTTATGTTCAATTAGCATTATTGTCATTATTTTTTAGTGTAATTAATTAGAAAACTATTCTCTTTTTTTTTGAAATATGATATCTGTGTTGAAAACATTATTTAATAAACTTATTATTATTATATATAAACAGACTAGTGTATTTCCATATAAAATACAATAAATTGCTAGTAACTTGTTTATATATTATATTATTACGAGTATATACATGCATACAACTTGTTTATCATACAACAAATAAATGTGAGTGAAATTCGTAGATTTCATTACATGTTTACATACTGATCGATCTAATTAAATGAAATAAGAATAAACGGAAGTTGAACGTCAACCTGCTATCTTACTATTCTTAAGGGAGTCACAGACAAAATTGACAACATCTTACGGCGATCTTCAATTAAAACTAATTTCAAGCCCCATAAGAAGATCAGTCAATTTCTAAGATCTACTCGTATCAAGTGTAATATCCCCTTACAAGATGCAGGAGTATACAAATTAGACTGCGAATGTGATTTATCACACAGAGGGCAAACAAAGAGAAGCATAGTAGACTTATGTACTCGAGTGAAAGAACACATTGCTGACATGAAAAATAGGCGTGATAAAAACTCTGCAATATGTGAACATAAACTGGACCAGCCAAACCATTACATGCGGTTCGATAAACCACAAATCCTCGCCATGGAGAATCGCTACATGCCTAGAATGCTACGCGAGGCTATTGAAATAAGAAAACACCCCAATTTCAATAGAGAAGATGGTTGACAAGTACCACCTGCTTGGGATCCAGTTCTAAAAATAATCAAGTCACAAACCCAGAGCTCTACTCAAAAACATAGCGATTTTTGTGTGAATCGGAACGGAATAATTAATCCATCCATGTCGGTAGATGTAATAATTGAATAACCAATGTAAGACAAATGTCACCTTAGTCTTCCTGCGACCACGGACGCTGCAAAGCATTCGAAACATCAGGTTCAACAAAATAAATAAAACACGCGATACTTCCGTTAAAAATTGTTTAATTCAATGTATAACAATCGCGAAAACCTAAGACCATACTACATATTGTCCTATTTTAATGAGGACTTACTATACATTTCCCAGTAGTAAATATTGAAATTTTATGCAAACGATACCTACATTCGACTCCACCATGCCGCTCATCTGCGGATTGATGGAGGCCAGTGCTTGCAAGTCGCCCAAATGCCACTGAATTAGCTAAACGACTCATCTATCGACAGGATTCGATGCCGATGGTTTAACGTGCCCTCCGAGGATGGAGAAGCTCGATATAGGTAAACCCATCCATAGACAGGCTGCGGTTAACTTTGCTTTAACTGCGTGTCCACTCTAAGCAAATTAAAGAAAAAAATGCATTTGAGTAAGTAAAACGACTGGGAAGTTTTGTATCTTAATATTTATCGCTCATTAAATGACATATATTAGAATATACCGGTTAACGGTATTTTTATGTCGTTTTAAAAAATACATTTAACAAGAAATGAAGCCCTTTTCTTCTGTTTTGGATATGTTTTGAGTAGAAGCTTTATTCAAAATTAAAACCTTACTCTAATTTTATTATAAACGTTAACGAGCCTCTGCATTTTGTGTGCCTTCCTTGATCCATAAATATTAGTCGATGGGCGTGTCTTAAAGCCAGGGGTTACTATTGTTACCAGTGACATGTCATAGATTGAAGTACGTGCTTATGATTTATATACATTGCATGTTCATTGTTTCGAAACAATACGAAATCGCGATTCAGTATAGATTAATTGTCTCTTAACGTCAGTCACGGACAGGTGAGAAGCTTTATAGTTGTACAAAGGAATTAGATTAATTAAATAATAAAACCTTCACAAGATCAATCCAAATAACAATTAATTGTAGTGACCTACTTACTACGTCGTTGATATTTATTTATATAAAAATTATAATAAATCCATAATCTGTGTTGGTACATATTTATGTCGAGAATATAAATACGGATTCTTATGCTTATGATATTGTTGTGTGTGTATTATCTAAATGTATAGATGTGTGTATGTGTTAGAATACAAGTTCAGAATTTAATTAATTTGTTTACTTACTTATATATAATGTGCAATAACAATATTAAAGCTGCTTGTAGGTTTAAAGGTCATTAATGTCCATAGTCACATAAAATTAAATAATAGTGGTTGGGTCCAAAAGTGTGCCCGTCGCTAACCTGCCAATCCAACACACCAGTAGATTACAATTCTAGACCAGAACCACACCGATGAGCGAATTGAATGTATGAGAGCGTCTCCCGTATGTAACGTGCAACCCACCACACAACGCCCTACCCGACAAATCGAGGAGAGCCGAGTTCCTTAAAGGCACATGGAATATGAGAGGTGGACTGAAAGATACGATGAATGAACTAATGGATATTATAAACGAGAGACGTCTAGATGCTTTGTGGTGACAGAGACTAAGGGGAAGGGAAGCGACAGCAAAGACCTTCCCGGTGAGATGAAGGATCTGTGGCCCGGAATGAACCTGGACGATCAAGCCAGCGAGCGCATAGATGTCGTGCTCTCATCTTGATTAACCTCAGGCGTGAGAGAATACAATTTTGTAGGTTCAAGACTTCTCTGAGTTAGACTAAAACTGGAGATTATGCGAGTTTTGTTTTTGATGACATATGCTTCCGTGAGCTCAGCCAAGCCCCAGAAGATAGAGAAAAGCTTTGGGAGATCGTAAGTGAAATTTCTAGATTTGGCTCAAGGGAATGGTAGATAATTGTGCGTGGAGATCTGAATGGATGGGTTAGGACCAGAGTAACTGGGCTGTGCTTGGTCTATACGATATGAGAGTGAACGATGCAGGTAAACTAATTTTAGACATATGTATGGACCGAAACCTCCTTGTATCAAACACGTTATTCCATTACAAGGGTATTTACACATATACATGGATACGGAATGACCAGAAAAGTGTGATTAATTTGATTACGATAGATAGACGACTCCTAAATTCGATAATGGTTACAAGATCCTTCAGAGATCCCACTTTTAAAATTGACTATATCTGGTCGCATGCCAATTTGTGCGTCTTTTCAAGAAGTGAAAGGAATACGGCAGGCACTTCCTGAAAGAATAAAAATTGACAAGTTAGAAAATCAAAGTGTACGGAGTAAATATGTACATCTAGTCAGAAAAAGACTTGCGTACTCCGTGGACTAATAGAGGAAAGAGTGCTTGAATTATGTATCATCTTTGCACCCGAGCGATAGTATTAAAGAAAAGAAGAAACAAATATATCATCGATGGAAGAATGAATCCAAGACATTAGTGAAAATGAAACGTGAATTACTCGGAATGAGAAAGAGATTTTGACTTTTTGTGAGTTTACCTCGCACTTGTTTTTCTTATTGTTAATTAAATATTTTATTTTTAAACGACTTTAAAAATAGTTTAAACATTAATTCAATTTTAACATAGTTAAAGATTTGGTTCACTAAATCTTTAACATAACATATATTTGTTGTTGTCGACTATTAGTAGCTACGTGATTAAAAATATAAACGTGTTACCGAGTCTTGTAAAGCTGCTGATACTCTCACCTAGACTCGGGCCAATGGACGTTCAAATGTATATCGTATCCTGAAGCAAACTGAATACTTAACGCTTTGAGTTTTAGAAAGAATTTAGTAGAAGTTTTTCAAGTGATCTACGGCTTCAAGCTATCTAAGCTCTGGAAGCCGTGCTCGGCAAAGCTACCAAAAAACAATTCTGTCCTACCAAATGCCTACGGCTCAAAAGAGAGAGCCAATTTACTGGACATTCCCAGACAATATCAAAACACTAAAGATTCTTTCTCTCTTTCTCTCTCTGCTCTCCGACAAAGTTCAATTACCAAGTTACCCGGAATTAAAGTCAAACGGCAACGCGCGATTGATGACCCTGGTGTTGAAGATGTTCATAGACTATGGTAATTGTTTACCGTCCAGCACGCTGTATACTTTTTTTCCACCTTAGTGACAAAATAACACTTATTTTTGTTACAGACTTTCAAATGATAAAATACCCACGACACTACCGACCCATACTATCGATAGTGTCATGGGAATGTTATTTCCCTTTTACACTACTGACCGATTACCATCATTCGCCTCGACACTACTGCGTTTTTTTATACAATGTCAAGAAACATACAAATAAACTGTATTAACTAAAAGCCTGAACGTTGGACCATGGCATCTATACGAGCTGTCGCATTGTGCACTTTGTAAATCTAATATCTCAAAAAAAAAAGAAGTATAAAAGTATATATGTATAGAAATAAAATTCATGCAAAATCCTTGTTTTCAATGGATAATACTATGAAATAACAAGGAATATTTTGTAAATATTCTCTATTCTTAGTGGGGAACACTAATTTAATTTTCATGATAATGCATAATGAAACAATAATAACATAAATAATAATAGCTTACAAAATGTTTCTGAATCCTAATAATGAATATTATTGTATTATGAATGGAGATAGATAATACATTTTAGCATAGGTTATTAGCATCTATCTGTCTATAACTTTACGCCAAATCCCTTGCGGGGTAGGCAGAGGGAACCGAGAGCCACATGACACTTCACTCGCTTCTCTAACATTTATTGCTCTCCTTATGCACGCTCGCCTGTTTCTAAGGCTCCTGACATCATCTTCTAATAACACACGATCAATTTGATCATAGTAGGTAAATCTTGGCCTTCCTCAGCTCCTAGAATCTCCTACGTAAGTCTATCTAGTGTCTAAGTTTAGTATTTATTTCAGTCTGCATTCTTTCTAAATGTCCGAACCAACGGAGCCATGCCATGCAACGGAACATTTATATCAATTATGTTAACTTAGCTTATTAGTACCCAAATTAATTCTATTTTTTTTTTACAGAACAATGGCTCCAGCTTTCACCCAAACATCTGTGATAGAGAAGACTGTACATACATACTGTATAGATTCTCAACTGCCCCGTGAAATAGAAGGAAAGTGTCAGAAAGCTATAAAGAAAGATGCTCATAAACTCAGCCCATATGATATGGTACTTTCAAAAGATGAACCGAAATGGTTTTCTCCTTTGAGAAAGTGGGAAAAAGAAATGGGTTTTGTTACTCCGATACGCTGGAAAGAGGCATTTATTATTACATTGTTTCACGTTGTCTCTGTAACTTTCTCTTTTTACGTCATTTGTTTTATGTTCATACCGATGTGGCAAACAGTATTGTTTGGTAAGTATTCTGTACCTATAAACCAGTACTATTTACTGACTGTACTTTAGGGCCCTACTAGCATAGTACTGATGGGAACTGGTTACCGTAGTCTTTGAAGGTTGGCAATACAGGAAGAATCGGTCGCTCTTTGGCTTCTCTGCTGCTAGCACTGCAACACATCTGGAGCTTAGGTACTGGTAACCTCGCTCACTGGCAGGAACACAACAAAAACAAGTTGTTATTTAGCTGTGACTTTCTGTGTAACGGAGTTACGCGGCCTACTTCATGACTTGAAATTTGGTGAGAATGTTCCTTCCCTCTGAACTCTCTGCGTGAGGTCCACTTTCATGGTCCGTGTATTTTCTAAGACGTTAATATTTCTATGCAATTAAAGTCGCAGTTTTAAAACGTTATGTACCTACTCCGTAGATTTGTATACTGCGTCATGTGACAAACAAGCACTGCTGCAGATTCTCACTACCATCCTGATAAACGAACAAAGAAACACAAGTATCGTCCAGGGGATGCAATTGGTCTGTGATCTTGTGTACAGTGGAAGAACGGTCGAGTATAGACACACACTACTTCACCTTTAAATATAAATAAAAATATTAAAAAGGTGTAAGACAGGACGACATAGCGTCTCCGTTATTGTTACCGGACCGGTAACGCCCGGCTATAACGACGATGTGTACAGTTATCCCATCTTGGCATTCACAGTGCTCGTAAAAAGACTGGATTCAGCTTCATCAGTTAACTTTGATCAACAGGCAGATCCTTGGTGACTACTTTGGAGCCTTGGTTCCGTTCCATTGTCTCTTTAACTTGGGTTGCAACTGCTTCTTGAGGAAGGAATTCAGTGTCATTATCCAATTCCAAATTTGGCCTTTCAATTGGGTCGATATGTTAGAATAAAAAGGTAACTCTCCTTTTTTGGCCTCCATATTAGATTTCAAGTAACATACTTATTCATTTTATCGTATTCTACTCGTTATACCCTTTAATGTGGTACCCATAGCAGTGTGTGTTATAAATAAAAAGTGTTATAAATAAAAAGACAATCCGACATTTTGTGTTAGCCGCCATATTGGATTTTAAAAACGTAACACAACTTATTGTATTCTACTTGCTTTGCCCTTTCATATCACACCCATGTTGAGAGGATTGTGAAGAAAATGATATTCCGCCATTTTATGGTGGCGGCCATTTTGGATCTACCAGAATGTTGAACATACTATATTTATATCGTCTTCAGAACGAAAGGTGCGTGCAAAATTTCAGTCTGATCGAACATCGAGAAGTGGTCAATATTTCGAACGCGAGCTTCCTCCCGGACAAACATACAAAGAAACAGGAAACCAACTTAAATAATATCCTTACTTTTCTTTATAAGATCCTCCATAACCCTGCTGCTCCCACGTACCTCCACCAGCGATTCAACCTCCTCTTCCCTACCACCCGTTCTCGTCGTCCCTGCCATACCTAGACGTTACTGCTCCCAGCTGCGCAAACGGTTTTTTTTTATAACTCTTTTACTTACCGTGCTGCTCAGTTGTGGAATAAATTACCTACTCGAATTCGTGAAAGCCCATCTGTATTCTCATTTAAAAATAAATTGAAATATATGTATGTGTGTAAGTATGTATATGTACATATATATATATATATATTTCTATGTATATATATATGTGTTGTTTGTGTATATGTATGTTAAGTATCTGAGTACATAACATTTATCAGGCACTTACAGTACAGCTATTCCGTATCTAACAATATATCCCACTATTGGAGGTTGGCTAGAAGAGATCTCTTTTAGAGATAAGCTCGCCTTTGCGAACGAAATACTTTAAATCTGTATCTATATAGTGTTTTTGTGCAATAAAGGATAATATAATAATGCATGAGTATGTACGTATGTACATCGTCACGCCAGGTCCTTTGCGGGGTAAGCAGAGAGAACCGAGCGCCGCAAGACGCGGTCCTTACACACTTTACTCGTTTCTTCTATGTATATATATACATATATATATATAATAAATTGTATTAATAAAAAAAACTTAAAAAATTGCTTAACAGTTAAATAAAGCAACTAAAAAACAATAATGGTTAGTTAGAAATATTCGTTCAAATAGAAATTTGACTTGAAATTAATTAAAAAAATCATTAATGAAACAAAGTGTTATAATTAGTTAAAATAACAGTTATTAGAATCGGTTAATAAGTGCAAAATCTAACATACAAACGCACATACGTAGGTAGGTACACTAATGTACCTACGTTCCCACAATCGTACCTATAGCCTAATTAAACGACAGATGTGCGGTGCATTCATAAAAATAAATTTGGGGTTTTTTTAATATTTGTAATGAGGAAATTAGGAACCGGCGAGCGTCCATAAAAAGAATTGCTACGAATGTTAAAACTTACTTACAATATGAGTTTTAGTTGAAATCAATTGCGGAAACGTTTAGTGACACTTTAAGTAATAAATAAATATAAATATTGACGGACAAATTACACAGCGCCACCTAGTAAGCGAAGCTTGTGTTATGGGTACTAGACAACTGATAAACATACGTAAATACATTTTTTTTTAAATACATGCTTATTACACATAGAAAATACCCAAAACCAAGACAAACAGACATGTTCATACACACAAATTTGGCCAATATATATATTATACAATTTATACTTTTTTTGCCAGTTTTAATTTTGTTTAAATTTGGCCAAAGACCAGTGATAGTCCAGTGTGTAAGGAACGGCCCTATTGAGCAACAGGTCCCCGGATCGGATCCCGGCATGTACAACTTAATTCGTGTTTTCGGATTTATTGTACATGTATGTATGTATGTATGTATGTATATCTTCACGCCTAGCGGGGTAAGCAGAGAAAACCGAGCGCCATAAGACGCGGTCATACATACTTCACTCGATTCTGTGACATTCATATCTCTTTTCATGCACGCTCGCCGGTTCCTGGGGCTCCTGACATCACCTTCTGATAAAACACAACCAATTTGGTCATGGTAGGTTAGTCTCGGTCTTCCTCGGCTCCTACATCCTTCCACTTTTACATTGTATATCTGATTCGTCATTCTTTCGTCCCGCATTCTTTGTACATGTCCGAACCAACGGAGCATGCCTTTTCTTATCTTAACACCGACACTCTCTTTCAGACCAACTCTTTATCTCACGTCTTCATTACGATTTTTATTTATTTTTATTTCATTTCTTTATTGTACATATTTGTAATTATCACTTTCTCGGCGGTCGGTGAAGGAAAACATCGTGAGAACACCCATCCAAGAAATTATATTTTGAAAGTGACCTTACCTGAGAACGGTCTGCTTTTCTCTCGGGGTTGTGGAGGTCTGATAGCAGTCACTCCTTGTTAAAAACAGTATCTTCGCCAAATCTATTGGCTTAGATAGCGCACCCAGCCAATCCTAATAGATTAGGAAACGGGATAACGCTAAGAAGAAGAAGACTAAATTCGGCCAATATGATGATCAAACATTTTATGCTTTAATCATCGATAATTTCATGATAAAATAATAAGTTATGAATGTAAGATTTTGAAGTGCTTCTCTGTAAAAAAATATATTCAAAATAACGGTTATATATAACGCTTAACGATTGTTAAGTAATTATTACAACCATAAATGCGAACCTACACTATATGCGCCCGTGCCTAAGCCCGCGATACTATAATAAGTAGACTATAAATCTCAAACTATTACTGTACTAAATTTCATTACGATTCGTCTAAGATCTCAGTCGTAAAAACAAACAATTGACGTTTCATATTTAAAATATTTGTGTATATAGGTATCCTACAGTACATGATTAAATTATTTCATATCATTTATTATTGAATTTTGCTAACATAAAAATAAATAAATAGTAAATATTTCAATACACATTGTATATCTTAAATCCGACATCGGGCATCGCCCCAATAATGTTTAGATACGACGTAAGACCGCCACCACTACTTTGAAATAATTGTTTCTTGCATTTGTCTTGTAAACAAAACAATTTACACTTTCTTAAATTAAAAATTGTTGACAGAGAAATTTGTTTGGAATAAAATTTTGATTATAATTAAGTAATTACTACAATCACATTGCGTTATGTGCTTATATTGTCATATTCACTGCACTCAGCAGCGTTGCGTTACTGTAGCTCCATCACGTTAATATAAAAATATTACCCTATGTGCCTTTTAACGTACGGAAATATTGTGTCTAAAAAGTAATGTTTCCGTAAGTAGGTCACCGGAGATTGACAACATTAACACGCGGCGTGATGTACAGAAACGCATCCGTATGCAGTTTAATGTTGTCACTAACTACTGACGCTATGAGCACATATCGTGCCATGCCGCCCGCTCCTCAACAGAGCAGACTACCAATGTAAACACATCAAACACGGGACGTGATTAACTGATTACGCAAAAGTTAATGTGGCGCATTACCATCACACATAGAGAAGTAAAGTCGTTACGAGCCCGCTCGCAAGGCTTTACAACCATATTCTCGCCAGGACCAGTACGATGAGCAGGGCTATAGAATTGGAAAGGAAGAAGGGACGAAAGCCCTCCAACTCCACAGACCAGACCGTCACAGCTGCGCGTGGAAATACCATCGAAGCCGTTGTATGTTTCCAGACTATACTGGTCTATAAAGGGCAAGAAGGTATAGAGTATGTGAAGAAGACTTCACCTTGAAGTTCGAGCAATTAGAATCTCGCCATATAGTTAGTTTTAGTTTCTTTGTGGTGCGGGTTCTGACTCATCATCTGGTGATCTGCATGAAGGAAGAATTCTGGCCGGAGGGAATCGTGTATCTCAAGTTCCGAGGACAGTTACCTAACGAATTAGATTAAGTTAACGTTAAGTGTATAATGATCATCATTTAAGTTAGGTAGTAAGGTTGTCTGAAAATAAATTATATTAATGAAATATAAAGTTTTGAGAATTTGAACTAACAAACATTTAAGTAAGTACGTACATAAAATGCCAGTGTTCATTTCAAGTATCATTAAAAGCTTTATTTGCTAATGGGTTACATACATTTTCATTTTCAGTCTTTTGGTCAAACAAATTGTCGAAAACGTCCATTTAGATATGCTGGGCCGAAAAAAACATGACAGAATGCATAGGTGTTTCTTTTATAATTCGTCGATAATAATAACTTTAAGGGATTATTGTCGAGATCCAAAACAGTAACTATCAACTAGTGATAAGACAATCGATGGTTAATAGCAGTATACTTAATCCACATCGTAGACTTATGTATTTCTAGAAATCCATCAATCTGGATCACGATCCATGTCATCCTAATACTACTGTTTCTTCTTAGCGTTATCCCGTTTCCTAATACATTAGGGTTGACGGGGCCTACTGCCTAAGCCCAAGGATATGACGAAGATATTGATTACCTGAAGAGACCTATATACTGATAAAACATCTCAGTCCTGAACAGTAGCATACATCACTATAACATTTACCACCAGCGCGCTGCCGTAGGTAAGCATTAAGATTAACTATTTGGCGTTTATTTGGTTTTCAGGTATGTTCATTGGAGACGTGGCTGGATTCGGGGTGACTGCAGGCGCCCACCGTTACTGGTGCCACCGCTCCTTTAAAGCTAAATGGCCGTTGAAACTTATTCTCTTATTTTGCTACTCGATAGCTGGTCAGGTAAATAGACACAAATTTAAATATAATATTTGGCGCGCTTACACTGCTCTCTAATACTGCCAAGACTTTTTTTCTTGGCAGTATTTTATAAGTAATCTCATAAAGTTAATAAAGTATTTTTATGTTACATGGGAAAATTTCAGATCTGAAATTTCAAAAAACAATAATCTTTTGAACTATTGAAAGCTTAATCCACATCGTGGAATAGAGCATTCAATTATATTTATTTTATTAACTCTGTGATTCAGGTACGTAGAGCAGGCGATTTTTTTATACAATGTCGGTAGTTATACAAGCATACGACCCACCTGTTGTAAAGGGGTTAACTGCTAGAACACAATGTCGATTATTTAGTTAGTGTAATCTACCACCAGACTCCATCAAAGAATGGCCAATTAATTTACTATCAAAATCATTATATAAATTGTTTTGTGAAAATTGTATTTATGATATTGACGAATTCAAGAAATTAAAATAATTTTAATGGCAACATATTTCGAATCAAATCAAATCATTTATTTGTGATACACAGGTAGAAATAGGATACAGATGTTACAATAAAATACATTAGAACAAGCTGTGATCAGCCTTAAAGGCATACAAATGTGTTGCAGATAAGCGAACATTAATTAATGTTCGATTTTATCGTATGTAAGTTAATCAATCATAATGTAATTATTATAATTTTTTGTGAAATATTATTGTTATATAGCTCACCTAACTATATTTGCATGCCAGTTACTGGCGTACACGCTTGACCTTTATAAAACTAACTACAACTTTACCTAAAAATGCATGCAATGGGTACATTAATTATTAGTAGCTCAATGCCGCCTCTGTAGTACCTCCAACACAGAAAACCGCTGTCAAATAACAACTCTCTGGAGGGTTGTTGTGTTCCTGCGTGTGATAAATGTCACCCATAAGATCCGAAGGAGTTGCTGTGTCAGCAGCAGAAGTGACATCGCGTGTGTAATACTTAATGTATTACAAGCGTTCATAGGCTACGGTAACCGTTTTACATAGTAGTCAGATAGTATGCTTGTATGCCTCCCGACGTTGCATAAAAAAACCAAAGCAAACTCTTAAAATACTGTGTTAGACGGGGAAGCGGTAACGCATGAACGATAATTTTTGTGTTACAAGTATAAAGGCAACAGTAACCTCTTCACCTCAAGAGGGGCATTTTGACGAATAGTTTAGTAGAAACCGCAGTGAACCGTTTCTTTTCTTTCTTCTGCCACGTGATAAGTAAGTATACGGCATGCCTGATGCTAGGAAGTTATCGTAACACGCTTGCACCCTCAGAGGCACCATTGAGGTATGTATTCCCATACCTACATATCTAGTGCCATTTAACTATAAAAACGTCTTGAAGTCTTTTTTAAGTACTCCATGTTGTAGTCTATCGGAGCAACCTCGACACGAAATTCATTCCGCAATCAAAGGTTTCACATAAGAACATTTTCAAACCATCCCTACCTTAGGGTTCGGTACCAGAAGCGTGCACGCCACAACCCTGCCAGTCCAACACTGTTGACTGCAATTCTGGACTCAAATCGCACAGACGCGCGGATTAGGGCGTCCTCCGTAGGTGACGCGCACCGATCCGCCCTCGTCGTTGCGCGATTAAATGCATGCGGCGGTGGGGGGCGCCACCCACCACGCAACGCCGACGACGAGGAGAGCTGAGTGTCTATAGGCACATGGAATGTTAGAGGTGGACTAAAAGATAAGATGAATGAGTTGATAGATTAATGAACGTGAGATGCCTAGATGCTTTGTATGTGTCAGAGACCAAGCTAAAGGGAAGCAACACCGAAGATCTGCCCGGTGGCATGATGGCCCTGTGGTCCGGGGTGAACCAGGACGTTCATGCCAGCGCTGGCGTAGGTATCGTGCTTTAATCTCGCTTGGTCGGTGTGAAAGATTACGATTTAGTAGGTCCAAGACTTCTCTGGGTTAAGATAAAACTATAGATTACGCGAGTGTTTTTAGTTGCAGCATATACTCCTGTGAGCTCTGCTGATCCCCAGGAGCTCGGGAAATTTTACGAAACTGTGAGGGGTGTTCTGGATTTGGCTCAAGCGAATTAACGGATGCGTATTCCTTTCGGAGATCATGAAACAATAAGAAGTGAAAAATTGGAAGAAGAAAGTGTAAGGAGTACCTATATACGTCTAGTCAGTGAAAGACTTGCGAACGCGAGTCTTTCCGACTCAGATGTAGACGAATGTTGGAAAGTTCTGAAAGAAAGTATGGTGGACAGTGCGAAAGAAGCATGTGGATGCGCAAAGAGACATAGAACACTGAGAGGAGATGCTTGGTGGCATGCGGAGGTTGAATCCTCCGTAGAAAAAAAGAGGAAAGCGTGGCAGGATTAAGTATCATCTTTGCACCAGAGTGGTGGTATGAAAGAAACGAAGAAAGAAATATACTGTCGATACAAGAATGACACCAAAGCTTTAGTGAAAGAGAAGCGTAAAAGACAAGTAGTCTTTTGAATGAGGAAGAGAGGCTGACGAAGAACTTCGATGTAAATACCAAAACTCTTCTGGAGAGAGGTAAAGAAGTCTCGAAGTGGTTCCTCAGCATCCAGAATGGACAACATAAAATGTACAGCTGGCATTCTTGCTAACATATGATTGATTATTGATTGTATGTATGATTATTTCCAGGACGCTGGCACTTTGAATGAGTCTGTGATTGACTAGGTAGTACCAGCGTACCATGAAGACATTACCATGTATGAGATTGAATGGTCGATACGAAGTTTGAAAGATGGAAAGTCAGCGGGAATCAATATGGTAACACCTAAGATGATCAAGCTAGGTGGTGCCTACGTTAGGGACGCCCTCTGGTTTTTGAGAAAATTATGCTAGAGAACCGGAAGGGTCCCGAGCGATTGGAGACATCATGCCCTTGTATAAAGGCAAGGGCTCACGTATGGAATGCGCCAACTATAGCGCCATCAGTTTGATCAGCTTAGCAGCTAAAGTGTATGAAAAAATCATTGAAAGGAGAATGAGGGTGAAATCCGATGGAATGCTTTGGGAAGCACAGGGTGGATTTCGAAGCGGCAGAGGATGTACGGATCTAGTTTTTGCACTCCGCAACATCGTAAAGAAGCGTCTGGCTTTGGACCAGAAGGTTTACTGCGGTTTTGTGGACTGTGAGACTTGATAGGGTCGTGCGGAAGAATCTCTGGAACATTTTGCCCAGATATGGGGTTGACGGTGACCTACTCCGGGCTGTGCAATCCACTTATGAGGATTGTACAGCATGTGGGGTGCGGGTGGACGGCAGCTTGTCGCCCTGGTTTGATGTCAATATTGGTTTTAGGCAGGGATGCGTGCTGTCGGCTCGGCTATTGATCCTGTATCTGGACAGTTGTCTTCAGAGAATAAGAAATGTGAATGTGGGAATGCGAATGGGTAACTTAGTGGTCAACTGTCTGCTTTATGTGGACAACGCGGTTTTAATAACAGAATCACCATCCGAACTGCAAACACTAGTTACAACAATGAAAGATAATTGTATGAAGAAATGCTTACAATTGAATGCGAAGAAAACCATGACAATGGTATTTGAAAGAAAGACAACCAGAACGAACACTAGAATTACGGTTGATGATGTAGTGTTGGAGCAAGTGAATGAGACTGTATATCTTGGAAGTGTTTTTAGCAGCAATGGTACTCGTAGGTACACTGTTGATGTGGAGAGACGCGTGAGTGTAGGGAATACGGTGAATTGAGCGTTGGGTAAACTTCTAGGCAGGCGAAATCTAAGCCAGAAGTTACAGCTCGCTGTACTTAACGCGGTGCTAATCCCAAAGCTAATTTATGGAAGTGAGAGCAGGGTATGACAGAGTGCATGAAAGTTTTTTTAATTTTTTTAAACCACTAAGGTGGCAATCAAGCATACGGCCTGCCTGATGTTAAACAGTCACCGCAGCCTATGGACATTTGCAACACCAGGGGCGTCACTCATGCGTTGCCGACCCTATTAAAGTATAATAAATGCGGCCGAGATGAGAGCATTGCGTAAAATTTGTGGCATAACGCTTGCTGACCGCGTTCATAATGAAGACGTGAGAGAAAGAGTTGGTCTGAAAAAGAGTGTCGGTGTTAAAATAAGAAAAGGCATGCTGCGTTGGTTTGGACATGTAGAAAGAATGACGAAACAGATATACAATGCAAAAGTGGAAGGATGTAGGAGCCGAGAAAGACCGAGACTAACCTACCATGACCAAATTGGTCAAGTTTTATCAGAAGGTGATGTCAGAAGCCCCAGGAAGCGGCGAGCGTGCATGAAAAGAGCTATGAATGTTAGAGAAGCGAATGAAGTATGCCGCGTCTTATGGCGCTCGGTTCTCTCTGCCTACCCCGCAAGGAACCTGGCGTGAAGATGTACATACATATAATTTCACACCAAATCCCTGGCGGTGTAGGCAGAGAGAACCGAGTGTCACATGACTCGATCCTTACACACCTCACTCGCTTCTTTAACATTGCTCTACTCATGCACTCTTGCCGGACTCTAAGCCTCTTGATATCACCCTCTGATAAAATACGATCATTTTGGTCATGCTAGGTAAGTCTTGGCCTTCCTCAGCTCCTACATCCTTCCACTTTCGCGTTGTATATCTGTTCGTAATTCTTTCTTCCTGCATTATTTCTATATGTCCGAACCAACATGCCTCTTATTTTAACACCGACACTCTTTCAGACCAACTCTGTTTCTAACATCACCATTGCGAATACGGTATACAAGCTCTTAAAAACACTCAAAGCAAGATAAACATACATGTTCATGCACACAATTGTTTGTCCTGTGTGGGAATTTCTCGAGCGTTGATATCAATGTAACATTGCTAACCACTCCGGTACCGAGCTGGTCAAAAACGGTTATAGGTATTACTAATAATTTGAAACTTATAATCAGCAGTATAACAATTTATACACTATACTCGTAATTTACCAATAGTATCAGCTTGACTATTTAGTTCCTTCACTGTCATAAAAGGTGGTGTTAAACTCACTCGCATGAACGCAACATCTGTCCAGCTAATTGTTATTTGGCTGCAGTTTTCCGTGAGGTAATAACGTCACTCCCTCGCATGAACACAATAACCCTCCATAAATTGTTATTTGGCTGCAGTTTTGAGCATATTTTTCGTGGCTTAATGAGCGGTTTAGCGGGCAGCTTCAACTTGTTACTTTTGTGTTACAGTATCTTAAAATTTCACTCATCATTTTTTCATAACGCGCCTAAAGAAGTATAACTTCAATACAATTTCATAATCATTTAATTTTATTTGAATAAATACATGATTCAGTAAAGCCACGTTTGAATTAATCCTATTTCGACCGTAATTTTTCAAATCACTAAACAGGTAACATGACGTAGGTAATGAAAAAATTGGAGTCAGCTCCTGGTCTATGTACAAAAAATAATTAAGAAAAACTTTGTATTATAGATCTCTGATGATTCCCCTACAGGGGAAAATTATTTTGTACATATACAGACTATGCATTTTTGACGATTGTATAAACTATAAGCGACATCCCTACGTGCTTAGGCTATTATCGTTCGCTTGGAGCTCGAGTCGGCCTACTTATTTGATTTTACAATGACGAAGGCTGCATAGGCTGTACATAATTAGTAGTAATATCCTAACAAGCCAATGGCTCTACCGTCAACTGGCTATAGGTGTACAAGGTTGCTTTACGGTTCAATTCAGAGCCAATGCACTATCAGTAGATGACCTTCGTTGAAATTATGATAACGACCTTTAAATTGAATAAAGGCGTAAATATTTACTTTCAGAACACTATATATAACTGGGTCCGAGACCATCGCGTGCACCACAAGTTTTCGGAGACAACGGCTGACCCCCACGATGCTCGCCGCGGCTTCTTCTTCTCTCACGTGGGGTGGCTTATGATGAAGAAACACCCCGACGTGATAAAAGAAGGTCTCAAAATCGACATGAGCGACATAACTAATGATCCATTTGTACGTTTTCATACTAGGTGAGTAATATAATGTGCCTTAGCACTAGAACTTATGTTCTAGGTAGCATGATGGCCCTGTGGGCTGGGGTTGACCAGGACGACCATGCCAATGTGAATGTAGACGTCGTGGTTTCATCTTGCCTACCCTCCGGTGCAAGAGAATGTGGTTATATATGCAATCTAATCAGTGAAAGAACGTGAGTCTCCGAATTCGACGTGGATGATAGCTGGAAAGTTGTAAAAGTAAACATGCTAAATACCCAAAAAAAGATATGGATGCGCAGAGTTCATTAAACCTTGAAAAATGATGATATTAACAATACAATTAAAGACATTATAAATTGGCAAACCTGCAATAATTTAAAAATAATCCTACGAAAACAAATGTTATTCAATTTCATAATCAACATTTTTTTATACCACTAAGGTGGCAATCAAGCGTACGGTCTATCTGATGGTAAGCAGTTACCTTAGCCTTTGGATATTTGCCACGCCAGGGGTGTCGCTCATGCGTTCCCGACTCTGTAAAAATCTCTTCACGCCTTTCTTGAAGAACTTCATGCTGAAGTCCCTTGGACAAACCTCGGCTGGGAGTTCATTCCACAACTTGAAATTTCTCAGAAGAAATCTTTGCAGGAACTGCATAGTACGCAACCATTGCGTGCGTTCCAGTAAGTAAGGGTGGACTCCCCGCCGTCGGCAAGTGTGGTTGTAAAAAGATACTGTCGGCATCATATCGAACAATTCTTCAGAACACAACCCGTTGTCCAATCGGTATAACACACAAAGGTCTCAATACCTAACGGTATTGAGACCTTAAGTAAGCTTAGGATCGCCGGCAATTTTTACAGCTCGTCTCTGAACCGAATCACAAGGTCATAGCTGGTGTCCAGGTGCGCGAGCCTAAAGGTTATTACTGATTATAACACTCCTGTGCGTGACTTGAGACTTGTATTGTAGTCTTTGTTCCGCACTAAAGTAGGTACTGCTTTGTTCTGTTGAGCACACCAAGTTTCTTGGACGCCAATTTGACCTTCTCCTTCAGATGATTTTCGGTATTGAGCATCGCTGGAGATCTCGACAGCTCAGTTGCCCCCAGTCAGATACTTTTGTCAAAGTACCCTCAATGTCAAAGTCAATGACAAAATCTTTTTATTCCGTAAAAATGGCTACATTTGTTTGGAATCGTCACAATTTTTTCCCCTACCGTGCAGTTTATGACTAGGTGAGCACTGATAAAAATACTGCCAAAAAACTCAGGCATCCCTCTTTTGGTATCCAAACAAATTTACATAATTTATTAATTACATTATAATTGGATCGACTCACTCCCAGGCATTTTTATCATTAATATAGTCAGATACTTTATAATATGCCCTGCTACACAATTTGGCTTTAATAGTAGTTTTAAATTTGTTTATTGACAATTCTCTTATATTGCTGGAAAGTTTGTTATAGAACCGTATACATTGCCCCATAAAAGAATTACTTATTTTGTGGAGACGGCTTGCATGTAACACAAGATTATGCTTATATCTAGTATTTATGCTATGAGTATCACTCTTTTTACAAAATGAGTCTATGTTTTATGGACATACAAAAGATTTTCATAGATATATTGCGATGCGACTATTAAAATATTTATTTCTTTGAATTTTTCTCTAAGGCTCTCCCGGGGGCCAAGTTTGTAGATAGCTCTTATGGCTCTCTTTTGCAATAAAAAGATGGTGTCAACCTGTCAGAGCCCGTTATATACGTTTTCCCATACATTTCTTGGCAGAAAGGAGGCCCGCGGTTACTGACCGATGTCCGCGGAGTTACCCCAAAGAATATGACATAATACTATGAAAGTAGCTGAAATAAACTATTCTAGCCATATCAACATCAGTGAGCCGTCTAATAGTTTTCACTGCATAGGCTGCAGAACTTAGTTTTCCTGATAATTTTTCAATTTGTGGGCCCCATTGTAGTCTGGAGTCAATTGTTATACCCAAGAACACAGTTGTCTCCACCGGTGCTAAATTAGTTCCATTAACATGTACATTGGTAGCCACCTGCCTTACATTAGGTGTTGAGAACTTAATTACTTTAGTCTTTTTATCATTTAAAAGCAGATTATTAACGCTAAACCAATGAATAACTTTAGAGAGAGCATCGTTAACTTCGTCATAATTACCTAATCGTCTATTAATTTTGAATGTCAAAGAGGTATCATCCGCAAATAATACAATCTCATGTTTATCCCTTACATAATAAGGTAAGTCATTTATATATACTAAAAATAAGAATTTACCTAGAATTGACCCCTGTGGAACTCCCATAACTACACCACCCCGAAGATCTTTTACCATTAACATCGACCTTCTGTATCCTATTGCCCAGATAAGAAGATAGAAGTTCGAGAGCATTGTTCCTGATACCGTAGTGGTGTAATTTCCTGACAAGAGTGTCATGGTGTACGCAGTCAAACGCTTTAGACAGATCACAGAAAAATCCCAAGGCATCTTGCGAACCTTCCCATGCCGCGAATATACTTTTAAGCAAATGAATCCCTGCGTCTATAGTTGAACAACCTCTCGTAAATCCGAACTGTCTCCTATGAAGCAAATTATGTATATTGAAATGTCTGAGCACCTGGCTAAGCATTAGTTTTTCAAAAATTTTACTGAGAATGGGCAGTATGGAAACAGGTCGAAAATTCGAAGGGTCCGAACTATCACCAGATTTAAATAATGGAATGATTTTACTATGTTTCATCAAGTCGGGAAATACACCAGATGCCACACAACAATTGAAAATTGTAAATGTGGAGCGATTGAAATAATAATAGACGAAATGGTTTTGACAGATAGACCCCACAGATCTTTAGTGGTTTTCATATTTATTGATTTAAAAACGTTCAAAACATCTTTTGGGCTTACAGCTGAAAATTCAAACATTGTGTCCCATTCTAGCACGCTCTGTTTGAGAACCAGTTCAGCAGATATAGAAGAAGACATAAGATTTCTCGTAGTAATAAGAGGTGTAAGAAAAATATTTTTCAAACTCAGTCGCATTTTCTACATCATTTTTGATATCTATATCATTTATCGTAGTAATAAGAGGTGTAAGAAAAATATTTTTCAAACTCAGTCGCATTTTCTACATCATTTTTGATATCTATATCATTTATCTTTAACCGAAAGTCTCGACTACGTACTTTCGCTCTACCCGTCTCATTATTTATCATATCCCAAACAGATTTAATAATATTTGTTGAACCATTAATTTTATTTCTTAAATATATAGACTTAGCATTGGAACAGGCTCGTTCAAATATTTTAGCATAATTTTTTACAAGTTCTTGAAAAGACGGATTGTGATTACAGGTCCTTTCTTCATAAAGTTCATACAATTTATTCCGACTTTTGTAAATACCAGGAATTGCCCATTCACTGAATGTCATACGGTCACTTACAGACAGTTGTTTTGGAGTAAAGATTGTATTAAATTCACTAGTGATTAAGCTAAATAACGAACTATACAAGTGGTCCGGAGTACCGTGATAGGGCAACAATACATTTTTTTCTGCTATATTAGACTTAAATCTCTCTAAGCGGCTTTTACTAAATGGTATATAATTTATTTGCTTTCTTTGTATTTTTGAAGAATTTGGAAATGAAACCACCTGACCTGAATGATCTGACTGAACTTTATTAATTATAGATTGATACGAAGGTTTTATAGTGCTAAATATATTATCAATACATGTAGCACTTGTAGCAGTTACTCTTGTTGGCTCTGTAAAAATATGATGCAAATTGTTTATACCTAGATGCATTTTCCGCCTCGGGCAACAATTGACTGTATGGGAAAGTAAATAAAAACACTTTTCCCACATCTATCTGTTGTAACATATTAAAATATTTAATCATTATATGTTTATTTAAATGTCCTCTCCTCCCAATAAAAACAATGAAAGTTGTGTTGGGGTGGTAATCCCTCTTAACTATTTTATCTACTATTTGAGTGAAACTGGCTCCAGGCAAACAATAATTCGTAACCAGTTTTCCTGATTTTTGTAATAATATGGCCCATGTTTTTACCTATTTCATCACTATACATTATTATTTTGGAGTTATTATTTTCGATATTATTATTAAATGATGATGACATCTGTTGAAAAGCACTACTATTAATGGCCTCATTCACATTGTGGCTATGTACTTGACATAGTTTCGAGGATCGAATTACCTGTGAACATTTCATCGTCAGTCTCGTCAATTTCATGTCAGATACAAGTATATCGTGGCTTTCCTCCACAAGGGAATGAGGGATGTTAGCTCGGTTTATGTAATAAGTGTCCCCGGTGCTGTCATCGGCATAACAATGAATGCCATCGATTGACAACATATCATTGATTTGCAGCAGAAACAGCATCGGAGACAGGAGCCCTGTAGGACGTCAGCATTAATATTCATACTATCGGCGCAGCCACCGTCAACCACGTCAGGCTCGGTGGCGGCAAACATTTGTGTGCATAAACATGTCTGTTTGTCTTAGTCTGAATATATTATGAGAGGTAGGGGCGCATCGTAGCAGCCTGTCTCAGGAAGTACCTCCACCTCACAGAAAACAGCAGCTAAATAACAACTCCCTAGAGGGTTGTTGTATTCACGCGTGTGAGTGAGGTCACCAGTAAGGTCCTATGGAGTTGCTATGTTAGCAGCAGAGGTGGCATCGCGCGAGTGATACTCAATGTATTGCAAGCATTTATAGGCTACGGTAACCGCTTTGCATCATCCGTATGCTTGCATGCCTCCCGACGTTGTATAAAAAAAACACAGCTTTTATGCATCTATTGGATAAGAAGCTGGCAACCCATTTGCTCAAACCTTCAAGCAGCCCGTAGGATGGTAACTTCGAAAGAAGACCCCGATGCCAGACCCAATCGAACGCCTTCGCCATATCTAGGCTGACTGCCAACGCCTCACTTTGACTCTCAATCGCCGAACCCCAGCGGTGTGTAAGATACACTAGAAGATCACCATTCGAGCGACTGTGTTGGAAGCCGTATTGACGGTCGCTGATTAAGTCGTGATCCTCTAGGTATGCCAGGAGTCGTGTGTTTATCACACGCTCCATCAGCTTAGAGAGAAGGGAGGTTATGGCAATAGGCTTGTAATTTGATGGATCTGATCTATCGCCCTATTTGGGCACCGGGTGCACACGAAAACGGGACTTCCCCATTGGAGTAGAAAGCACGAAAAGGCGCGTTAGTACAGAACTCAATTCAGGGGCGGCTTCAGCACCACTGCCGGTATACAATCAGGCCCACTCGACTTATGAATATCGAGAGAGAGTAATACTCGCCGGAGATCTTGTTGGGTAATGGAGATTTCGGTATTGAGCTACCGCACCACGGGATGGTAGGTGACACAGCTCCCTCGTCATTCATATTCGAATTAGAGGCAAGGAGTTTATCGAGTAAATTGGCTTTCTCTTTGGCGCTATGGTCCAACTGCCATCCAGTTTTCGCAGTGGTGGCGTGGACGGTTAACATGATAACAATACACGAAATATTATTTTTACTGATGATGGTCAAATCCTCAAAAAAACTAATACAGTGAGTTTTTGAGAATTGCCTTCAAAACAGGTAAAAAGCTGCTTTACTGGCGTATCATAGTGCTTCAAGATTGAGATACGGTTTGGCGACATAATTGTGGATTGCCTGTAACGAGTTACAAACCATTATTTAAAGAAATGGATTTATTAACGCTACCGTCTATGTATATTTATTAAATTTGCCACTTTGTAAAGTCATAGGTACCCTGATTTATTTAATGATTTAATTAGATACACTAAAAGAAATTCAAACAAATAAACATATAAATTTTAGCTTTGCTGAATTAATGCAAATTATTGAATTTTTGAATGTTTATAAAACACACTTGGAACCACAATATATGTCTGCCATTGATTTTTTAATACCAAAAAATATATAGGTACTTTAAGATATATAGGTAATTTAAACGGCAGACAACCTGCGATCACGTTTTAAAAGTCAATTTTGACGTGCTTGGCCTTCTGGACACACCCAAAGGAAATATCACTGGGGATAGCGAATCCCCCTACGGCAGGTCTAATAGTATAACTAGCATCAATATGCAGTTTGCTAAAATACCTTAAGTTTGCCGATAGTTGGCTCTTAAACCGTAAACTTCGTGTCTCTCAAGTGAATATGGTGATACTGGCATATTGTTTTTTACATGTCAGCGATGACTAAATGTGTGAAACTGTAATTCCCTAGTATCCCTAGAATTATTTTTTCCCCGCATTTAAGTCAATAAACATTCATTCATTCATATGAAATTGATGGTGACCTACTGCGTACTGGATGATGGACAACACACATATAAGGAGTGTACAGCATGTGTGCACTGTGCAGGTGGGCGGCAGCTTATTTTGTCTGGTTGGTAACATCGGTGTTAAGCAGTGTTGCATGCTGTATCTTGATAATTGTCTACATAAAATAAGATCTACTAATATAGCGAATTGTCTGCTTTATGTAAACGATGTCGTGTTGTGTGTGTAAGACACACAATCTGGACTGTAAACACTAGTTTAAACAATAAAGAAAGTATGTACAAGTAAGCGTGTGAGTTGAACGCAGGGCTTGGAATGCACTAGTAGCCAGTAGATGTCAAAGACAATACAACATTGTGGGTGTCCAAAGCAAGACGCGAGGATAGGGAGAGGAAATGCTCCCACCGCCTGCCTGCCTCAGGCCCCTACTGGCGTTGATTGGATCATTACGGATAAAATCCTTTTCTTTTTATGTTGCAGATACTTCAACACTTTCAAAATAGTGTGTTGCTTCATATTACCAACCCTGATACCGATTGTAGCCTGGGACGAGCACTGGATCATGGCTATAGTATCACAACCTCTCTTACGATACATGAGTAGTCTCAACTTCACTTGGTCAGTGAACAGTTTCGCACATCTGTGGGGCAACAAACCTTATGATCGGTAAATACATCCTTAAAATTCGTTATTTTCAGTACTGCCCATTAAACTGACACCTTAGCTGCATCTAAAATTAATACTTTGCTAAATATCTTGTATCTATAGAAATTTGATTTTAACTATCTTAAATACTTAAATCTTTGCAAAGATAATCTTGGGAATCTTATTTTTCTGTTCACTATTAATGGAATGGTTCCTGGTTCGAATCCTGGTGTATTACACTAAATTCGTGTCTTCGGATTTGTTAGACCTAAGCATAAGCGTTTTAGGGTATATAGCACACGACTGTTTCCGACGATCAAATGATAATATTTACCTATAATTTTGATAATTTCAGACACATCATGCCAGCTGAAAATTGGGGCGTGTCGATAATAGCGATGGGTGAAGGTTGGCACAACTATCATCATACGTTCCCATGGGACTACAAAGCGGCTGAATTAGCGTATTCTTTGAATTTGACCACGCTCATTCTGGATATGTTCGCAAATATTGGATGGGCGTATGACCTGAAAGTAGCATCGCCGGCAGTCGTCCACGCAGTAATGAAAAATAAAGGCGACGGAAGCAGAAATATTAGAAGCCGTAGTGAATAAAATGGTGTAATTTTTTTTTTTATTATAATCATCAGATCAAAGTCGATCCATGCGCTACCAGCAAATGTGCGAACTCCTTTTTTTTTATGTATTTAAAAAACACAGAAGATATGTATATGTTACAGGAGTGCCCAATAATCATAAGCTGAGCGTTGGCGACTGGACATTGAACTTTCGTTACAAAGTTTACAGAAACTTTTAAGTAGTTTTCCGTAATGGGAGCAATGTACCTACAGGTAGGTACAGTCGGTGCCCATTCATAGGTGTTCGGGCGTGTTTGTTCTTTTGATCGCACAGTGGACTGCGAAAACCTATCTATCAGACTAATAATGTAGCGATGTAGTGATATAACTAATCATTCTTTGTTAAAACGAGCGCGGGTTCAAATTGTGTTTTGCTGTTATATTTCTTTTTAGCTAATGTGTGATTAGTGATATTTACATTTGTTTCAATTAGGGTATTGGTATTTTAATAGGACTTGCGAAATGTAAAAAAAGTGTGTAAAATAAGAACTTTGTTCACATTAATACACAACTCTTTGTCTACAAGCTATTGCCAGTAATTTACTTTGATTTCCTTCCTTATTATTGATATCTAACTATTATCCGCGGCTTCGCCCGCCCGTAGCGGGTTGTAAATTAGACTAGTATACTTACGCTGGTTTTTTTTTCCTCTAGGATTAGGCTATTAAATGCAAAAATATTTTTTCAAATACGACTGATACTTCCAAAGGTAAGCACGTAACAAACAAACTTTCAACTTAAATGTACGTCTGAATACCTATAATATTTATATATTTATTATACAGTCCACATATAAACTTTTACAGATGAAGAAAATAAAAAGAACATTTATTTTGCTGCATAACAATAACATTTTTCGTAATACATTTCGAAATTAGAAAAACTTTATTGAACAGTGTTATGGCAGCAACAACATTCCGTCTCAACATGAAGTCACAGCAGAACTGTGACGCTGCTTTTTCATACGAGCGCTTCAATATTTTTTTTTTTGTTTTTATACAACGTCGGGAGGCCCACCTTATGTATAGCTGTTACCGTAGCCTATAGACCAGTGGTTTCCAAACATTTTCAGTTCGCGACGCACTTACAGGTTTAATATTTTACCTTGGCGCATCGTAAGAAGTTAGTACTTGAAAGAAGGCATAAGGATACTAGGTAGATAGGCACACAAATAAAACATCCGCAATATGAAGCTGAGTTTCTACATTTTCGTTGACACGCAAGAAACATTTATAATTTTAGAAAGGATATTATAACATACACGAAGGATACAAATTACAGCAACAGCTGAAAATTCGGCCTCACGTGAATAAAATGTCGCGAAGGAAATGAGAATTGTTAATGCTATTGAACTTAAAGTTGTGTATTCATTTTGGATCGATATCTAAAACGCCACAAAATCGAAACACGTGAATCTTGTTTTTAGGCTGCTGTCGCAAGAGAGTTCAATATGACTCTCTTCTTCTTGCGAAGGGAATTCTGGTGGAGCTTGTGTGTTGTGACAATGAAACAAGAGTATCAGATGACAACTAACTTTTATTAATGTGCATGAAGGGCACTAGTATATTTTATACTAGCTGCTGCCCGCGGCTCCGCCCGCGTGGAGTCAAATAACGTAGCCTATGTGTTAATCCAGATCATAATCTATCTACGTGCCAAATTTCATTAAAATCCGTTCAGCCGTTTAAGCGTGAAAGAGCAACAAACATCCATACATACAAACTTTCGCATTTATAATATTAATAGGATACTACTACCCACAACATCTTCCCCATAAAAGAAAGAATAAACATAACTACATATTAAGAAACAGTTTAGGAATATCACATAACTTGTTAGCGTTCACTACCTACATCCCATATCCCTCCACCTAGTTTATGATAGAACTTAAAAACTATAAAACATTATTATTGTTTTGACTACGACTCGATTTAAAATAAATCGTTGATATACATGTAGTCTTTTAGCTTTTGCACGAGTGAGAGGTGCCGTAGAAACCGCACTAGAGGCAGCCGCCTCCTCCAGAACACCGCCGGAGGCCCGCGAGACCTCTTCCTCTTCGGCATGATTGTTGATGTCCGTGTCGGGGTCGTATTCATGATTTTCGTCTGAGAAAATATCATCGTTTTTATCAGTGGATAATGTTAAAGTGGCAGATTGTGCATCGTCATTAAGTTGAGATTCACATTTAATTAAATGCCTACGATTGCGACGATATTGAATGCCTCTTTTGTTGCGTATTATATATGAACGCGGTGTAGAGCACTTCGCTACCACCTCTCCTCGCGTTCTGCTACCACGATCAAGCATAATAGCTGGGTTACCAATACTCAACTCCGGTAATTGTTTACAGTGTAGGTAAATCATAATACCTACTGTTTGCTTTTCAATTTTTTCTTTAACATTATATCGTGATCATTTTGCTTATTACATGCCGGTTTTAATAAATTGGGATGCACCGGTAATCTACGTTTCAATCGTCGTCCCATTAGCAACTGTGCAGAAGAACTCACATTATCGCGTGGTGTATTTCTGTAGCTAAGTAAATTTAGATAAAAATCAGAACCACTATTGATGGACTTAATTAATATTTTCTTTGCAGTGTGAACTTCACTCTTACCATTCGATTGAGCATAATTAGGCGACGACGTGATATGGGTAAAGCCCCATTGCTGAGAAAATTCTTTGAATTCCCGGCTAGTGTATTGGGTACCGTTATCACTTATTACAGTTTCTGGTATTCCATAACGAGCAAAATTTTCTTTTAATGCTGCAATGACTAATTTGGAAGACATGCTCTTTAAGCTGGCTACCTCGATAAATCCAGAACAGTAATCAATCAGAATAAGAAAATATTTTTTATTGTACTCAAACAAATCAGCACCTACTTTATTCCATGGCAAAGAAGGAATCTCAATAGGTATTATAGGTTCTCTACACGGCGCATTTGAGCACTCCTGGCACACTCTACATCGTTTTACATATACTTCAATATCCCGGGTTATACCCGGCCAGTATAAAACTTCCCGGGCCCGCCGTTTGCACCGGTCAACTCCGAGGTGGCCGTCATGAATGATCTCTAACATTTGAGTTCTCAAAGAGCGCGGTATCAATATGAGATCATTTAAAAAAATGATTCCATCGACAATAAATAGTTCATTTCTTAATGATCAATATAACTTTAAACCATCAGGTACGTTATTTTTGTGATCGGGCCACCCATTATTTATGTAATGTATAAGTTAACAAAAATCACTGTCCTTAGTTTTTCCTGTTGTACAGTTTGCAACTTATATTTTGACATTTTAACATTATTAATAAGTAACTGAACTTGATGCAGTATACATTCACTTACTCTATCATTATATAAATCTGGGAGCGGCGCTCGAGACAATGTGTCCGGTATAAACATATACTTTCCGGGTTTGTAACTGACTTTAAGGTCATACCCCTGTAACCTTAACCTGTGAGACCCCGTTATATAGGTACGTTTTCCCATACATTTCTTGGCGGAAAAGCGGTCCGCGGGTAATGAGAGATTAATAACATACGCTGCAAACGCACTGGGACCGTCATCAACGGTTTTTTGAATATACTTTCTAACGGTTTATGGTCCGTTTCTACAATAACATCTTTTTTGCCAAATATATATTGATGAAATCTTTCACACGCGAACACGATAGCTAAAAGCTCTTTTTCTATTTGAGCATATCTGCATTGAGTGTCAGTAAGAGTACGCAATGCGTATTCGACTGGCCGTCCCTGTTGCATAACGACTGCGCCCAAAACGGTGCTACTCGAATCTACTGATAGTAACACTGGTTTAGAGACGTCATTTAACGCTAAAATAGGCGCGCTGCAAACGGCTGCTTTTAAGCTTTCAAACGCATTATTATGTTGGTGTTCCCAGCACCATAAGGAATCCTTTTTTAAAATCGGGTCAAAGGTAGTACCGTATGCGAATAATGAGGAATGAACTTGGACAAATAATTGACAGCACCGATAAATCGTTCTAAAGCCTTTCTATCAGTCGGCGGAGGCATATTTTTGACGGCGCTAACTTTGTTTAAATCAGGTCGCATACCATGTTTATCAAACACATGACCGAGATATGTAACCTCACTAACACATAGTTTACATTTTTCTTTATTAAATTTCAAGTTAATCGTACGCGCTCTGTCCAGTAAGGCGTTTAACCTCTGATCGTGTTCAGCCTTCGTCCTACCCTAACAAATAATATCATCAATGAAACTATCAACCCCTTCGAGATCTTCAAGTAATTGTTACAATAATATTGTTTAACCTTGGCATGAAAAATTTCCGAAGCACAATTTAAACCATATGGTAATCTTAAAAATTGGTAACGTCCGAAAGGCGTCGCGAACGTACATAAGTCGGCGCTGGCATCATCGATTTTTATAGCCCAAAATCCAGAGTTTGCATCTAGAACTGAAAAATATTGTGCACCATGAATCTTAGCTGCTAATTCAATCAAAGTCGGTAACTGAAAATGCGCGCGTTTTATAGCACAATTAAGTAGCCTCGGATCAAGACATATACGCAAGCCACCATTCTTTTTACCGGTAATAACTAATGCGTTCACCCAAGGCGTCGGGTGTGATACCTTCCGTATCACTCCCAGTCCAATCATTCTATTTAATTCATCGCGCAGCTTACCACGTAAACCCAGCGGCACCTTTCGCGGAGCACTTATACAGGTTCTATAGATGGATCGATAACTATGTGATATGTACCGGGGAGACAGCCCAGTCCGTGAAACAAGTCATCATATGACTGAATATTAATATTGTGAATACGCTTTATGCAACCTAACTCCAAACACGATTGATGTCCCAGTACGCTTTGACAGCTCATATCGGCAACCGCAAACTTCAATTTATACATTTTGGAGTGAATATTTTGAAGAAATGTACGAATATGCCTCGGACGCTGACAATGAGAGTGAGTCTGATGCTCACTCCACGTTGACGGCGTCCGATGAAGGTATAACTATGGATGAGATAGAATGGTCGATACGAAGTTTGAAAAATGGAAAGTCTGCGGGAATTGATATGATTGCAGCTGAGATGATCAAACTAGGTGGCACTTACGTCCGGGACGCCTTCTGGTACTTATGCAACCTATGCTGGATCACGCATGGACTGCGCCAACTATAGGGCCATCAGTTTGATTAGCTTAGCAGCAAAAGTATATGGAAAGATAATTGAAAGGAGAATGAGGGTGAAATCTGACGAAATGCTGTGGGAGGCACAAGGAGGATTCCGAAATGGAAGGGGATGTACGGATCAAGTTTTCTCGCTCCGCAATATCGTAGAGAAGCATCTGGCCACAGACCAGAAGGTTTTCTGCGGTTTTGTGGATCTTGAGAAGGCATTTGATAGGGTTGTGCGAAAGGAACTGTGGTGCATATTGCCGAGATATGGGATTGACGGCTCACTGCTGCGTGCTGTGCAGTCCACCTACAAGGATTGCTCAGCATGTGTGCGAATAGATGGCAACATGTCACCCTGGTTTGATGTCAAACAGGGTTGCATGTTGTCTGCTAGGCTGTTTATTCTGTATCTCGATAGTTGTCTACAGAGAATAAGATCGACGAATGTAGGATTACGCATGGGTGACCTAGTGGTGAACTGTCTGCTGTATGCAGATGATGCCGTCCTGTTAGCAGAAACACCATCTGAGCTGCAAACACTAGTCACAATGATGAAAGACGAATGTATGAAGGAAGGCTTACTATTGAATGCGAAGAAAACAAAGATTATGGTATTTGAAAGAGAAGAAACCAGAACCAATGTAAGAATTACGGTAGATGATGAAGTGTTGAAACAAGTGAATGAGTTTGTATATCTTGGATGCGCTTTCAGCAGGGATGGAAGGTACACCGCAGATGTGGAAAGGCGAGTGAGTGCTGGGAATAGTGTGAATGGAGCGTTGGGAAAACTTCTTGGCAGTAAAAACCTGAGCCAGAAGGCGCAGCTGGCTATACACAATGCAGTGCTGGTCCCAACGCTCTTATGGAAGCGAGAGCTGGGTATGGCAGAGAGAGCATGAAAGTAGGATAAACGCGGTTACAATGCGAGCGTTGCGCAAAATCTGTGGTGTAACGCTTGCAGACCGTATCCGCAATGATGAGGTTAGAAGCAGAGTTGGTCTGAAAGAGAGGATCGGTGTTAAAATAAGAAGAGGCATGCTCCGTTGGTTCGGACATATAGAAAGAATGCAGGATGAAAGAATGACGAAGCAGATATACAATGCAAAAGTGGAAGGATGTAGGAGCCGAGGAAGGCCAAGACTTACCTATCATGATCAGATTGGTCGTGTTCTATCAGAAGGTGATGTCAGGAGCCCTAGAAACCGGCGAGCGTGCATGAAAAGAGCAATGAATGTGAAAGAAGCGAGTGAGGTATGTAAGGATCGAGTCGCGTGGCGCTCGGTTCTCTCTGCCTACCCCGTAAGGGATTTGGCGTGAAGTTATAGATAGATAGACAAGAATAATTAATTTGCAATTTGATCTAACCTGCTTTGCGTGCTTCCGCCACCAATTAGTTCATGCGGCCTAGCGCCGGCCGGCACCCACCCACTACTGTTAGTAACCATTCCCCACTATTAAATATCTTTTCGCTCACACCATCCACCCCCACCTTCAATTCAATATAAGGGACGGCACTGCGATGGATTTGTCACTTGTAGCATGTTATTCTTACGATTAACGTCTACAACGCCTGATGATGCCTCGTGGAGAGGCGAAACACGTGTCGCAGCGACGACCAGGCCAGTCGTGGCAGCGACGGTGGTGGTGGGGGCATGCGGATTCTGTTCCAGAGGACGGACGACCGCAGCAGCCGAGGCAGAGACTACCGGAGCAGCCATGGCAGCGTCGGCATGTACCAAGTACTAACAGTAGTGGGTGGGTGCCGGCCGGCGCTAGGCCGCATGAACTAATTGGTGGCGGAAGCACGCAAAGCAGGTTAGATCAAATTGCATATGGATTTGACTTTCGCAAAGTAACGCCTGAATCTATTAACTAAGAATAATTAATTATTTTTAACCGCTGCCACCATGTTGTGACTATGAAACAAGAGTATCAGATGACAACTAACTTTTATTAATGTGCATGAAGGGCACTAGTATATTTTATATACCTACTACTACCCCAATCTGCCACTTTAACATTATCCACTGATAAAAAAGATGATATTTTATCAGACGAAAATCATGAATACGACCCCGACACGGACGTCAACAATCATGCCGAAGAGGAAGTGGTCTCGCGGGCCTCCGGCGGTGTTCTGGAGGAGGCGGCTGCCTCTAGTGCGGTTTCTACGGCACCTCTCACTCGTGCAAAAGCTAAAAGACTACATGTTAATATAAACGATTTATTTTAAATCGAGTCGTAGTCAAAACAATAATAATGTTTTTAAGTTCTATCATAAACTAGGTGGAGGGATATGGGATGTAGGTAGTGAACGCTAACAAGTTATGTGATATTCCTAAACTGTTTCTTAATATGTAATTATGTTTATCCTTTCTTTTATGGGGAAGATGTTGTGGGTAGTAGTATATAAAATATGAATGAAGAATGGAAAGGATCTTGGATACACGCATATTTTTCTTGTTCGATTCAATTCTATTAGAAATATTTATTTTGTAGACGCAAATACCTAAATTTCGTTTCCAGGTAATGGTAAACAAGAGCGTCTCACGGCGCCCGCCGCCCGTCTGTACTCTCTACGGCGCACCAGGGCGCGGCGCACACTTTGGGAACCCCTGCTATAAACACTTGCAACACATTTAGTGTCACTCGCGCAAAGCCACCTCTGCTGCTAACACAAAACTCCTTTGGAGCTTACGGATTACCACACTCGCTCGCAGGAACAAAACAACCCTTCAGCGAGTGGAGGCACTTCTTCAGACGAGCCGCTTTGATACGTATGGCGTTCTATTAAAAACACACAAAAAATACAAACAGACATGCAGACAAATGTTTGTCCTGTGTGGGAATCGAACCCACGAGCGTAGGTGTCAAAGCAACGTTACTAACCACTGCGACACCAAACTTGTCGAAATGATGGTATATGGTGGAAGTTACTGTATAATAGGTAAATTGCATTGAGATTACAGTATTTGCTACCCGCAGGCGCTACTGCGGGTGGTGGTGGTGGTGTTGGCGTAAATGGTCGCGATGGAGGCGAGTGACGTTCTTCCAGTGATGTCAGTTGATCTAGTTTATTTCATTCGAGAATACCATGACGTGCATATCATATACAATCAATATACTAGAACGGCTTCTATTTTTTGCGATATTATTAAGCATCTTTATCACTTCGTTTTGCAAGCAGTCGTGAACACAATGTGCAAATAGGCCTTAAAAAAAACACGTACTGCACGGTACAAAACATGAAAATAATTGGCAAATCACAGAGCAAAAATATTTTCAAGTTATGTGAAAGTTCAGCTATTGTACCTACCTACAAATTAAAGATAGAACGTACCGCATATTATTGTATTGTATGTACCCACTTCATTTCTTTTTTACCCTGACTTATCTCTGGCAGAAAAGAGGATAGGTACGTGAAATTAATATCCCAGTACTGGTGTTAGAAACGCGAAGGGAAAATAAATAAAAACTCAATAGAAGTACCTATTTCTTAACACCATGAAATTAATTTTAAGACTACAGACACATTCTAATAATTCTCATTCTAAAAATCAAAATAGAAATCTTGATTTCTCAAACAGACGGTGGTTCCTCTTATCACGTGTAGGTACTCGATGAAAAACTGGGTCACAATGATTTTGACTGTGAGCCATTACTGCGTTACCGGATGGAGGACGCGGTCGTGACATGCCACAGCCATAAAAAAAGAAAAAGCGACTACCTAATCTGCCTGCCCCGAGGGGTCGAATATTGTCTTAGAGCGTTGCGGGGCTAAACGAATCGAACACGCGGATTCACGACTGAAGGGCCTAAGAGGAGTGGCACCCAGGTACCCGGGCTACTAGGTACCTGATGTATCGTAAAAAAAGTTCTTTACACTCTGATTCGCCGAGTGCAGTGACCAAGTAGTGTTGGGATCAGGGTCGGAGATGTAGTGGCATTCGCAACCGTGAAGCGAAAGCTGCGCCGGAAACGCCGGACGTCTATACGCGGGGGTGTGATTGGTAACTCGGGCTGCCAATGTGTTGAAATGTTGAAAGCCAGTTTCGAAGTAGCTACTGAAAGTAGTAGAAACTGATAATGGAAGGTAATTAGGGAGTACCGGTTATATTGCGAGCAAACCGATTTTGGATATGTCGTAATAGGGCGCGCAGGGTTTGTACAGACAACGCTCTTGACCCCACCGCTTCCTCTACAATGGTTACTTTGGTTTCTAATTTCTGCTAATAGTATCTCTACGCATCGCTTATACACAGACGAGCTCGGTGGCACAGTGGTGGAACACGTTGTTACGCTACTTTCACACCAACGCTCGTGGGTTCGATTCCCACACAGTACAAACATTTGTGTGCATGAACATGTCTGTTTGTCTTGGTCTGGGCATTTTCTACGTATAATAAGTATGTATTTACAAAAAAAAATGTATTTACGTATGTTTATCAGTTGTCTAGTACCCATAACACAAGCTTGGCTTACTTTCGGGCTAGATGGCGTTGTGTAATTTGTCTGACAATATTTATAGATATAAATATATAAGTAAGTAGTTGTTTCAAAACATGAATGGCTATCACATTCGGCGCCAATTTGATTATTTTTTTTTACTCAAAGTAATTAATACATTGTTGCTATGAACTTATTACTCGTAGCATATCATAAGTATCTATTATGAATAAAGATTACGTGTCTGATCCCGCAATGTATATGAAATTAGCAATTAAAAATGCGCGTGCAAATCATGCGCATTTTTATTTAACTAATGTTTCAGGTACCATCTATAACGTATTTTTTACTTATAATGTTGGAAATGTGATTGGCAACGTCTTCAGACATTTACCAGACTCAGACTATCTATAATTATTTTATATTTTCTTATTTCAATTGTATCTATAGCTTTTTCTTATATTGATAATAATAATCTATAGGCTTTATTTACCTTTTTGTTGATACGCAGAAGTGCTTCGTCTTAAAACTATAGAAACAGCATAGTTCGTTTATTATACCTATTGTATATTTGGGATTTGAGAGGTGCCCGCAGACCAGTCCTCCCGCGCAGCACACGTTCACGAATTGATGCGTGAGGCAGCCATCGCCATATTCAACCATTTTGAAGGGACCACGGTAACCCGCAGGCAACGCCGCCGCCCTTTTAGGCACTTTTATGAGCATGACTCGCTCGCCTCTCTAAACACCGTCCTCATTATATTACTTACTAGTGTTCGTATTTACTCTACTTATTATTTTTTTCCCTTCACTCTCAGCATGTCGAGAACATATACTTACTATATGCTATACTTTACGCTTAATTCGAAGTCCCGCGTTCACTGGCACTCGCCAGCGCGTCTACTACTGCTGAGCCGCGACTACGCATGTCGATCCGGAGATTGTAGTCCTTTATTTTGGCCGTTGTGGTAGATAAGCCCTTTGGATGACCTGGGCCATCGCATCATCTTCCAGGCGTGATGTGTAATATATACAGCTGTCGGTATGACGCGAAATCGTCGCGACTGCATGAGGAACACTCCCGTACAATATCGCGTTTTTCTCCTCTGATCTCACAATAATCACTTTGTCACTAATTATTCCTTGTGATTCATGAACGGTATGGACGCGAGACCTTCCTGCTTTACCATAACCTTTCAATCAGGGATTCCTTCTCAACTTGGATGTAAACCAGATATTGCGTGTCAGTTTGGTCCTCCAGGAAGCGCGTCTCCTCGTACGTTTCCATGTTCAGTGAACAAATGGTAGCTTTGGACGAATATATACCACTGTAGATCTCGTTCAGGGCATATGCGACGTCCATGGGATTTCTGAGAGTGCAGAGAAGCTCTTGGTCGATAGTTATAATGACATTTGGCCTGATGTACCGCATATTAAAAGGGTTATCCCGGTCGATGTATGAAAGTTGGTTCTGGTCGCCTATCAGCAGATTTTTAGCCTTGATGACATCACCACGACTACAAAGTGGTTCATCAGGGCCTCATCGTTATCAGTCTTTTGAAACCCTTATCCACTCGTATGCAGTCGATTAGCAACAATGCCATGGTACGCAGTCCGTACCATACGTCACGCCCGAGTTTGGGATCCAGCTTCTCCCTGGGTTCATTTACTGCTACGTTGGTGGCGTTGGTGTCGATGTCCGGTTCAATGTTGAAGTTTCTCACCACCCACGTCGTTTTTCCACAACCTGGAACTCCATTTACCCATTTGATGACAAAACCCTAGCAACTCTGGACATAGTGTAAGCATTGTCCAAAATTTTAATTGTATCTATAGATGTTATCAGTATAGCGTTAAGATCTCTAGCAGAAAGGCCACATGCACAGCCATATAATAGAAGTAGAAAGATGAATGGGTAAATGGGTGAATCCTAAAAAAAAGTGAAACCAACCGATTTATCTATAGAAGTAGAAAGATGAATGGGTAAATGGGTGAATCTTAAAAAAAAAAGTGAAACCAACCGACTGTAGCATATACCTGCAAAGCAAAGTACCTATTTGACCTTGGTCTAGCTAGGTCAGATACTTTGCTTTGTAGGTATATGCCAAAGGAAATACTGATATTTTGATACTAGTGAAACGAATTTAATTAACTATAAAATATTATGTTGGTATCCATGACATAGAAAAATATTCAAACTTAACAAATTTTAGCAAAATTTTGAAATTACGAAACAATTTTATATTATTACAAGCGATTGGTGGGTACCAGAAATCAGATTTTTTGCTTATAAATATTTTTATACAATGTCATACGGCTTACCATGTACAGTACAGTGTACAGTGGTTACCGTAACCTATGAACGCTTGCAACAAAAGAAAAGACGTTCGCGCATTGCCACTCTTTTTAACCAGCTATCACATACACCGCAATCTATCTTATTCAACAAATCATTTCAATTAGCGTCATTGTATGAAATGATTTACGAGTCAGTCTTCAATCAATGTAAAGATGTCTTTCTTTGGTTTTAGACTACTCCCTGGCATAACATCTTCAACCTTGTCTACACCTGTATTTGTTTTAGCTTCTTTAATAGGTCTAGTGTTCTCATCTTTTGAAGATTTTCTTTTTAAACTCAATATCTTATTGAAGTTCGCGTCACTTGTGTTTGAGTCACTAGTGGACACTTTTCTCTTTTTTGTTTTTACCACGAAATCTAAATCAGAAGAATCATCATCAAACCCAGAGTAAATAGGTACAGATCGGCCACTTCTTGTTGAACGCTGAGGTTGAATTCTTACTGTTTCTTCTATAATTTGAATAGGTGGAGGCCAACTTGCAAATCTGGCAGATTGTCTTGCTTGACGATAACTGTTGATAGCCATCAACTTTATGTAAACAGCTAGTGACTGAGCTTTCTCAGCCTGAGTAATGCTACTAGGCAGGATACTCCACGGCATTCTTCTGTCCTTCACATTCTGATATCTCCTTTTCATTATTTTCTGAGATGAAGTTGCACTGGAATCAATATCAACCTGGAAACATAAGAGCATATATTCTGGAGTTACTTAAAGTCAATAATCAAAATAAATTGCTATAAATATATATTTTAAACAAAAGTATAAATATTGATGCACAAACGCAATACCTAGCAACTAAAAATATTATTTACTTATTGATACCAATGTTTCTAACAGTATATATACCAAGTTCATGTATTTTGAGAGTGCAACTTTTGGAGGGTGCACCTAGGATTTGCTTGTGGAAACAGTTAATTTTTTGTAATTATCAATAATCTACTTTTATATTTGTTTATAATTGGACTAATAGTCAATGCCTCAACTTGACTCTCAATTATCAAAGTATAGCAGAGTGAGCAAAATACACTAGAACCAGATTCTACCTAGTCTATCACCAGTTTAACAACCGCGGCGAAAGTGGTATTGGCGCTCACTGACCAAGTTGCGATCCTCTACATATGCCAAGAGTCCACAACAAGTTAAGAAACCACATTGCATCAGGTGGCTTGTATGGGTCCCAATGTTGCATAAAAAAAATGTATGCATCATTCCTATGGAGGCAACTTTGCTTCAAAATAGACGATATTGACTCATGTGCATCCACAGAAGCTAGGGAGATATTGGTATGCTTGTTTGCCTCCCAATGTCGTATAAAAAAGTCCTATGTTTACAATGATAACAAAGTGTTCCATTATTTTATTTTTTTTAATTATAAAGTGACAAACAAGCATATGGCCTGGCAGATATATGTTTAAAGACAACAAAACCTGTGAGCCATCAACATGAAGTCACCTCAGTATCTAAACCCAATTCTTTGAGTCTGAAATTAATAAATCATTATTACCTTCCTTAAAATGTCATCATCTTTAGCAGATTCTTTTGAATTTTGTAATGCTTTCAGAAGATCGCTCATTTCCTCTTTGCTCAAATTTTCTTCCTCTAATCCAAATTCTTTAAATAAAATATGAAACAATTTCATTTTCAGTTAAACATTAATTTTTATATGAATTTATGAGTATATTGTGAACCGTTTTCCATAGCAAACATTGACAGCAAATACACAACATAAGGCATTGGGAGATAATAATGCACAATGTAACATTTTGTTTTACATACCAGCAAGTTGAGTTTTCATGTTCCTAATTTCAGAGTCTCCACTATCGTCCGAAGACAAAATAGGGTTTACATGTGTATCTTCCATTTTAATTGCAGTTGTTAACAAATCATTTAGTACTATATTCCTACTAATGTATTCATTTGTTTATCATCCTTTTAGTTTACATTTTATAGGATAATCCTAAAGTATGATCTATGTTGTGTAGTTACTCTTTCTTTTATAACCAACTGTAGGTATTGTTTAAAAGCAGCAAATCAACACAGCACTTTTGCTTGCTTTTTTCACCGTTCTCAAGTAACATTTAATCCAGCCTAATACTCGTAACTGTATTTCAATTTCTTCTCATTGGTGATTCTTCTGTTCTCACAAATGATACTTTTTATAACAATACTTTTAAAATCTCAGCTCAGGCTATGCTATGTTGGTGACTGTGCCTTGTGAGTGTACTAGAGATAATATTATGGTTATAATAAAGTTGATATAGGTACCTAGAAAAAAAAAGGAATTATAATTGTTAATTGGTTAAAAATGACAAAGAATTTTATGTTTACTATTTTCATATATTCTCAAAAAGGGTACTTATACCAAAAGATCTCACAAATATCAGTATATTTTTATTTCATTCCTAGACCTGTATATTGTTATTAGTGTTAATCTAATAGTTTACCCCAAGAATAATAACAAGAAAATTGTATTTGGAACATAAATGAATTCACATGTTTTAAATTTATTCACATGTTATAATTGTATTTTAAAACATTGTAGATTGTCAGTATTGAATATCAAATGTTGACCCTTAATCAATCCCTAAACATCTTTTATCGACAATCATTGAATTTGAGATGGAAGGATATTACTAGGTATAGATTTAGGTTGGTCATTATATCTAAAAATGGAGAAGATAAAACGTCTCAATACTGTAAACACTTGGGGTTGTGGAGAACTGACAGTAGTCGCTCCATGTTAAAATCAGTATCTTTGACTAGGCTTAGATAGCTAAAGCTTAGCTAATGAATTAGGAAACAGTATGACCTATGTGACCCTGTGAAAGATGATAAAATAGGGATAGGAGAGAGGAAGGAGTGTATCTGGTAGTATCTGCAATAGACTGCTTAAACTAAAGGAACTTCTAAAAGCATCATACTTTATTGCCGGGAGTATTCAAGACAGGAATGATCCTTGGTAGAATGGCTGCCAGAAAAAATAAGCATGTAGGAGCAACTATTGATTCAATCTTTTAAATCAAAACTTTTCAAACAACGCCATTCTCTGTGTAACTCGTCAAGTTGATGGGACAACCGTGCAATCTAAGTGGGTATAAGAATCCTGTAGGGAGTTCTCAGTCAAGAGCGAATTCCCTGACTGCTTTTTGATGTTTGCAATTAGCAACCTCAACAAATTCCTCTACTTGGGTGTTTATCGATGTTGACAACATGAACAACGGAAGGTGTCATACAACACTGTTTACCAACACCAGCACACGAGCGAGGTTCCTCATTATTTTTATTAAAAACGACAAAATATTTACCGTCACACACCAACACAAAATAGGTAAATCAACAGCTCAAGAATAGTTATACAAAAAAAACTCTATATAAATGTTATTGTTTACAAGACGTGTTTCACAAAAACTCAAGCGAAATACAAAATAGATACCTATTATGTTGTAAACCAAGTAAAAATGATCAATGCAAAATTAAATAAACAGCGACAGGACAATAAACAGAAAATGTCACAATACAATACAATAAATAAATATTAAATTATTTACATTTTGCATCAAACTGTGTTGCCAGATCAATTTTTAAAATAAGTCATTAAAAAATTCTCTTTTACCCAGCGACGTATCAAAAGATAGACACGTTATACACCAACATTACTGTATTTTAAAAAGGCGCAAGTAGTACTAGTACTATATCTACGTACAGTTATTTATTATGACACTTTGTTCTAACAAAGAGACAAATGATAGGGTATACCTGTCGTTAGAAAGAGATGAATACGTATCTTAAGAAATGTTTATGTTTTGTGGCCAAGTACGTATAGGCGCGACGCGAAATGGCCAACTGAATGCGAGTTGGGCAATTACCTTACTTTCGTATTGCCATTCTAAAGCGTGTACGACGTATCTATAACTATAAAAACATCTTAGCTTTTACCTATTTTATTTATACCTACATACCTACTAATGCATCTTCTCGCCAAGTCCCTTGCTGCCGGTATAGGCAAACATGGTATGTAATGTACGATAAAGACATTGCATCCTCCGTAACAAAAAAAAAGATGGTATATCTTTGCACCTGACTAATAATATGAGTGAAACGAAGAAATAACACAGCACAGTTCCTGAAGCTGGAACATAGAATTTAAAATAGTTCTGAACTGAATACTTGGCTGTATGGGCTAGATCTCTTTGCCTTTCCCCTCGGGGTAAAAAGGAACCAAAAAAAGGTATAAAATGTAAAGGCGTAGACTCTGTCTACGCGTAGAATAGACAGAGTATATAGAAAGAAGGGTAGTTTGAGAAACAATAAATGCAATATTTTGCGCTTGAATTGTTTTATTTATGTTATGTTATGCAATACTTTCACTGCTCCATACACAAGCATACTATTATATAACATACTATTTAGTTGCGTATAGCATATAATGAATGCGAGAGAAAAAAGTAGGTGTTAAATTATACCACTTACAGTTACAGATGATGAAGGTTTGAAAATAGTACAATACTGGATTACATTGTTAAATAACTTGACAGTCATTGAAACAATGTATTTATCTTAAAGAAAGACTAATAAAAGAAAATTAATCAAAATATGAAAACGTTAAATACTAAATGTTTCTATTCTACTAATACTATTATTAAGTCACATTATCCTATCACCAAATGGACGTCGGGTCTGCTACATATCTAACTAAAAAATCGGCCAAGTGCGAGTCGGACTCGCAAACGAAGGGTTCCGTACCATTATCTAAAAAAAACGGCAAAAAAAAAATCACGTTTATTGTATGAGAGCCCCCTTAAATATTTGTTTTATTTTAATTTAATTATTTATTCTTAAAGTGAATATATAACTAAATATTCTGTGAATATTTCAAGCGTCTACCTGTTGCCGTTATCAATATCGAGCAAAAACGAGCAAAAAAATCACTTTTTAGCAGCGGAGCCTCAGTAATAGGGTTCCGTTTTACCCTTTGGGTACGGAACCCTAAAAAGCGTACTACGTAAAGCGTATAAGAGATATAATCGTAGGTATATATGTAGAAAAATAAACATTTTGATTTGAATCGTTTATCATTAGATTATTATTAATTTGGCTTGCAACCATTTGTTAGATTATATAGCTACAACTAAAGGTTGCACTTTTTTCTCCTTATACAGCTTCAAGTAGAAAATATGGGAACACAAGTGTATCTTTAGAACAGTTTAAATTCAGATAAATGTAAATTAATATAAATATAACAATTTTACCAGGCGCTTATTAGAAGTAATTGGTGTATGTACAGTAACCTGCCGTAACTTATTACTTACTTACTGTACACCTCAGAATACAGCTGTATATAAAGTTTTCTACTTTGAAAAAATCTATTCAAATTACAATTGTTCGAAAACTCTACGGCGAAGTTTAAAATATCAGATTGATTTTTTACACAATTTGAGAGTCAAAAAATTATTTTTTAATTGTATTATTGGAACATTTTCTTTTTCTCTTATATTTTGTTTACAATAGTTTTCCTATCCTTTCTTTATTTATATATATAATGAGCAGTCGGAACATATTGTTTAAAACTTAACCACTAAACATTTATATTTATTATACAATACTTTACATAGAGATTGAAATTGTTGTTGTTTAAGCATGAAACAAATGTAATAGTTGTACTTAGAACTATTTATTCTCATTTAAGTGACATGTATATTCAGGGCCGTCTTTACCCGGGGGTCAAGAGGTACAGCCGCACCCGGGCGCGGGGTCCTAGGGGGCACCGAGTGCTAGAAATTGGAAATTTTATTAACCTCTAAACTCATTCAATGTCACCGTACTTGAAGTGAAATGGCTCCTAAAACACTACGGTTTCAGGCGTAAATTCGTTTGAATTTACCACGGGGCGCGGCGCCTTTATAGTGGGTGTCGGTCACTGATTGATGGTAATTAAAGATCTAATCTATAGAAATCAAATCTTATTGTTTAGGTCTTAAAGTTTGATTTTGTTTTATGATGTTAAATTAGAAATATGAAATCAAATTTTTATTTAAAAATAATTCAAAATGAGAGTAAACGAGATGGACGGCAGTTTTGGAGAGGGTAATAGAGATAATAAAATTTTTGGCACGTCAAAATATAGCTTTTCGAGGAACAACTGAAAAGTTGTTTGACTCAAATAACGGCAATTTTTTAAAGTTGGTAGAGAGTATTGCAAATTTTGATAATATATTATCATAACACATTTCTCGAATACAAAAAGCTCAGCATCGTATGCCCTATTATCTTGGCCATAATATTCAAAATGAATTAATAAATTTAATTTCTGAAAAATTTAAAACAACAATTATACTTAACCTTCTAAAAGAATCGAAATATTATTCTGTAATTTTAGATTGCACACCTGACATCTCACACCAGGAACAACTTACTATTATTATAAGATTTGTTTATTTAAATCCGTTGACCAAACGTGCAGATATAAGAGAGCATTTTTTAGGTTTTCTACCTGTTACTGATACTACCGGCCAAGGTTTAGCAACTTATTTATTATATTTTTTAAAATCCTGCAATATTGAAATATACGATATGCGAGGCCAAGGATATGATAATGGCGCCAATATGAGAGGAAAAAATATAGGTCTCCAAAAAAAAATATTGGATATAAATCCTCGTGCATTTTACGTGTCGTGTGCTGCTCACTCTCTTAATTTAGTAGTAAATGATGCCGCTAAAAGCTCATTATCATTATCAGTACAAACTTTTTCTCAATTGTGCAAGAAATATATGTATTTTTTGCAGCATCAACATCTCGCTGGGATGTTATTATGAAACAAATACCTACTTTGACATTAAAACCTCTTTCAAATACGCGTTGGGAAAGTAGATTTGAAGCACTTGAAGCTTTACGTTTTAATGTGGATAAAATTTACGACGCCTTATATTCTATTTTTAGTAACATCAAGTATGACAGCGACACAAGAAACATAGCAAGTTCATTAATGGCTAAATTAAAGTCTTATAAATTTATATGTTCAGTTGTTTTATGGTACAAAATTTTACAAAAGATTAATATTGTGAGCAAAAGCTTGCAAAAATCGGACGTCATTCTTTCAGAGGCGATCAAACTGGTGGATCAGGTTAGAAAAGATTTAGAACAATACCGTACGGACAGTGCGTTTGACAAATTGTTATCGGATTCAAAATTAATTGCTGAAGAATTAGACTGCGAAATTGAATTTACGGAAACTGCTCGTCCACGTCCCCGAAAAAGACATTTTAATTACGAGGCTACGGATGAGCCCATTTTAGACCCAATGAAAAAGTTTAAAATAAGTTTCTATTTCTTTTTAATTGACAGAGCTACGAGTATCTCGAAGTTAAATGAGCGATTCGTGTTGAGAGATAATAATAGAGCACAATCACGTTTTTTCATTTTTGCAAAACTTAGAAACCTGGAGAACATTTGAGATGGGACAAAAAAATCACAATGTCTCCACTTACAAGAAAAGTTAAAATTTAAAAGCAGATCAGATATTGACGAGGAAGATTTATTTAATGAATTAGAATTGTTGCCATTTTATAATCGGGGGCGGGCTAATCACCCGCACCCCGGCGCGGAATATGCTTAAGACGGCACTGTGTATATTGTCTTATGAGTTAATAAATTCTTTAACCACATATAGATCGAAGTACCTACATAACTTTTTCCTATAATAACTTACCCAGATTATAAGATCATCATCTGTAAAAAGTAATACGATTTAATTTAAATTAGGTTAGGTTAGACCTGTGACCATCAAAAACCGAGGGAGCGAGGCTATACTTACATTTAATCACTTACCTTTATAGATCGGTCAAAATAGACATTTCAAATAACAAAAATTCCCACAGTGCTGAAATTTGGTGGAGACCTTGGGTACACCACTAAAAATAAAATACTAAAAGTACCCATCGATCCCATGTGTGCTAAAAAAGTTATTCAAGGTCAAAGGTCAAAATTTTCAGTTTTTTGATTTTTCTCGTGAACGGTAAGTTAATACAAAAATTGTAGATTATAAAATTATCTACAATAATTGTCTGTATACTTTTTGTGTGAGAATCACCATTTATCGCGGAATTCACTATCTTCTTGCTTTTTTTGTTTTTTTTTATACTACGTCGGGAGGCATACAAGCATACGGCCCACCTGATATAAAGCGGATACCGTAGCCTATTAACGCTTGCGATATATTAATTATCACTCGCGCGATGCCTCCTCTGCTGCTTACACAGCAACTCCTTAGGAGGTTACTGGTGACCTCACACGCAGGAACACAACAATCGTCTAGGGAGTTGTTATTTGGCTGCGGTTTTCTGTGAGGTGGAGGTACTTCCCCAGATGGACTTCTTTGATGCGCCCTACCACTTTTAAAACATCCAGACCAAGACAAACAGACATGTTCATGCACACAAATGTTTGCCTTGTGTGGGAATCCAGTCATCAGCTTGCACGCGAAATTGAAACTTATCGTGTGACACGAGCATTCCTATTCCGTTAGGCACCGCTGACTCGATAGCGATTTAGCGACAAGAGCGCAGGCTTCCCACTCGCCTATATATTTAGGTAAATATTAAAATAAATCAATAAAGATAACAGTGTGTTCAATGAACTTCCTTTAGTACATACCTAAGTCAAAACACTCTAACAAACATAATAATACTACTTGTCTATCTACTACGTGCTAAGTTACAAATTTTTGTATTGGCGAAACAAAAACATGACTGTCTCTAAATTTGTTTCTGACCAACCAATTAAATAATTTTATCCTTATCTAGTATTAAAGAATATTTAGGTATGTGATGATTTAAATGAATTTTGTATGCCCATTGGCGGGCATGGAACTACCCAACTATTTGACATTGTATGTACATCTTGATAATCACCTATGTTCACAAAATAAATTGAAATAAATACAAGCAAATCATTTTAATATCTTTTGGAATTTAAAAAAATGTTAATTTCGTTTTTTTTTTTACTTTTACTTAGACACCCGTAAACACAACACACGCAGTACATTTTATACGAATTATTAAATCACAGAAAAGATGCATAATTAATTACGCGCGATGCGGATAGCGTACGTGCCGAGAGCCGAGTGGCAAGCGGCAGGCAACCTTCTGCCATACGTCTGCACGGGAGGCGCGCCGGCCGAAAGTACGTAAAATGAGGAGTGACACAGCCCCCTGCTACAAAAAAGATCAGAACGAACATAATACATCAAAAAAAAATTAAGTGACTACATATAATTTTTTATTATAAATTTTCGACTGCTCATGATAAGCCAACCAAATTTATACTAGCGGCACGCTATGATGGCCATTTTGACGTTTCTCCACTCATGAAGTTTCGTATTAATTAATAATTACATTTGAAGGAGCAAATTGCTGTTCTTTATTATCAATAGTGACGTACTTACAGTTAGTCATAAAATTTATCGAATGTATAATTTTAGGACACAAAATTTATTTATTACATTGATTTCTAAACTGTATATATTAGGGTCCCGCGAACATTTATTTTTTATTTTTATAAGATTATAATTATTGGTGTACTTATTTACCACACAACTCGCCATTTGTATTTCGAAATTCAAAATTTTTTAAAATTAAATCTAATACGATCGTCGCATAGGATCCCTGGCCAGCACAACTACTACCTCCGGCAAACTCGCGTCAATGCTCAATGCAAAACAAAGCAGTTTCGACTTGACGTTGCTTCGAAAAGTCCAAACTGTGAGTGCACTGCGATTGTGATATAGTTTTGACCTGGCTTTGGATTTCGGATATTGATACTGCATTACTGTTGACCGTTGCTCGTTAATTTGAACTCTGTTTATGACTTTTGTTGTGGATTTCGTCTATATGGCCGAACGTACGCAGAGAACGTTCTAAACAGTCAGACACGTGAGTTCGTTATACGCCTTGGTAACTATTTCGGTCGTGAATCTCAAAATGGAGGGCCAATTTTACCTATAACGTCAGTGGTTGAACGCGTAGCTGATGCGCTTAATATTAGACAACGAACTGTTAGACGAATAACCAAAGAAAAATATGGCGAGACTGGCACAGAAGAAAATAAACTTCACACCAAAAAAGAGAAAATGAGCAAAACTAGTCGTAGGCATCGATAGCTTTGATACCGATGCCATTCGAAGACATGTGTACGGCTACTATTTACGGAAGGAGTATCCAACAAGAAAAAAGTTAGTGCAGTCACTGAAGGAAGCTGGATTATTCTTCGGTGGGGAAAGTTCTTTAACGAAGATTTTGAAGACCGTTGGATTTCGATTCAAACAATGAACCAAACGCAAAATATTGATGCAGAGATTTGATATCGTGATGGCAAGATATACTTTTTTACGGCAAGTGAAAGAAATTGAAAATTGGCAAACTGTTGTGTTTTTGGATGAAACATGGCTTAATGCTAACCATACTGTAAGCCGTTCTTGGACCGATGACACTGCAGCATCTACGTCCAAAGTTATTGTTGGAAAAGGATCGCGACTTATAATTTGTCACGCCGGAACCATCAACGGGTTTGTCAAAGGTTCTCTCATGGCTTTAGCGTCAAAAACCACTGGAGACTATCATGAAGAAATGAATGGAAAAAAGTTTACTGAATGGTTTACCTCAATATTGTGTAGCCTCCCTGAACCATCTATTATAATTATGGACAACGCCCCATACCACTCGATGCAAATTGACACGCCACCTGCCCAATCCCAAAAGAAAGCTGACATCGTCGCATGGCTTCAAAAAATGGCGTAGATGAAAACATAAATATGTTAAAAGCAGAATTAGTACGTCTTTTAAAAGAAAACAAACCAACCAAGATCCGATACGTCATTGACGAAATAGCGTTAGAACATGGGCACAGAGTTATATGGTTACCGCCTTACCATTGTGAATATAATGCAATTGAGTTGGTGTGGGCTCAAATTAAGGGATATGCTGCAAGACACAATACAGAACCCCCATTTACCACAACAAAAATGCTAAAAATATTAGAAGAAGCTTGTGAACATGGGACTAAAGGAGACTGGGAAAAGGTTGTGAATAGAACTGTTAAATTAATAAGGGAAGATTATGAAAGAGATGTGAAAATAGATAATATTTTAGAAAACGAACTTATAAATAATGTAGGTGATGATAGCAATGACGACAGTGAAAATAGCAGTATGGACGAATCTGATTAAATATGGCTTTTGTGGCACCTTTTTTGGTCTCTTTTTGTATTAATGTGTTTCTTGTGTGCATATAAAGTATGTATATTCATTTTCATTCCAATAATCAGTTCGTTCAAATATATTAAGTAAACATTTATATTTTTATTTTATTAAACCTTTTTAATCAGGTACTACTTGCAACAAAAACTTATAGATTTGATTATATTTTTTCGAGATTAAATTGACATTTCACATCACTATTGTACTATGTCAAAACGGCCATCATAGCGTGCCGCTGGTGTAATTGACGTAATTGATCTCGAAAATGACGGATGGATGACTTTTGTTTACTTCGAGTGGTTTTTTATAATTAATCCCTAATTTAGTTACAATACTACTTGTATTTAAGTAAAATAAAACAATAGTTTACTTGCTGAAGATAAAATCCAACGTCGCCTTTTCTCACTTTACTCGAGTACTATTTACAGGTTTTCAGAATACAGAACGCCATTATTCTCGCGGAGTGAGACGATCGTTCAAACTAATGTCCAAATGAAGCCTGGTGCGCTATTGTTTCTCTTTTGATTCGGAAATATTTGTGTGTGGTTCCGACGTTCATTTGGTGATACGTCAATGTTAAGTCATGATATTTTTTTTTCAAAAGTAATTGTGTAATTCGAACTAAATTATAATGCGTAAAGATAAATGTAAAAGCGATAGATATTGTGAAGATAATAAAATGTCTAATATTCTAATTTTATGTCAATGTCTGTTATATTATAAACTAGAAAATGATGTTTTGCAAAGTTTTCAACGTATAAACCGAACGCCAAAACCAAAACAACCAACGAACCAACAAACCTAAGCTGTCAACCAAAACATGTTCATGCTTTTTTTTTCATAAACATAAAAATCCAAAATAAAATGTAATGCTACCAGGCTTAAACGAATTAATGTATTGAACAATGAAAAGATTTAAAAATTACATGTCCTTGAATCGTTCAAGTTCCTAACATTACAATATATCATCACCATTAAAATGGAAGAAGAATTGAGGTGTTTTGTTTGCAAGGAATTCTATAGAGAACCTGTGCTGCTACCCTGCGGCCACGCTTTATGTCGTAATTGTGCTACTGGCCTGCAAGTTCATGTGCATGAAGCGGAGAATTCGGTAGCTTCCAGTGACTACCAAGAAGCTGACAAAGCGTCTGTGTCAAGTGAAACAGATAGTGGGGTGGTTTGCGGATCAAGGCCAAATAGCTACGCGGGAACGCCTGCAGCGGCTACTTATCAGTCCGCGGCCTTTACTTTAACCTGTCCGCTGTGTAGTAAACAAGTGTATTTAGATGACAATGGAGCAGAAGGTCTTCCTCCATTCCGCGTCATGCGAACTATTGTTGAGCGATTCGGCGGTCTAACTACTGCGCCACCTGCAGAAGAAGCATGTCAAATGTGCGAAGGGGAGCGTAGAGCCGCTGTAGTACGATGTGAACAATGTTCTGTACGATACTGTGCTGCTTGCAGGGATGCGTGGCATCCTACTCGAGGACCTCTTGTTCAACATGAGTTGAGAGCATTGGGCACTACTTGTATAGACCATGCTCTGCCCCCTGTTTTGTACTGTAACACTTGCTTGATACCAATCTGCCAACGATGCCTTACTGAGAAACATGTTACACATGAAACACAACAGCTATCTAATGCTGCCAGAGCTCATAAGGTAAGACTTATAAGTAGGGGTAGGAATTAGTATAATATGAGTACTTGTAATTATATTATATAGTAAAAGAATTATATGGGTCTTCCTGAAATTCTTAGGTTTTACTGTTTCATTTTAAATAACCCCTACCTTATAATGCTGTTTCTACAGCCCATATTAAAAGGTTCAAGTACTTGTGCCATCCCACACATACAGTTTAAGGTGTTTGACAATACTATTAAATGACAATCCAATCCAGTTACAACATTTCAAAATATCACCATAACTGATTTGACTGCGAACTTCGCTTATGTGTAAGTGCAATGATTTTTTATATTCCTTTGAAGTTGTTCTATTGTGTACACATATGTTTACTACACCTTAGAAGTTTTTTGAATGTGTCTATTAAGAAAATTTTAATTCTTGTGTGCACACAGAAAGCCTACATAATGCACAAAACCCTTGGTATTTATAATAACTATCATTTGATATTTGTACAAGTACCAAGTTAACAGTTAATGGAATCTGTGATAATACATCTGAATTACTTATAGTTTGATATGCCAGCCAGCTTTGTTATTTAATTATATTTCATATCTATATTCAGATCAGGTATAAGTGACAAAAACTGAATGTTATTCTATATTTTAAGGCAAAACTTATCTGCACATGGTCTACCCTGTCAACTAGCAAATCAGACTCTATTAATAGATTAGCTAAAGAGGCAGAACGTCAAAAGTTGATGTTAAGCCGGAAGCAGGTGATAGATCAAGTCATGACAGCTATCAGAAAAATGTTTAAAAATTGTAGGACTTGTATTCTTGACACTATAGGTTATTTTCAGGGTCGGCAACGCAAGAGTGTCTGTAGGCTGCAGTAACTGCTTACCATTAGGCAGGCTGTATGCTTATTTGCCACCTTAGTGGTATAAAAAAAGTTATTCAAAGAAAAAACAAAAAAATCTACTTAATCATTGAAATCATGTTGCTACAAATTGTTACTTCTACTCAGTTTTATTTTTAGAATGTAGCCCTGAATTATGCCTGTAAATTGTAGTATAAAATTTAAAGTCTTCTACCTTAGCTCAGAAGAATATTTATCTTTTATCCCAACCACATATTAAAAATTTTCACTTTGTCCAACCTGTATTAAAACCAACGCCCTGTATTTAAAAAAAAACGTGTTGCACTCCGGGAGTGCCGGCAGAAGTGAAAACTTGAACATTAATGTTGCGCATTTTTTAATATTTTGGAATGGTTAGGGAATAATTTTGCACGAATTGCTTTATTTATCAGTATAAAAGTACTATCATGTATGTGGTAAAATACAATATTCCGTTTATTGCGCTATCGTACACAACCATGACAATTTATATTACATTAAAAATTTAACACTTCAGAACTATTACAATTATTTTACATAAAAAAGTTTTATCTTTCAGAAAAATCCACTTTCATCCATAATTTCAACGACTCTTTCACCATCATCATCGCCAATCTGTAAAACTCAAACACACACTTACACTCGCGCAAGCACCCTGCGCCGCCTAAACCAAACAGCGATGTTGATAAAATACGTTGAACGAAACGCGTAAGCGCCAAGAATTTCATGGTGCTTACAACGGTTTTGGTCGCGAGAAAATAATGCTCTATGAACGATCTAGCACTTCATGTTTTAATTAGAGGCAACTAATGTTTTAGTGCTGCAGCAAACTTAAGTTCTAATTCTCACCAAAATCTTATGGTCAGGGTCACGTGTCCTGACACGAGTTTAACATTTTTTACTCATCCCAAAAAGCGCACAACACCGCTAAAGAAGTTTTCACTTCAAAAAGATGGTGATTTGGCAAGTACTTAGCTTTAAAAGTTTGCATATTTAATGCTGATTCCATAACGATATAAGTAATACTAAATACTTATTAGATCATTTCGAAAATAAGGTAAAAAAATCAAACAACTAGAAACTATGCAATTTTTCTAATTGCTTGTCGAATTGTTTATTGGGATGGGACATGATTTCAATTTTTCAGTTTTTTCCTTGAATATCTAGTGTCCTAAATACAGACACAATTTTTTAAAAACTTTTCTGATAGCTGCCATGGCTTGATCTATCACCTGCTTCCGGCTTAAAGTCGACTGTTGGGACAACCTGTGTTTGGAGATGCACCTCCATCATACAGAATACACATTTGTATAACAGATTGTCTTGTTGTTTACTGTTTGTTTACTGGAAACTGAGTGTTGTTAGTTAGGTTCTGAAGAGTTTCTGTGTTGGCAGTAAGGTGAAATACTTATTCTCTGACTCTAATATACCTATAGAGAAATTGTAAGTATATATTTATGCAGAATGTTCTATATATTCATCTTCCTTTTCTATCATATAGAGAGATCCCTCTCAGTTTATATAGAAAACCATCAAGCTTAATATAGAAAGTAAGTAATAGGTGCAAACTAAAGTACACACACCCAACAACTTACCTAAGTGGCTGACATACTAAAATGAGATAAATATGAGTATTTGAAAAATCATTCTTAAATACAATAGTTTTGTTGATTAAGTATTCTAAGCAATTAAAAAACAATTGTCAATATTGGCTCATAATTGTAAACTACCAAGTAATCACACATCTGTAGGTATGTACATACATATATGTAGGTACTTACTTGTACATATGAAAGTGCATGTCATTTTTCAAAGGAAAATTAAATCATTTATACATTTTAATAATTATAAAATTATAATACCCCTCTCCTTTCTAAAATTCGCATGAAAAGTTGATTTCATAACAAACTAACTGTAATTAGGTGTTTTCGGAGACAAATGTGATCATATGGAGTGAATATATATCATTGTATAACAAACTAGCTACTCGACCCAGCTTCGCACGGGTGATCCAATCGTTACCAAACTTCACAGGATCACCTGCTGGGCTAACCTGAAATTTCACTGAAAATTTCATCAAAACTGCCCAGTAGTTTTTGAGTCCATAGAGGACATACAGACAAACATTCATTTTTATATATATAGATTACAGACAGTTTGTTGAATGGAACATTTAGAAACTCCCATAACATGATAATAATAATACAGTAAACGGAGGTTACATGACCCTTTCCTTAAAAACCTCATTTTTTGAATGCTTTTTGAGACCGGTTATATTTGTCATAATGTATATCAGAGTAAATTCTGTATGTTATATTTCAGACTGATCTTTCACAATCACTGCAGCAGCTGTCTGAACAAGCCAAAGCCATGACAGAATATATTCAGTTAGTGAAAGGATCTGGCGAAAAAATTAATGTAAGTATAAGATCCTGAATTACTTATAATTACGGATAGACAGTTTTCGGAATGTAATATTACTGTTTTATATTACTCCTTCTTTGTAGCATTATCCCGTTTCTTAATTCATTAAGATTGACAGGGTCTGCTAACTAAGCATAAAGATCTGACGACAATACTGATTTTAATATTGAGCGACGCCGTCAGACCTCCACAACCCAGAAGGGAAACCAGCCCTTGCATTGGTTAAGTCACACATCATACCTAATAATAATAATTTCTTGGACATGGGGGTTCCTCGCAATGTTTTCATTCATATATTAAGCAAATATGTAGCAGACTCTAAAAACACACCAGGATTTGGACCCGGTACCATTGGATAACCGGAATGGTTGGTTCTTTATCCACTGGGCTACCACTGCTCATCATTAGTATTAGATACTGGTTACTCATTAATTATTTTAATTGCATACTCTGATTTAAGGAATCCTGCGAAGAACTTGAGCGACAAATTGACCAGGCTTGTGGGGAGGTGATTCGTGCCGTCGAAATGAGACGAGATGAACTTATTCGAGCAGCTCGCAATACTCGCTCACAAACTGTTGCCAATATGCGTCTTTTAACATCGCAGGCTACGCAAAAATTACGTGAAGCCACAGCATTGCTACATTTCTCCATAGAGGCTCTCAAAGAAACTGACCATTCAGCATTTTTACAGGTATATAACCATGTGATTTTGACGAGCTCGGTGGCGCAGTGGTGAAACGCGCTGTTATGCTACTTTGACACCAACGCTCGTGGGTTCGATTCCCATCAGGACAAATATTTTGTGTGCATGAACATGTCTGTTTGAAGATCAAATTGCATGTCTGTTTGTCTTGGTCTGGGTGGTATTTTCTATATATAATAAGTAATAACTATGTATTTACCAAAAAAAAAGTATTTATATAAGTTTATCAGTTGTCTAGGACCCATAACACAAGCTTTGCTTACTTTGGGGCAAGATGGCGCTGTGCAATTTGTCCGGCAACATTTATTATTATCTCTTATTTCACGGGTTTTAATCCCGGTAATTTGATAGGCGTGCGCGGGAATATTAATCCAACGCGTAGAGGCCCCTTCGAAAATAATTATGTAATGTATTATATTATTATGTGATTTACATAAACAATCTTAAGTAAAATAGTGACGCATGCTAGATACTTAACAATCTAATAATACTCGAAAGGAGAATATATAGAAAATAGGGACACTATTGCGTTCTCATCGTTTGTGCTTTGAAAATTTATTTTCAAATAATATTTATGAATGTAAAGGACTTGCTATTATCGTTAAAGTCAACCTCACCTGCAAGTGATGCACTCTGCTAATCAACAAACAAGTTTCTGGCGAAAGTGAGCTAGGGTGCATCTGTGCCGCTCAACTAGAGAAAACCTTCACTACAGAGAAGACCCCCGCCAAATAAGATGTCCCTGGAGTGGTTGTTGCGTTGCTGGAAGTTAGTGAGGTTACCGGTAACCTTATGAGTAGTTGCCGCGTTTTGTAAGTGTTCGTAAGCTACGGTGAGCATTCACACCAAGAACACCATATGCTTGTTTGCCTCCCAAAGTTGTATAAAAAAATTACTTAATTTATTAAGGCATTCGGATGTAGGGTTTACAAAATGAACAGTATAATTCTTTGTATTTCATAATATGGGGCAGGTGCAGTTGTCACAGCACTAATGTACGTTTGCCAAAAATTACGTGGTATTTGACAACATCGCGGCCGGGATGTATATTGTTTTAATAAGCCAGCTCTTACTCCAACTTTCTCCTTCAGTTCGATTTTAGCAGTATACTTTTCTGTTGGCGTCTAATCCCCATGCCTTAGGTTGAATTGAATTAAAATAATATGTTATACAATTTGAAGAAAAAATAAATGTGTTTATATTTTTATCTATGGATTATTTGCCTTAATTTGTCTATGTTTTGCTCAAGAAGATATTTGTGTATTAGAGGAATTAGAACAGCAATAAAAAGACATCAGTGTAGTGTAATTTGAAAGCTCCAGATTTGTTTAGTTGCTTATTTTTTGTTTAGTCTGTTAGTACATGAGGAACTTGACGGCGTCCCCAGTAACTACAATGAAATCTATTAGAGTACATGTTGTATTGGAATGTCTGGTCTGTAGACATAACTGTCGTTATTTAAATATACGAGTATCTTCAGATCGCCAGCATACAACGATTTGTATGTATGTATGGCAGGCAGAGGGAACCGAGCGTCATAAGATGGGGTCCTTACACACTCACTCGCTTCTCTAACATTCACAGCTCTTTTCATGCACTCTCGCCTTTTCCTAGAGCTCCTGACATCACTTTCTGATAAAACATGACTAATTTAGCAATACAGCAATTATGCTTTTCGAAATATCGATGCAAGATTAGTAACTATCTGACTATCCATAATTTTATCCATTTTGATATGTAGTAGAGAAGAAAAAATTAACTTTTTTGCGAAACTATAATTGGTTAACGTACTTGAGAATTTATTGGTATTTCTGACGAGCCCAGTCCCGGAGTGCACATGTATATTTGTCTTGGTCAGGGGTGTTTTAAGAGAGGTAGGTCATATCAAAGTAGCCCAACTCTAACCTCCTCATAAAAAACCGTAGCCGAGTAACAACGCCATGGTAGTTTGCTGTGTTCCTACAAGTGAGTGAAGTTACCAGTAAGACACTAAGGAGTTACTATGTTAGCAACAGGGATGATATTGTGGAAGCTGTACTTAATGTATTACAAGCATTCATAGGTAACCATTTTACATCAGGTGGGCCGTGTGCTTTACAAAGTTCTATAAACAAATCAAAATAAAATAGAAACTACTCTCCGTGCGAGCACTCGCTTACTTACTCCACTAAGAGACGCCACTGGTTCCGGCATTACGTACTCTTCCATTTGAGTTCGCGTAGGTCGCGCCCTACCTCGTCCTTCCAGCGGTACTTGGCGCGCCCGATTGGCCGACGGCCGTTCAGACGTATACCCGTTTTACTGATCGATCTTCACCCATTCTCTCTAAGTGCTCTAGCCACCGGAGCCTGTTTGCCTTTATTTCCCCAATTATATTAGGCGTTCCGATGAGGTTCTCTAGCTCTAGGTTTTTCAGGACTTTCCAGCACCCAGGGGACGCTCTCATACGCCGAGAGGGCCGGCGCGGGGCTCCGTGCGAGTAATACGATTATTTTTTTTAATCAATTTACTCCGTGCTAGAAACATGTTTTTTTTTTAATTTAAATAGGCTTCTTTAAACGAAAACCTTGCTATTTGTGTACGAAAATATTCATTACCTTGCTCATTCTTCTTCTTCCTAGCCTTATCCCGCTTCCTAATCCGCTACCTACGCTTAAGGCAAACCCTTAGGCTTAGGTAGTGGACCCCCAATTCGAAGATATCGATTTCTACTTGGAGAGACAGACCTCCATTACCTTACTTATACATAACATATTGTAGCGTTGTGTGTACCTTACTTATATAGAAATGTTGCTCATGTTACTTATCGAATTGTAACATTGCAGGTGTGCAATATATTATCTTCAAGAGCACAAGAAACCACAAGTAAGCTGTGTTCGTCCTTGGATCCGCCGCCTACGTCTCCCGCCCTCACCCTCGACATCGAGCCCATGCTACGGACAGTGCGCACTATGAACTTTATTGAATGCATACGTAAGTAATTCGATTTCACATTTACGTTATGTTCTCGATATAGAAGCAGCTATAGTCTAAGAGCTACCGAAAGATTTACTCAAATTACATTTTATAAGTTCAAGTTCTCCTACTATTGAATCAACTTTGAAACCGTAAAATAATTCAAATTGATTATCCAAATTTTAACAATAATTTATATAGGGGCATTAATTTTTTGTGCACGATTTCGAAGTTTGGCCCATAGTAAAGTTGTTCACATTACTACCTTTCGGCGTGATATACCCCTTCCGATACGCCTTATATTTGCATAAAAATAAGTAGCTTGGGGGGGCCAACTCCAGTCCTTCTATTGGTTAAATAAAAAATATACACTAACATACAAAAATATACGGTTTTTACCTAAGCTTTTACCTACTCTGGTAACTCTTTTAAAACATGTCTTTTTATTGTTCCATTATGACGTAAAAGGAGAACACACATGTCCTGCTAGTGCTACGTATCTATACAAAGTTTAATGAAAGCTTAAAAAATACATTTATTTATGCCTTTTCCGTTATTTGCTAACATTGGAAACGCAGCTGTGGAAAAGGAAATGAGATCACCAGGTAAATCACTGTGACCGTGTACAATCTAACTATTTTTGCTTACCTTATAGCATTTAGCCACGTGATAGTAAGTATTCAAAGTACCCGTTCGACCCTTTCGACAACAGGGGTATGCTCATCTGTTACCTACCCTCTAAACACAATACCATGCTACTTTTGAACATTTTACTGTCGGTGTTTAATGCTAACAGCATTATTTGCATATATCTATACGCGGAAATTTGTAACTGACTCAATATATTGTTTTAATCGTAATTAGCTCTTTAAAGTATTTGAATGATTTCGGATTTGCAAACTTACTGAAATAAAATTATTACATCACGTTGTAATACCTGTTGCAACATGTGCCGGATTTAGCAAATTAGCCCCGACAACGATGCCGTTTTTGCGGCCTGATTTGCTGACTTGGCGTGCTATTCTTATTGGCTAAAACGAACGCGAAGGCCTCTATTGGTCCCGTACTGTATTACTACGATCGTTTTATAGGTCCGTAATAAAGGACAATGGCAAATTCCCATATAACGTTAAAAATTGTTTAATTCAATGAGTCACTTGCATATTGCAACAGCGCCGGGTGCACCCACCCTGGCGGTGGAAGCATGTGCGGCGCGCGGCAGCTCCTGCACGCTGGCCTGGCGAGCCCCGCCGGCAGCCGTGCGCGGCTACGTGCTCGAGCTCGACGACGGACTCGGCGGACCATTTCGGGTACGTTTAATTTCTTCTAGGATTTATTGTCACATATAAGAGTTAGTTCGCAGGTTAATAGTTGCTCGCTACATTCGCTTGTGCACCTAAATGTTACTGTATACAATTGCTCTTTTATACTAATTTAATCTACTATTAGGTTCATCACAAAACATATATGGTCTCGTATATTAGTCATCATAGTTATTTTGACGAGCTCGGTGGCTCAGTGGTGGAACGCGCTGTTACGCTACTTTGACACCAACGCTCGTGGGTTCGATTCCCACACAGTACAAACATTTGTGTGCATGAACATGTCTGTTTGTATTGGTCTGGGTATTTTCTATGTATAATAAGTATGTATTTACAAAAAAAAAAAATATTTACGTATGTATATCAGTTGTCTAGTACCCATAACACAAGCTTCGCTTACTTTGGGGCTAGATGGCGCTGTGTAATTTGTCCGACAATATTTATGTATTTATGTATGTATTATGTATTTAAATATTATTATTTATTAATTTAGAATATTACTATCATCTTCAGAGCCAAAACTTACACCTCCACAGACCAGAGGTTTCCCCTCTGGTCTGTGGAGGTGTGACGGCGATCGCTCCATGTCATAATCAGTATCTTCGCCAAATCCTTAGCCCCCGCCGAAACTATGGAATTAAGAGACGGGATAACGCTGAGAAGAAAACTAAAATAACAGCATCACAAAAAATAAAAACGATGTTGTTCATCAGGTTGATAGTGATCAGTAATAGTAACATATCACCTCTCTATCCGTTTGTTCAGTCTTAAAAGTACACCCAGTAGAGTCAATGAGCTTATAAATATTCTGGGAAATGATTTAGCACATACCTAAATATATTACTAGTTATCCTAAATTATTGTGTTGACTCATCATGCGCCTGTTGCATTATCTTATTGACTATCGGAAAATATTGAGGCTTTGATTAGTTGATTGTTAATTTCAGCATTATTTACTTTATAGGAAGTGTACTGCGGTCGGGAAACTGTTTGTACAATAGACGGCCTGCACTATGCCTCATTGTACAGCGCACGAGTGAAAGCATTCAACGGTGCGGGTGAAGGGCCTTACAGTGAAGTTATAGGACTTCAAACTTCTCCAGGTAATTATAATAGGATGTTTTGCATCTTAGTCAAATGAGTTACTTTTCACCAGTTTTAAAACAGTACCTATGAAAAATATTATATATATAAAAGCATAGTTTGACAGGTGTTAACCTCCACTTCCTCGCTCCATACCTAAGGACCCTATGTTATGGTATCAGTAACTTTGCTTTTACCCTTTGTCTGTTTACTTTAACCTTGAGTCTCGCACGTTCGTAGTCTGCGGAATGTTCACAAATTAAGGCAAACAATATGATCATGGCTATAACATGTTTATGATATTTTGTATATATTTATAATAACATTAAGCGTTGATAGCCCAGTGGATAATGAACCAGCCTATTGACCAACTGGACCCCGGTTGAAATCCTGGCATGTACCATTAATACATGTTTGTAATCATCACTTGCACGGCGTTGAAAGAAAACATCGTGGGAAACTGGCATGCCCAAGAAATTATATTTTGAAAGACGCGTGACCTTACCAAAGAAAGGTCTGGTTTTCCCTCTGGGTTGTGGAGATCTGACAGTAGCCGCTCCATGTAAAAATCAGTATCTTCACCAAATCCTTAGGCTTAAGTAGCAGACCCCGCTAATCCTAATGGATTAGAAGACGGAATTATGCTAAGAACGATACGATTTATAATAACATACGAGCTGTGCTAAGTTTTGAACTAGATGACTCTGTAATATAATATGTTCCGGAATAAATTATTTGCGCAATAAGAATTTTTGATTTAATGATTAGCAATACAAACCTAAGAGTACAGAACGAGTGAAATAGATCGACTCCGTAAGAGCTCATCACGTGCAAAAATTATCTCTGTCTTCATGTATATTTTGAAAGCGCACTCCATCTCCACTCGGTGGCTAAAGTTTAGAAAGTGTTAGTTATGATAACTTCATAAATTAACACCGAGCCCTGTATCTACATACACACACATACTTACATCGCGTGTAACGTCACACATTTTAAAATTTGGGCAATGTCAGGTACAAGCAAATTCAAAATTTTAATGTAAGGGACAAGTTATCTTTAAAACTATCACATTTTCTTTAAAATCTAACATTTATAACATGAAATAAATCTCAGATACTTTGCCATAGAAACTATTAAAATTGGGTCTCGTTATAAAAAGATATAGATTGTTGACAGAAAAATAAATGTTTTTTGGTTCGCCTGAAAAGTCGTGTTTTGTCCCTTACATTAATTGATATTTCCACTATTGATATGTAAAAATAGTCTAATCACTTTATAAATACCAATCGGGTGGCAAACAAGCATACGATCGCGGCTAACGTAACCTAATAAACCCTTGAAGTACGGTTATTATTAATAGTGTCACCTTCATCATCTTTCTTAACTTACCCACCCACAAATAAAATTGTTACTTACCCACGTAAAATAAAATTAATTTTTGTTTACTTATCCTTTGATTTTTTACTTTTTACGGTTAACGTGACAATGTTTTCGATTATCGTATGATGAGTTCATTAATTTTTTTTTTCAGAACTAAAAAAACCAATAGGTACTGTACGATAACAAAATATATTATACTGCTGATAAATCTATACATTAGTAAAATCGTAACACAAAAGTCGAGTACATGGAATATTTCTACTAAATAATGATACAGCTGCACTAGCCTATCGATACAGAAGTATACTTTTGTATATATATCAGTCAATTCTTAAATCATTGGATCAGAACAACACTGATAATATTGAATCTGTGTGCAGTGGCGTGGTTCACGTGGGACGCGCGGTGTGGCGGAGCGGAGGGTGGCGGCGGTGTAACGCTGAGCGCGGACGGGCTCGGCGCGCGCGCCTCCGGCTGGCAGCCCCGCGTCGCGCTCGCCGACCAGCCGCTGGCACGCGGCCTCCATTACTGGCGACTCACGCTCGACCACTACGACGGCGATGCCGACCCCGCCTTCGGTATCGCGCGCGCAGACGTCGCCCGCGACGCCATGCTCGGTACCTATCCTTGTCGTACTAAATCAACCAATACAACGCAGATTTCCCCCAAACACGTCAAAGGCTACTCATAAAATCACGACACGCGCTCAGATCGCAGTGCAGGGATTTTATTCTAGTAAAAACAACAAAATATTTCGTACATAACCGTATATTTTGCTACGTAGGCTGCTATCAAGGCGATATGTACTAATTGGATCATTAAACAGGACTGCGAACTGTATATTCGGCCCAAGATGTTTAGTATAGATGGCAGCACAATATAGACTGCGACCAAGAGTATACGACCCTAGGACCCTTGACACCGTACAAGTAGTCACTGGCTACGAATATTTTAAGGAGCGAGATGTGTTCTGAGAACAAGTGGGAGGCGAAGAGTTTCAATCGTGCACGTTGTTTAAATAGAGATGCACCGCGAAGTCTGTTATTGCTCGGTACTCTGTGTACTAGGCACGTATTATAATACTCGTACTCGGCCGAGGAACTCATTTCAAACGGCCGAGAACTCGGTTAATATAGTTATATTATATAGTTCTGAACGTCAATTAATGTTAATGTAGCGAGTGAGGCGTGTAAGGACTACGTCTTATGGTGCTCGTTTCTCTCTGCCTATCCACCTGGCGTGAAGATACATACATATTCTAATCTCATTACGGAGACGATAAAAATAAATATGCATATTAATTTAGGTAATTAACATTTAATCATTTAGTTAAGTAACGTAAAGTGAAGTTATCTTTCGAAAACTTTTATTGTACTCGTATGTATGTAAATAGTCATGCCAAGTCCCTTGCGGGGTAAGCAGAGACAAGCGGGCGCCACATGACTCGATCCTTACACACCTCATTCGCTTCTTTAACCCTTCGAAACCCGGGTGGTCGTATACGACCACGAAATATATGGGAAAACGTATATAACGGGTTCTGACTGCTCAACTACTTTCATGCACGCTCGCCACTCGCTCAACCGCGGATATCCTACTTTCATGCTCTGTCTGTCACACCCAGCTCTCGCTTCCATAAGTAAGCGTTGGGACCAGCACTGCATTGTATATAGTGAGCTGTGCCTTCTGGCTCAAGCTTTTACTGCCAATAAGTTTTCCCAACACTCCATTCACACTATTCCCAGCAGTCATTCGTCTTTCCATATCAGTGGTGTACCTTCCATCTCTGCTGAAAGCGCATCCAAGATATGCAATCTTATCCACTTGTTCCAACACTTCATCATCAACCGTAATCCTTACATTTGGTTTCTTCTCTTTCAAATACAATTATATTTTTTTCTTCGCATTCATTATTAAGCCTTACTCCATACAATCATCTTTCATTATTTTGACCAGAGTTTGCAATTCGGATGGTGTTTCTGCTAATATCACGGCATAGTCTGCATACAGTAGACAGTTCACGACTCGGTCACTCATGCGTAATCCTGCATTTGTCGACCTTATTCTCTGCAGACAACTATCGAGATACAGAATAAATAGCCTAGCAGACAGCATGCAACTCCGTCACCAATTTAGACATCAAACCAGGGTGACATGCTGCCTTCTATCCGGACACATTTAATCATTTAAATCATTGAAATGAAAAATGGTACGAATTCTATAAATTACTATTGGAAGTTTAACAGACGCATGTTATGATGCAGGAATATCTGGCTTCAGGACGCACGAACCGAGTAACTCGGCCGAGTACTCGGTTCGATAAAGATGAAACCGAGTAATACTCGATTACTCACTGAATAGTTTACACGGCGCATCGCTAAATTAAAAATGTGAAAATATTTTTGTACAACGCCGTACGGTCCACCTGATGTAAAGTAGTTAACAGAGCCTATGAACACTTGCAATACATAAAGTATCGCTCGCTGCTAACACAGAAACTCCTTAGGTGTTTAATGGTAACCCCGCTCACTCGCAGGAACACAACAATCCTCCTGGGAGTTGTTATTTGGCTGCGATTTTCTGTAAGGTGGAGGTACTTTCCTAACCGAGCTGCTTTGATACGCCCTACATCTTTGAAAAACATCCAGACAAACAGACATGTTTTAGTACACACTAAAGTTTGTCCTCTGTGGGAATCGAACCTACGACCCTCGATGTTAAAGTAGAATGTCACTATATCGCCGAGCTCGTCATCACCAACTGTAGACAAACACCTTAGTCAATATACAAACGTATAAGTATATATGCACGTTTATATTGTCTTATAAATGTTTGTATGGTGTGCGCAGGCAGCGATGCTCTAGGGTGGGCGATGTACATCGACGGATCGCGGTCGTGGTTCGTGCACGGCGGCGCGCACGGCGGTCGCGCGGCCGGCGGCGTGCGGCGCGGCAGCAGCGTCGGGGTGTTGCTCGACCTGAACCACGGCACGCTGCGGTTCACGGTCGACGACCGCCCACAGGTACTGGACACCATACACTACACACTCTGCTACTATCGGTGATTGAAATGTGTCACATACTCATTTTCGAATTACTTTCTATCTATTTAGTTACATTAATATCAATATCTTTCGATACAGCAATGATTTAAGCTATATTACGCTGTAGGTTAGTGGTACAAGAGCCCAGTTAATAGTAGTGATAGCCCAGTGGATAAAGAACTGGCCTAGTAACCGACTGCTACCCGGTTCGAATTCTAGTGGGGACTTTTTTTTTATACTACGTCGGGAGGCATACAAGCATAAGGCCCACTATCACTCGCGCGATGCCTCCGCTGCAACTTACACAGCAACTCCTTGGGAGCTTACTGGTTACCTCACTCACACGCAGGAACACAACAACCCTCTAGGGAGCTGTTATTTGGCTGTGGTTTTCTGTGAGGTGGAGGTACTTCCCCAGATGGGCTGCTTTGATGCGCCCTACCTCTCTTAAAACATCCAGACCAAGACAAACAAACATGTTCATGCATACAAATGTTTGCCGTGTGTGGGAATCGAACACACGAGCATCAAAGTCAAAGTCGCGTAATTCACGACTGAGCCACCGAGCTCGTCAGAATATGAAAGGACATGTACTAAATTCGTGTTTTCAAATTTATGCAGATATTTAAAAATAATAATTATAAGAAAGGCGTGTAACCTAACCTAAGAAAGAACTGACTTCCGTCTGGGTTTTGGATGTCTGACGGCAATTGCCTCAGCATGCTTAGGTAGCGGACCCCGCCAATTAATGGGTTAGGAAATGGGGATAGCGGTACCGGAGTCGCTATTTGGTTTTCCAAAGCGCAAACTTTGAATATCACTTATTCTGTGCCTTAACTATGACAGGGTGACGTGGCGTTCACGGGACTTCGCGGGGCGTTCTACCCGGCCGTGTCGCTGAACCGCGGCGTGGCCGTCACGCTGCAGCCCGGCGTGACGCCGCCGCCGGAACTGTTGATGTCGCAGCTCGCTCTCGAGTGAACTTTATTTGTTATACAAGTAGCCCCTAAGTCACCCGCGGGTGATTACGTAACTTATCGACGGGTATCAGCGATATTGATAATGCCTTCTCAACAGACTACAAAAATCATTTTATGTTGTGAATTTCTACTGTCGATCTTAGAACATTTAAAGCAGTTATGTCATAGTCTGAAATTGTGTTATATGATGATGGCTTATTCGGAACGCAACTATCGTCAATATACTCGGCCAACTATAATCGCTTCGGCAGCTCTCATTCGCTGATAATAAAACGGCAAATATTTCCGAAAATCGAAATCAAAATTTAGATCGATTTGTAAATATATTCAATAGCAGTCGATCAGTTACATAATCATTCCACTGAATCTTTTAGTGGAAACTAATTGTATATTGCGGTGCGACTAACACACTTCAGCAAAGCTTATTGCACATTTAAGTTGGCAACAGTAGGCCGAAATCGATCGTTGCATTTATT